>JAJIBD010001769.1:0-260000 GCA_021461705.1 Cryptotis parvus | reverse complement strand
TAAAGTACACTTCAACTGAATGCCCCAGAGATGGAGCCTTAACCGCCTCAAAGGGTAGGGTTACTCAATACTAAAAAAGAAGTACATAAGCAGATAGGAGTTAGGAGGAAGCAGTGAGTTTCCAGCTACCAACCCCAACTTTCACACCAAACAGTGTTTATAATGGGGAAAGGTATGGCGATAATACTGATAAAGGCAGAGGAGGGCGGGGGGGGGGGGGGGGGGGGGGCGGTGGGGATGGGAATGACCCAACAATTTGAACCAAACCCTCCGTCTTTAAAGAAAGCAGATCAGGGTCTCCAGAGAGGAAGCACAGTAGGTATGATGCTTATCTTGTGCACAGTCAACAGGTGTTTGAACCGGCACCACTTTGGGTTCCCTGAGCTCTGCCAGAAGTGATCCTGAGTACAGTTCGAAGAAAATCAGAGCACTACCATTGTAGCTCCAAACCTCCCCTTCCCCACGCCACCCCCAAAATACCTACAAAAATTAAATAAAGAAGGCAGCTCAGTAACTTCAGGATCTGTCCTAAGTCCTTAGTTTACACCTGCACTATATCAGTTTATTCCAGCAATTCAACCCAAACAATTCTCACCTGCAGGCAAGTTTTGCTTAGTACCATGGACACCACTGCATATTTTACATCTTGGTGGCCTAAAAGTTCCTGGGACCTGGGCAGTGGAGATCAAACCCAGGTGATCAGGCTGTTGTACATTCAGCCTCAAGGCAGGATTTCTGGTAGGGTGTTGAGGAAGGTCAGTCTTGTGGGTATGAAGCAATATACTGAAAAAGCAGAAAATCTCAGAGTCCACATAATGCAAGGAAACTGGCTCTGCGGTCATGCCAGGACACCTGCTTGGCTCCTGGAAGTCCAGAGAAACAGTAGTACTGGGTTTGCTCTGGTTCCCTCTTTGCAGCTCCTAGTCAGACCCGGACTACAGGGAAAAACTGTGAACTCCACCCATTAAATCTAGTTGAGCCATCCACCAAGAAAGATGCAAAGCGTAGGTTTTCCACAAAACCAGGTGATATGAATCAAGGACGCCTTCTACATTCCAAGCAGCAGCATTTCTATATCATTTGTAGTTTTCAGTGTTCTGCTTTTCATGCTATGTCTGGGAGGATGTGGTTGTTGAGATGCTTAGCCTCGGATGAGATGAGCCCTTGTTCCCAAGGAGATTTTAGTCTGAAGAGACAGAGGAAGTGTGAAGACCATCTGTCTGGGAGTTGTGAGGTGTCTAAAAGGTTGTTTCATGGCCTGTGCATAATAATCAATAGAAAAATATTAACTCTCATTTCGTACATTATGAAACCTTGAAATTATCATTGATATTAAAACTTTCACGTATTCTTTCATCTCTAGATCCCTGAAAAGGAAGATTTCTAATTTATCAGTAGTCAATAAAAGCCACATGTGTGCGCTAGTGAGAGAGCACATGCAATAGTGTCTGTGTGTGTGAGGAGAAAGAGATGATAAAGGGGGAAAAGGGGAAAGGAGAGGGGAGGTAATAGGTAGGAGGGGAGGGGAAGAGAGAGATAGGGTTAGAGACAGGAGAGGATAAAATGGGACAGGAAGAGAGAGAAGGGGATAAAGGAGAAGAGAGGAGGGGAGAAGAGAGGAGAGGATGGTAACAGGAGAGGAGGGAAAGGGACAAGGAAGGAAGAGAAAGAATGGAGAGGAGAGAGGAAGGCAATAAGTGGATAGGAGGGGAAAGGAGGGGAGAATTGAGAAGAGAGGACAGGAAAAAATAGGAGAAAGGGGGGGAGGAGAGAAAAGAAGAGAAGGGGTGACAGGAAGGAACAGGAGGGAAGAGGAGGGAAGGGGAGAAGATGGGAGGGGCAAAGGGAAGAAGGCCGTTGTCACTCAAGCTCTCTGGTGAGCAGCACTATCTATCCCTACCACCTCACATAGGGCCCCACAGGGTCTCCTGGTCCCCACCTGTTCTCCCTGACAGGAAGTTGGTGAGAATTAGGACATCCATGAAGAAGACAAAAAGTCTCTGAGGCAGTCCAATGTGGGTCCAACCTCCCATGTACCCAAAACTCCTCTCCCAGGGAGCCATCAGGGTCCTCAACTCTCTGACCCTCCATCCAATGTGCTCCTTTGTGGAGAAGGTCACTTACAGCTCAATTGGGAAGATTTCCCTGGACCTCTGCTCTGCCTCTAGCCTCTTGACAGGCCAGGACCCCCTTGGAAAGCTAACCTTCATTCTTCCACGACCGCCATCACAGCTCTCCTAATTTTATCATGTTTTTATTTTTTGTTTTTGTTTTAGATGATGCTCAGTGATGCTCAGGGGGTGACTCTTGGCTCTGCACTCAGTAATCACTCCTGGCAGTGCTCAGGGACTATAAAGGATACCAAGGATAGAACCCAGGTCAGTCACATGCAAAGCAAACACCAATCCACTGTATTATCTCTCTGAACCCGTGTTATTAATTTCTGAGCCAAACTAAATAATCTTGGTCCTTTGGTTTACTTCTGAACTAAGGTGTCCAGGCCCTGCGCTGCCCATTATACTCTGCTGCACCACAGGGCTGCTCTATGTGGGCAAACCACAAAGAGTGCTCATGCCTCTGCCCCGCACATGACAGAGGTGTACTGTTCAGCACCCTCCCCAGCCACCCCAGACAATTCCCTGCTCTGCAGCCATGGCAACAGCCTCCTTCCACACGCACCCCCAGTTACAGACCACCCCTACACCTAACACCCACTCTCCTGCCTCTAGCCTTTCATCTCTGCTCCACCTTCCACCCTCTGCCCATGAGGCAATCTCTGACCCTTTTGCATCAGCTCACCCCAAGTTCTTCCACAGAAATAATCAGACTCCTAGTGACCATCACTCAAAATCTGGAAGCAACCCAAGTGCCCAAGAATGGATGACTGGATAAAGAAACCATGGCATATATACACAATGGAATATTACTCCTCGTTAAAAATAAATAAAATGGTGAAATTTGCTGAGACATGGATGGATCTGGAGAGTATCATGCTATGTGAAGTTTGTCAGAAGAAGGACAGACACAGAATGATGTCTCTGATATGTGGGATATAAAGACATTTCATGGGTAATAACAAATCCTCAAAGGCAATAGAAATGAAGAACATGGAAACTGTTCTTCAGTATGAAGTTTGCCACTGAAATTGGGGTGGGAGGGTGGGGGATAAGGAAGGAAGAACAACAGACAATGGTGGCGAACAAAAGTGCTTGCTCTAAAGGCAGGCTGGGGGAATGGTTAGGAAACTGGAGATATTGGTTAAAGGGAAGTAGACACTGGTGAAGGAGTTTGTTTTGGAGCATTGTATACCTGAAGCTAAATATTGAATTACTTTGTAACTCTATAATTCAAGGTAATTAAAATTATCAAAAAGAAATCTAAATCAACTCAGCAATGAGAAAAATGGCCAATGACAAAGGCCCTTTTTTTTGGTATTGTTTTGGTTTGGTTTGATTTTTTTGGCCACGCTTAACTGTACTCAGAGCTTACTCCTGGCTCAGGGATTGCTCCTGGTAGACTCAGGGGACCATGTGGGGTACCTAGAATCAAACCTTGGTCAGCAGCATGCCCTACCTGCTGTACTATTGGCCTGGTCTGCAAGTTCTATCTTATTTTATTTTCTAAAGTTTAAAACTCTAGGGACCTATGAGAGTATTTGTATCACAACCATTCTCCTTTTGTCTGGACCATATATTGCAAATAAAAACTAATCCCCATTCTTAGGAAAAGGCTATTGTCGGAAGCTCTAGCTTTAGAAAAGACTATGCTCATTATAAACGTGGTAGAGATTAAACCATACACTGGGGTGTTGGGCACGTGTGTCCAGTCACCAGAATTTCATCAATGCCCTCACAGTCGAATGGTGCTCATGTGTGAGTGATCTCACAGAAACCCCATTGTGATGTTCCTTTATGGTTTTCTGGGGAGGGAATAGGCAGGGGGGTGGGGGTGTGTGTGTGTGTGTGTGTGTGTGTGTGTGTGTGTGTGTGTAGGGGCGGGGGGTCCTTGCATAGGTTCTAGCACGTACAAAACACTACAGTCAGAATCTTACTCACAGAAGTAGCCTGAGCATGTCATTCTGATCACAAGGGAACCACATTGGCTCCTTGTCAAATGTTGAATTGATTTTAAAATTGCTTTGATGACTTATATATGCAGTGCACAGTTTGGGGGCCTCTGTTTATCTCTCCCGATGAGCCGAGTCACAGCTTGAGAGCATTTGAAGCTTATTCTTTTGGCCATTTAAAAATATAGGTCTAAGTCACATGGAGTTCTTGTGCTTTCGGCTGTTGTGGCAGAGCCTCCTATTTGGAGTTCATTCCTGGCTGGCTTCCAATGCCCTGCATGAATAGATCTATTTAAGATGAAATTTCAGTTTTATCTTTACACAGAATGCTTTTGAATTAAACATACACATAAGTTGTGCATGATTTTGTTTGGGGTTACACAGCACATGAGGGCTTGAAAAAAGAGAAGAGTTAAGAGAAACAAAACAGTGTCCAGCCTACTGGCTAAATTGGTCACATGTCACCTGGCTTCCCTTGCAAATTCAGCCAGGTGTTCCCTACAGCAGGAGGGCTGACTTGGGCCCAACCTCCCACTGGGATAAATAAGAGAATCCTGCCAACATAGAGTGGAAATTCGTAACTAGACCAGGAGATTAGAGCTTCTGTTCAAAGAATTGATTAATAAAAGGAAGGCGGTAGCCGAAATAAACACCAGAGGGAAATCTGAAACACCAATTTGAGGGACTGACCCTGCTTTGTGCTGTGTGTTAGATTAGTGAGCATGATCATGAGTTAAAATTGGGAAAATGGAAAAGTGAGACAAGAATGTGATAGCTGGAAAAGCAAAAGTCCCCAGAGTTTTCCTTGTCCTGTCATGACTATCTGGTTCCTTAGGGTGGGTGTACACCACATAAGTCCTCTTGTTGATGGGCCAGCTTGATGAATTAAGTTAAAATTGAAGCTGGGATATCCATTATGTTGCAAGGTGCATGCTTAATCCAAGTGGACTGGTAGGAAATGCTTATGCTAGAAGCTGAGCCCACTTTCCAACATTCCTAAAGTTAATGTGAAGTGAGCCCAGTCTAGAGAAGCTAATGATTTCACTTTATCGTCATAGCTGCTATCTGGGTTAAATAGAAGCCTTTTTTCCACCCAATCTCCAGAGAATCAAAATTCCCCAAAAGAATCTCCAAGGAGAAATGACAACAAGCAAGAGCTGACAGGAGCATTCTTTGGCCCCTTTTGAGATTCAGTACACACCAGAGAAGAAGCAAAAGGAATAAACTTATGCGATAGCCAAGCATGGCCATGCTCAATCCAAAAACACAGAGGCTACATGCTGAATTCCACAGAGACCAAAATACTGTTCCGGCAAAAATACAGATCTGGATCCACAAACCACAGAGATGAAGACAGCTGAAGTAGCTGCAGTTCTGAGTTTGCCCAGTCAGGTCCTAAAGGGTTAAGAGAAGGCAAATGTAATCAGCTGCCTGAATCAGAATGGTTTCTTTCTGGTTTCAGAATAAGAGCTTTGAGTCTGAGCACCAGAAGGGAGTATCAGCACAGCTGATGACACTAAGATTTCAAGAGCCCTCACTTTCCACAGAGTGGACCAAAAGGTCCACTCTGTTGCTATAGTCATGTGCTTTTATAATACCTATTAATGTTAGTGACAACTCTTTCCTTTTTGACTGGCGAACCAGGACTTCTCCCCTCAGTTAGAAGGTGCCAGAGTGTACACAGATTATGTGAATAGCTATTTGGTGGGGAAGTCAGTTGGAGATCATCTGACCTGAGGCTAACCTGGAGTATATTTGTGAGGTCTTCAGTGGCTTTGGTGTCTAGTTACCTGAGGGCTGATCATCCCCAGGGTTATGATCACCCCCAGAAATGGACCTGACACCCATAGTGCCACCTCACCGCTTGCTGGGCCAGGAAGGCACCAGACTGGAAACAGTATTGTGATATAAATACTGTGAGAAGAATTTGTCAGAACAGCACCTGGTACCAAAAGTGGTTTTATAGGGAGGGGTAGAGGGTAGGAGGGTAGTGAGGGGCAAGGCGCAAGGAGGAATCTAAATTTTGCCAACCATGGAACCAGGAGTCTTTTGGCTTTTTACGCCACTTCTGCATTTGTTGGATGTTAGGCTTTTGATAACTTTCCAGTGCACAATTTATTGTGATTACTTTTCTCATGCCAAATATTTCCATGGCTACCTGGTATCAGTGATTGTGGACCATTTTTCCTAAAGAGCTCCAAAAGCTTGAATTCATCTCTGTCAATGACTCATAGGTACATCAAAACACTCCACCCGGTAGCCTCATACCTACAGGCAACCGGTCTACTATAGCAAAGCTTTCCGAACCTGATATCCCCTCTATTGAAAGGTGATTAGCTCCAACTGCACCAGCTCTAACCAAGCCTGACAAGTTTGTCTGTCATGGATTCTGAACATGTCTTTCGAAGCTACACACCCTCTTTGCAAGTGAGCAGGGACCTCTTGCAGGAGAGCCAAATTCCTGCCCAAGTCGTGGCCTGGGTGTCATGTTCCTCCCCTGAGTCTATAGGGGAGCCCCTGATCGTCCTCTCAACTCCTGTTGTCTCTCACAAACCTCGGTTTAGGGAGGTCAGCTCCAGAAGCTTCTCAGGTCCCCTCCAGTCCTCAACTGAACTGCCTCAGAATGCCCAGCTCCTTGCATCTTCTAGTGCAGAAGAACAGCAATGGAAGGCTAACCCAGTCCTGGCTTAGCATGTCACTAAAATTCTCTATTCACTCCAAAGTATGTATTTGCATTATGGAGAGTCCTCACATCATCTTACCATTTCCAAGCCTGCCTTCACAAACCCCTCTTTAAAACATACTCTGAAGGATGTTAATTAATAGAAGAAATCAGCTAATGGAATACAGTGTGGTGCCATATTAACACACAGCCTTCCTTCTGCTGCACAGACCATAATTGGGACAGTGGTGTTTCAATCAGTTTAAGCCACCAAATGGCTGAAAATAAGGCACGCTCCCTGTTAGCAGGCTCTCTACACATTCAACAATTATGACCCAGAGGCAACTCTAGAACAATCCAATAACTGTGAAAGTGTAAAGAACAGGCATGTTTAAATCTCACATACTAAATCTGAGTCCCCAAATTTTAGAGAACCACGAAGCTATTCTTGAGGGTACTTGATGATCCAGAGACTTCACACCTGAGTCAGCGTTCACTGAGAATTAAGCCCATATGCTCTGAGGAGATTGTCAACTCCGAAGTTTACAACAATTTCATCCTGCATTCAAGTCTCAGACAAGTCCCATTATTTCAAACACAGTCTCCTCACTTCAAATGCTCATGACTAAAGACAGCACTGACTGTGTACACTACTGGACACCCTGCTCATACACTGTCCTTTGCAAACAGGAGTTTTGCCAGAAAGTTGCCTAAACCATATGCTGCATGCTATGAGAAGCAGTCTTCGAGCCTGGGATTCACACCTGTCTCTTCTCCTTCCTGATACATAATAACAGGTTTTTGTTCTGTGGCTAATGGAATAAGGCACAGAAGAGATGTCTCACTTTGGAAATAAAATTATACAAGTCTGGGTCTTCTTGGATACTGTCTTGTTTGTTTCCCACTTCCATATCCTGCACCTCTGTCCCTCCTCCCTCCCCACCACTTCCTCTTGGGAAATCACATTGCCATATTGTGGCCAGTTCTATGGAGTGACACTAGAAGGGCACCAGAGATGGAGAAAGGGGAAATCTCTGGCCCACAGCCAGTAGGGAATTAAGTGGGTGGAGATTTGACCCTTACATCCCCTGTCACTCAACTCAACATGAAAACTAAACTTCAGCAACCCATTGGTAGAGGAAATCTCTATGACCCCATAGAGATGAGAATAAACTGGGTATATATTTAAAATTGAGAGGGTGACATGCTGAAAAAAAAATCACCTCCCTTGTTTGAGCAAAATACAAATAAATGCACTTAGAGGCCACGGGAATGGAACTGCATGTAAACAAAGTTATCAACAGTTCTTTTATCTTTTTCAGCTATAGACTCATCGTGTTTTCTTTATCCAGAAGAAAAGCAGATAACAAACGCAACCCCACACTTCAGAGGCATGCTTAAGTCACCTTACGCTGAGTTTCTTATTGTAGATTTCTTTGAATATGTCTTTGCTTTTGATATGCATTTAGAGATTGTTTCTGATGAGTCAAATTGTGCTTTTCAGAAACTGTTAACTTATGCAATATGTCAAGTATGAAAAGCATTTTTTAGCCTATCATGGGAATAGAATATGAAATATTCAATTCTGAAAGTTCCCAAGATAGAGGTCAATAGCTGCTAACTCTCTGTTACTTTCTGGTACTGATTTTATATACAAGTCAATATTTCTAATTCAAAACTTTGGAGAAAAGCAGAGGAGATTTCCAAATGACTATGCATATTTTAATGTGCTTTTTTACTTCCTCCTTCTGACAGAATTTCATATCCTGCTACCATATTCTAGGGGGAATAGGCTTTGTCTAGTTCATTTTGAAATCTCTCTCACAGGGCTAGTATACATGAGGCATGCCAAATGGTTTGGTTTTAACCAAGCTCTTCTTCCCCAGGCAAAACCTAATGAGAGTCTGAAAAAGAACAAGAGACAGTAAAATAAAAAAATGAGTGTCATTCTAAGAAAGCAAGAGAAGTAAGACAAGGCACATTGCAACATCTACCTAATGAATTCTAGTTCAATTCAAACACGAAATATACTCAGCATACTAAAGCAGAACAAGAGCTGATGTGTAACCAAGAAAAATTTAGATCCCAAGCAACATGCACATTTCTTTACTCAACTAATCTGCCAGAACAAAGCAGGGCTTTTTCATATACCATAGAAATTACCAAACTTAAACAGTTAAAACAATAAAAGAACTATGATTTTGTATGTACTCAAGGGTAATAGTGAGTAATTCAACCCATATACATTCCCACTGAAAATGACTTTCCATGAAGAATTCATTGCTACTCAATCCTGGAATTCACCTCATTAAAAACCACACAAATCTGTTAGTCAACCAGGAATTAGAATATATCATAATTTCCCATTTTAGGAAACCAGGAAATAGAACTTTATTTACATAGTTAAAATAGAAGCTACAAAATATAATTACTACGAGAAACCTAAAAATAATTTTTACTCTTAATTGCTATAAAAATAAGTCATGGAAACATTAAAGTCCTATTTTTTAGCACTTCCTGGCTATGCAAATGTCATAGTGTCACTTGGCAACAGTTGGACAAACAACAGAGTTTTGTGTCAATCAAAACAAAGCAATTGGCAGTCCTTATGATGCCTAGAGCAGAGGGTGAGGGTGGAGGATGGACGCTGCCTCATGGACAAGAGGATCCTATCTCTATCCTACCCCAGCCCTTCCACATTTTTCATTTTCCCCAAAAGTCACTTGTTAATTTCCCATTAGGCTGAATGGAGAGGAAACATTCTCTTTAAGCATCTGGCCATAATGCAAAACAACTGCGTTGGTGAATCAGCACCTTTCTAAAATTGAGTTTGACCAATGAAGCAAGCAGTCCATAGAACTTTTGTGTTCAACATCATCTGTCATTAACTGAGAGATTTCCAACTGCTCTAAATATCCTATCTGCTAAATAGTTCCCACATCACAAATAAGTTCAATCTGACTTTGGTGGAATTGCATATGAAGTATGCACTGCCCAGCAAAATATGGGCTGTCTGGTTGTAAGCCTCACATGCTGCATGTGAGCTCTATGTCCCTAGGCTAGTAACTCAATCTGATTGCAGCAATGGCAAGATGAAGATGGCAACAGAATCTATTTCAGTAAGTGGTTCTGAGTTTTAAACAGGACAATAAGTATATAACATGCTTGGCACATTGCCAGACTATCAGACATAAATGAAGGGCCCAGGAAGTGTTGGCCCTCATTATAGTTATCATTGCTCTTAGATTTGTTTCTGTTGCTATTATTATCATTATTATTATTGCAAAACTATGAGCTCTGACTTCCTAAAATGAATGCGCCATGGCTTGTGCAGATATGAATGCTTCATTATTATGCAGGCATTCAAAGTCCACCCACAGAATGAGACTAGGTATTTGCAAATCATATATCTGTCAAGGGATTAGCATCCAAAAAATATAAGAAACTCAAATAACTCAATAACAACAACAAACCCCACCTTTTTTTTAAAGAAAGGTCAACTACCCAACCAGACATTCCAGCAAAGAAAATTTAGAGATGGTCAACAGACACATGAAAATATGTTCATAAACACTTATTAGGGAAATGAAGGTTAATGAGTAGGACCTCACACTGGTTATAATGGCTACTACTGAAAAGACAAGAAAAAAACCTGAGTTGGTAGTCTGTAGAGAAAAAGGAAGTTTCCAACATTCTAGGTAGGAATGGACATTGGCATTGCCACTATGAAAATAGTAAGAAGAAAACTTTAGAAATTCAGAATGTACTGCCTTTTGATCACGTTACCCTGAAGAACACGAAAGCACACATTTGAAAAGATATATGGATCCTCATATTGATTTCAACTTTATTTCTATATTCAGAATATGGGAAGAACCAAAGTGCCCACTGATGGCTGGACATCAGGAGACATAATAGAATGTTGCTCAGCTGATAAGAGAAATAATAAAGCCTTGCCTTTTGCAGCAATATGGATGAAACAAGAGTATTAAGCTAAATGTAAAAGGTCTGATTGAGAAAAAAAATATGAGTTTTACTCATGTCTGGGAGATAAAGATACAAAGCAAATGATTTGTAGAGCAAAGTAGAAATAAATCCTTAGATTCTGAAAATAACTGCCAGACAATAAAATTCTCTAGCAGTTACCAGAGAAGGAGGATGTGAGGTAGGGAAAAGGGAAAAAGCACTTGATATTTGATGATGAATTAAAATTAGACAATAATATTCTGAAGTCAAGCCTTAATGCTATACCTGAAACCTTCATATAATTGGCAATGTTATCAAAAAGCACACTTCTCGGATCCACACATGTGTGTAGGTCTTCAATCCTTACATGGGCTATGAATTCTCAGAATCAATCACATGTAGTTTATTGTTTTACTTGTGTCAAATAGTTGTTTTCCCAATAATCTTTATAGATTATTTTATATATACTATTGAAATACATTCCAATCTTTTTAAAATCCAGACTTCTATATTCTGCACAGTAATTCTTAAAACCCTCCAGTAACAGAATTCACAGTTGAAGTGATGAAAGGAACTTTGAGAAATTTATCTCCATTCTAGAGAACAAAATCATAGCCAGCAGAGATTTGATAATTTACTCAGCTCCTTATCCAAATTAAAATATGGAGATACCAATAAAGGAAACCTCGGAAAGCTGTAGGCTAAATAACTCTTCCAGAGCTAAAATATAAAAAAGGGGGGCTCTAAAATGAAGTCTTCATAAAAGCAAAATTGCTGCAGGGCAAGTCAGCTGATTTGTTTTTAATGGAGTGCAAAGTTTAATCTAGTTACATACTAAGTTGTACCAAAATCAAATCAGGCTCCCTCTTGCTTACTATAAAAAGATTTTAAGAGGGTGCCATCATGTTGCACTGTGCTCCCTAAGATATTCCTCCAGTTCAATAAAATGATGGTTCAATAAAATACCAAAATTGTTTACTGGTGGTTCTTAAAGGTAAGATTCACATTTAACCAATGTTCTTTTTTGAAAACCAAAATCTGAGGTACTTTCAATACCATGGAATAATTCAGGACTTTTTTGAAATAATAGAAATACTTTGAGAGAGGTTATGGGGGTATGCAAAATGGTCACCTATTTTTACACCTGGCAAAAATAAGCAGTAATTCACATGTTTGATGTTCTTACTTAAGAAGAAAACTATCTACAAAATGAGCAGAACTCATCTGTCATGACTTTTTAAAGGAAAAAAATACAAAGAATTATTACTAAGAGCCTAACAGTGGTTTAGGAGAAGAAAGTAGTCAAGTTTGAGCAAGTTTGAGTATTGTGCTCAAACAATTTAGTAGACTAAGTTATTAATTCCTTGAAATAATCTAATGGTGAAAGAGATCATTGGCACCCCATTTGAAGAAGGATGAAGAAAACCAATGTCTATAGAACTTAATAGACTTGTCCAGAGCCCCATAGCTACTAATTACCATCTTTACACATTACCATTAACCTACAAATGTTTATGTCACACATCTCCACAAAACCAATAACAACAACAACAAAACTCTTTTAAACCACTTGATCACTAGGACCTCAAAATGTGTTATGGTATGGAAATGGTTTCTTAATGTTCAACAAAAGAAGCCCTTTGCATTAGAGCAATGAAGCAGGATTTTACACAAGTGTTTTAATACTGTTCTTGCATATTTTGGAGGTTTTTCTTGTTTCCTTGCTTTTCTTGGATTTTTTTTAATTAGGCATTAGAGTATGTGGGAGAAAAAAGGAAAAAACCTAAAATTCATGGCATCAAGTATTAACCAGAGATTCTGGTTACAAATAACAGAACCCCATTCAAATTTGCTTATTCCCAGTTTAGAAAGTAAGCACAAAAGAATGACTTTCACCCAGATCTGAGGGTACACTTCTTGGTTTTGCTTCTGTTTTTTTCTCACTGTGGGTGATTATCTCTGACTTTCCTCATTCATCATTTTTTTTTAAAAAAGTGAGAGACGCTTTCTGTCCCAGCTATAGTCTGAGTCTAATGGGGCAATTCCAGAGGGAGAAGGGTGAGTTCTCAGCAGGCGAAAACCTCCAGAATCACCACCATGTTCAAGGCCAGACTAGACTGCTCACACAAGTACCACGCAGAAATTAATCTGTTAAAAACCTCAGTTATGCAGGTTTTGTGACTAAAATCTCCAGGTTTTAATGGAGTTGGGGATGGACTACTTCCCTGTCTTCCTGTTCTTCAGGAAGGCCAGGCAGTAATGCTCTTGCCCCAAAGCCACTACCCGTTAAAATTCTAACTCCAACTTTTCACCCCATTAAAAAATTTGGAATTCTTGGACATCTCAAACACTACAATTGTTATTACAATGTTATACAATTATGTTATTACAATTGTGTTATTACAATGTTATAACACTATAGCAGCACACCACATTTAATAGGATGTAAAGTAGAGGGACAACCAATAACAAAATATATACACACATGCTTATCCTGTAATGACATGCCAGTAATTTCTTTTTTTTTTTTTGCTTTTAAGGTCACACCTGGCAATGCTCAGGGGTTACTCCAGGCTCTGCACTCAGGAATTACTCCTGGCGGTGCTCAGGGGATCATATGGGATGCTAGGAATCGAACCCGGGCCAGCATGAGCTGGTCGCGTGCAAAGGCAAATGCCCTACCCACTGGACTATCACTCTGGCCCAGTAATTTCTTTTATATGGGCTTAATGGCTCCACAGTAAGACTGAATAATGTTCACTTTCTTTTAAGAAACATTTCTTGATCATTTTTAGCAAACTGTCTATAACAAGAAATATAAAATAAAATATCAAGGGTTATATGGGCAAGCTTTAGGCTGGGACTCTGATGAGCAGGGCTTGAGATCGGCTTTTCTCTTGGGTGGAGCTCTGACAAGCTGTGGAGTCTGGATATGGAAAATGGCATCCCTCATGGTGTGGAGGTTCCTCTGGCTTCTTGCGAGGCTCTATTGGGATGGCAGGCCAATCAAAAGTTCCACTCTACAACAAAGACTATTTCAAGCCCAGGTATGCCTGATCCAGAGACTCAGACACACAGGGAAAAGCTGCTACCGGCTCTCCCTGTGCTCAGCTAATCATGAGGCACCCAGAAGGGAAGGTGAGTTCTAGCTCTGGCTCACCATCCCAATAGAGCCTCACAAGAAGCCAGAGGAACTCCACACCATGAGGGCTGCCACTTTCAACATCCGGACTCCACAGCTCATCAGAGCTCCACCTAAGAGAAAAGCCGATCTCTCCACATTGCACATGGTCACAAAGTGGCTGTGTGGTTCATCAGTAAATGCACAAGATGAGAGCCTACTATTGAGAGTATACCATCCACACGTCAAAGCCTGGCAAGCTACCCATGTCGTATTTGATATGCCAAAACCCAGTAAAAATAATAGACCTCATTCCCATGACCTGAAGGAATTGACTGAAGCTCTTCATGTTCCTGGAGCAAGCAAATGCCCTTGGCTACACTAGCATGTGATGGGAAGACAAGTGATACAAGTGATATGGACAGGCTTAATGGGTTATTGAGACATTGGAAATAATGGCTATGTGAATTTGCAATGGTAGTGGGATTGGGGTTGAATATTGAATGTCTGTAACAAATTAACATGAGCAACTTGGTTAAAAAGTTGAGTAGAAGCCCACTAAGTTCAATAAGTGAAAGCAACAACACTGATGGCTCAATTTGCTCAGTAAAAAATGTCATGACTTTAGCAACACCATTATAAGATATATGTTTTAATAAGCAATATAAAGTAAATTAATTAGTGCCTGCTAAAGGAACAGGCTGGGTGGGGGGTTGCAAAATTAGGGACTTTGGTGGCAGTAAGGGCACATTGGTGGTGGGATTAGTGTTAGAATATTGAATACCTGAAACAACTGTATTGTGAACAACTTTGTAAATTACAGTGTTTAAGCAAAGTAAAAAAATTAAAGATTTATGTTAAACACCAAAAAGGTCCCATTTTTTGTATATACCCCTGCTCAAAAGAAAATAAAAATCTCTGAATAGGTTTGCAAACATTCTTAGAACATTGTAGACACTGAACATTTCTCTTTACTGTTCCAATCATATAAAAAAAAGCTCTCCTAACTCCCAGAGATTTGCCCCATGATATGGTCTTTCTCAGGCTACTATGACAAAATATGATTACACACAGTTGGCTTTCATTTGATTGGTTGAGTTTGGGGAGCCACATCAGGTGATGCGCAGAGGATGCTTCCAGGTCAGTGCTTGGGGGTTACTCCTGGTAGTGTTCGGGAGACCATGTGATGCTGGGGTCTTACTTGGCCATTTCCCCAGTCCCTGATTTCTTGCAGTTGTGGAGGCTGCCAACTCCAAGATAAAAGGTTGCCAACTCCAAGATAAAATGATCATCCCAAAGGGGATGATCGTTTCTGGGCTGGTGGACAGTCTTCTTGCTTGACCTCACTGGCAGGGGAGAGCTTGCTCTGCTCTCCTCATCTTCATACAAATGTGCTAAGCCTATATGGGTCTATCTCTCATAGCCTCACTGACAGCAAAAAGGCCCTTCCTTCAAAGATCATGACAGTGGAGATTCAAAATCAACAGAGCTTCGTTCAGACTCTCCCACCAGATATCGGATTTGGACAGTCACTTCTTCACCTGAAGCTTCAGTTAAACATAGAAGAACCCTGTTAAGATGATCCCTTCCATTCTGTGGTTCTGTAACTGGGACACAGCACCAGTCAGTTTAAATTTTCTGCTGATCTGGGGCCACTTTTATAAGCACACCTAGAAAGAAAGAAAAATCTACCACCCAGGCATCTTTTTCTGACACACAAAATTCATCCCGACACCCTACTTGCCCATAACACTATACTATGACTGCATTCAAGGCAAACAATTTATAAAGAAAAGGACGGTAAGGGGGAGAAAGAGTAATTTGATAAACATAGCATCAAGGAAGCTCTGATGTTATGTTTGGACTTCACCAGTGTGCTAAACTAGACAACTAACCCAACGAGGACAAGGACTTGTTGAAAGACTCTGGTGTCCTCTCCCAACTTCACATTAGCACTTGTTTGAAATCCCTGGCTACCTTCTTAGTTTACTGATGCCAGCGTGTCCAGCTGACCTCCCCAAGGCTATGCTTGCCTCCTTCCATCTGATTTTCAACAACAGATTAGCTTCTTCTCATCCTGTCATATCACTCCCCTCTCAGAAACTGGAGCCAATTGACAATCAGCACCTGGATGGAGCTCTTAAAGTTCCTACTCTCCATTCCAGTTAAACTGGTCCCTCTCCCACACATGCATGACCATTCCTGTCTCTGTGTCATGCGCCCTCCTCCTCCGGAGTATCAGACTACCTCCCCATCATTTCTCCCCATCCCCACAAGCCCGAAACTTTCTGTCCTCTCAGGTCAGTCAGGCTCTACTCTACTCTCTTCCTGAAAACTGACCACTCCCAGATGGATTGCCATTTCTCTGCCTTTCAGTCATGTGTGTATCAAATTACCACACACAGTAATGGGTGTTTTCAGTGTATTTTCATCTTTTCTTTCCAATGAGACTGTTAACACCTGGCACCAAACCCAATGACAGAATCTCACCAAGTCTTAAATAAATAAAGGAATGAATCACTGTACTGGTTGAATCACCTATAATCTTGATCTCACTTGGAACAAGTCACCAGTATCAATATTTTTAACACAACAAAATTATTAAATGGTCTCCCCTCGTAGCAATTGGAGGAGTACTTGGATAATAATGAGGTAACCACTTTCCTTTCCAGAGTAGTGAAAACTAGTAAGAAAGAACAGACAAAAAAAAAACAGAAAGGGTTTATTGAAAATTGTAGTTCTACGAAAAATGGAAAGACCATTGTCCTGAAGACCAATGACTCATTATGTAGAGTTTAAGGCAATCAAAGTTCTGGGTAGTTAAAACTGTGCTTATCCTAGCTTTCATGAGAAAAGGAGCAAAGAGCAGAGCAGAGCCAGGGAGGCATGAAACCAACACAACCTCGCCCCCATAGAGATTGTTCCCCAAATAGGATTGATAAGCCTGTCCAAGTGGAGGAGGAAGTGGGGGCTTATTAGTGAAGGTGTTGATTGTAATTGACCATATCTGACTATACAACATCTACTCATCGATTCCAGGTGTTGTGTGTGGGATTTGTGGGTGAGTCATTTGTTCGTTTACTACATCATTAGGGATTTGCTGTTTGTTAGATGTCTGCCCAGTTGATGCTAAAGCTTGCAAGACATTGCACTGGCTCTCAAGATTCAAATAAGATAGATGAAAAGGAAAGAAAATGATGATGCTAGAGAAGTACTCCAGGTCCCTACAGGTAGGACAGAAAGTCACCCTTCAAGCATCTGGGAAGGGAAGAATCAATTCTGTGTTGTGGAAAGTTTTCTGAACAAACAGTTGTGCAAGACAGTTTTTAAGAATACTTGTCTTTTTTATGAGTTAAGGGTGTCTATTTGATATTTTCCTGTATCTGTTATCCAGGTACAAGCAAGGACAAATACTTGAATAGCACAGCTGGGTGCAAGGATGCATTCTAAGGGCTTTGAGAATGCAAATTCCCTTACTATGCTAAGCAAACTCAATCTTTGGCATGGTTTTATAGGTGAGAAAATGGAGGCTGGGTGCCAAGGCTGAACCTGATCCCAGGCTAAAAGAGTTTGTCAGAGGCTAAGCAATTCTCACCCCAAGATGCTGGGTTCTGGGATCCTGTACTCATGAATGGTGAGCTGAAGGGAGTATGAACACAGACAGACCAACCCCCAGACCCAATAAACCAGAGGTCATGTGTCCAGTAAGGACCTCTGGACCCAAGGAGCTATGCAGTGCCCATGAACTGAAATGCTGAGTTGAATTGACTAATTCCTTGATTAAGCAAATATTTACCTGGTTGTGGGGATTTGGATGACCAAAGGGTGTGTGGCCAGCCCCCTTAAGAAGGTTATTAGATAGTGGAAAACATAGATGAGCAAATGCCATGGTGCAGTGCACTGGAGAAGTGCTCTAGTACCCTCTCAGCCTTGGCAGCAAAGCCAACTCAAAAGGATTAATTCTGAAAGCCAGGCTTAAGGAGGCTTCTAAGTGGTAATAACCAGGGAGCAGAGCCTTCAGGAAGACAGGCTTCACTCATGCCAGGGAGGGGCTATGAATGGGATCTAGGACTTTACAGGAAACCCAGAGTGACCTTTGTAGGGTTCTGGGAAAGTGCCTAGACTCTTCTTAGGCCTCTCTAGTCCTTTACTCCAGGGTCCCTGAAGGGTAGTGGGGCACATGAAGGACAAATCAAGGTTAGTTAATACTTGTTAAAGTTCTAGTGTGCTGAGGAAGAAGGTGAAGCTTAGCCCCTGGAAATTACTATATTAACTGGAACATGCCAGAACCCTAACAGCATAGAAGGTAGGCTCTACTGGACACAAAGCCCAAATCCTTGTAGACATAAATCCCTCCATTCTGGTTTGAGGAAAAAACCAATCTAGAGCACACAGCCAATGAGACTGTGCATTTGTGAGGCCTTTGTGGTATGAGAACCTCCAGTAAGGAACCTGGATCTGCTGGTTGTGGAGTGGCCAGGGAGAGGGCATATTCAACAACTCACAGATCTTCAACAACTCAAGCCAAATCATGAGAAACAAAAAGGAAGTAGAAAGTTCAGTGAATGTTCCCAACTCCTGCCTTGTGGCATCCTTGGGACAGTTCACAGGACAACTAGTCTTCAGGCCAGGCCACTGCAGAGGCTCGGAAAATGTGACTTTAAGTGAAATACAGCAAAACCAATTTTATCTCAAGCTAATTGGTATCAACAAGAACTGAGTTCCTATGACCTATTTCTGGTCACAAAAAAACCACAAGCTTCTATAAATAAATATCTCAAATGTTTGACATAGTAAACAAACATTTGCATCCATCCATTCCTTTTGTAACCACTTATTACAGTTCAAGGTCTAAGGTGTCCAGATTCTGGGGCAGGTGGCACAGCTTAGCATGCTGGGCAGAGGCTTTGCATGCAGGAGGGCTCGCTGTTGTCCCCAGCACTACACAGTCCCAGAAGTACTGCCAAGAATGAATCCCCATGGAACCATAGTCCGCCAGGTAGTGCATTTTCCTTGCACGCAACCAACATGGGTTCAATTCCGGTACTCCATATGGTCCCCTAAACACTACTAGGAGTAATTCCTGAGTGCACAGCCAGGAGAAACCCCAGAGCATTGCCAGGTATGACCCAAAAAAGCAAAATGAAAGGACATTGGACATAGACAGCATTTTAGGTGCAAGGGAGATGGGAAATATTGTTCCTAATTTAGCAACCACTTGTCAAGCCAAAACTCAAGTATTAAGAAATAACAGATATTTGAATAAAGGTCCAATCCCTTTTAGTATAAAATGGGCAGAGAAGGTATGTGTGAGCAAAGAACAGTGTCTGTGAAGACCAAGGGAAAGGAAGTAGAAGTAAGCAAGCATAGCTGAATAATACAGTAAAGGAAGATAAGAAGGACCCAGTAAATAAATATTGAACTTGGGACTGGAGAGATAATACAGCAGGTAGGGTGGTTGCCTTGTGTATGACTAAGCCAAGTTTGATCACTGGCATAGCACATGATCCCCACGTCCCACCAGTAATAATCCCTGAGCACAAGTCAAGAGTATGCCCTTAACACACTGTGTATGGCCTGAAGAAAATATTATTTCAAAAAATATTGTAACTAAATGTTGACCTAATAGATACAATAGAAACCAGCCCTTCTTCCCCACCCCTCCTCCTCATGCCTCTCCTCTTCTCATTTCTTCCTCATGATTAGACTAAGGGGTGGAGGAAAGGAAGCGAAAACCTTGGTTAACTCTATGCTGCAAGAAAATGGCCAACATAAAATCTCTCTCTAAGTGCAGCCTCTGAAGGCTGTAACCCTTTTCTTTAATCCTGTAGCAACAGACCAGCTCTGGTTCAATACTAGTGAAAATGGAAGAAGCAAAAAAAAAAAAAAAGACAGCATTCTTTTCATTTTGCAGCACCATCCCTACACAAAAGCATGCATTTCTCATTTGCTTTCTCAAGGCCTTTATTGTTGTCTTCACTTCCTGTTAAAAATCAAGCTCATGAGGGCAGACCCATAGAATCACATTAGAATACTGAAAGCCGTGTATTACAGTACCAGGCAGAGGAAAGGGCCAGACAATAAGTATAATAGGAAAGGATTTACCGCGATGAAATCAACATGCGCTATTAGCAGTGACCATTGCAGAGACCCCACTACAGCCACATTTAAAACATGCATAGCAGTGAAACAAACTGGCAAAACAAGCAATACTGGCAATAGTGAGGATACATAGATCGAAGGCTGAAATTAAGGACACCCAGTTTTGTCCCTGCCAGTAATTCAAGTCTTTATAATTTAAATTAAGTCTACACAACCAGACACAAACTTAGCATGATAGAACAGTTTTGAACAAAGCCATTTAAAAATAAAAATCCTGAATCCACCAAATGATAAATATGTTTAAAGTCTTTGACCTTTTTCATGCATGTCCCATACATATGATCATGATGACATCTCGATACAAACACCATCAAATGCCTGAGCTTTTCAACTATAAAATAATAATTTGAATATAAACTCTGATCACTGTCTCACTGTATCACTGTCTTCCCGTTCATCATCAAGAATTTAAAATCATTGTCTAATTGAAAATATATGAGCCAGGTGGAGAAACAAAAGAGTCTTTCAAAAACATACATGAGGGGCTAGTGACAAAGCACTTGCCTTGCAGATGACCAACCTGGGCTTGAACCCCAGCATCCCATATGGTCCCTGAGTACTGTCAGGAGTAATTCCTGAGTCCAGAGGCAGGAATAACCTAGAGACCTCAACAAGTTTGGCCCAAACCAACAAAAAACCAAACCAACAAAAAACACAGATGAACTTTAGAGTCAATCCTTGCAGGTTGGTAACTAGAGTCCTCGAACCTAAAATGAATCTAAGCGGTATTAGGCAAGAGGAAGATCAGCAAAGTAGATCAACATACAGGTGAGTGATTCTTCAGCTGGGCCTTGTACATGTACTAGCAGAGAAACTTACTGAATTATTTCCCAATCATTATAATGTGTGATTCTGAAAAGCAGATGGATAGTTTTGATACATTTCCCCCACCTACTATGGGCAATATCATAGAGAAGACTGCCATCACTTGTAGAGAGGAAGCTTGGTACTAATTTTCTCATAATGATATTTATTCCAATAAAATGAAAATCAACCTTCCCACATCCTCTGCTTAGAATAAATGTCAAGCCTTTCTAAGAGAGGATATAATAATAATCTGTAACACACAATTTCAAAATTATCAGAAAATATTGAAGATTGGAGATGGATCTATTTACACGTCTTTAGCTAAAGTCATGGAGTGGAAACCATGACATTATACAACTCAAATAAAATACATGTGCCTGAAGATCTATAGAAATGAAATCTGAAAACTTTACCAAGGAATATTACAGAAGTGATAAATGGAGGGACATTTCACAGAGCTAGGCCAAAAGGCTCGATGTTATAAAATTAAGGTCAATCCTTTCCAAAATAATCCTATAAATTCAGTGTAATCTTAAGTAAAACTCCAACAGCCCCTATCATGGGCTGACACACAAAATTCTCTGGATTTCTATGAAAAAGAAAAAGTATGAACAAAGAATGAGCTAAAGCACCAGAACAGCCTCCAATTAATCCCTTGCATAGAATTTGCCCTGAAGCCACAAGGAATTTAAGGGATTCCATAATTCTCAAGTCAGAGACATAAGCCCCAGCAACATGGTTATGACCCTCCAGGGTCCTGAAGCTGATTCCTGACCTAACGTTCTAGTTTATCTCCCACTGTGACCAAATTCCCTGCATGTCAATCATGTTTTCGTGCCCAAGTGTCTACACTTTCTCCTAGCACTAGGTTCTTCATCAGCCTCCCTGGAAAGCCCAGTCCTCATCTTCTCAACTCCTTCACCCTCATCCGTCCTACATCCAGACAAAATGCCAGTTTTACTTCCTCAGGAAAACCACTTATGACATTCTAGATTAGGCCCTTTCCCCTAATGTGAAGTCTTATACCTTAGGCCTTTCCTTGCTAGCCCTTGTCACATGTCTATGCTTATGTTCAGGTATGTGATTCTCTCCTGCAGTTTCTAAGCCACCCTTGAGAAGGGACAATATCTGTTTTTGCTCACCGTGTTACTGCTTTGCCAGGAACAGAGCTGGAGCTCTATGGATAATGAATATATCAACTTTTCTTTTAAAAATGTATTTGTGTGTCTAGAGACACATACAGGGGGTTAAATGCTTGCCTTGCACATAGCCAATACCAGTCTCGCACCACATAGAGGTCCACCAAGTACTGCCAGGAGCACTGGTAGGTGTGTCCAATTCATCCCACCCAGATTTATTTTTACCTTTTATCTGCATTTGTGTATCAGATAAAAGGCACTAGGAAGACAGAAGCTAAATTTTAACAAAATATTTCACTAGGGATTTGGGGAAATTTTTACTTTATCTGAATCTTAACAGTGAGTACCAATTGCATTTCATGGCTATTTTTTTTAAGTTACTGCCCTTTGGAAAAAAATACTCAGTGGAAAATATCAGAACTCTCTAACTACATAGGAAGTGGGAAATTTTAAAATACATCAATCCTGGAATAATGATTCTATTTTCTTTATGTTAGTGACCAAAGAACCAGCCCTACTCAAAAAACTCTCTGACACCAGAGGATTTTCAGGCCATCCCATAGTGTCCAACCTTAGCCCAACTTCTAGATTGCATTAGCTCTTCACCCTTGGTTATTGTTTTTATTAGTTGTCCTTCAAAATTCAGTGAAGTACATTTTAATTGCTGCATTGCAAATACCACCCACTTATCTGGCAAAAAAAAAAAGGCCATCCTCATCCAGTTTGGAAAAGCAGCTTAATTAGCAATGATGCAAACAATAAACAAGAAAGGATAGGGTGGAAGAGGCAATGGAAAGAATAATAGAGAGAAATTACCTTCAGCCACTCAAGGTGAGGTTTCTAGAAAGATAAGATGGCTCTGAGTTTTGAGAGATATTCCTGCTTCAGAAAGGTGGTGATGGTGGCCGGAACAACAGCACAATGGGCATGGCATTTGCATAGTACAAGGCAGACTTGGGTTCGATCCCTGGCATCCTATATGGTCTCCCAGGCACCACCAGGAGTAATTCCTGAGTGCAAAGCCAGGAATGACCCCTGAGCAGTGCCGGCTGTGACAGGAAAAAAAAAAAGGAAGGGAAGGGAAGGGAAGGGAAGGGAAGGAAGGGAAGGGAAGGGAAGGGAAGGGAAGGGAAGGGAAGGAGGGAGGGAGGGAGGGAGGGAGGGAGGGAGGGGAGGGAGGAGAGGAGGAGGGTAGGGAGGGGAGGGAGGGAAGGGGAAGGGAAGGGAGGGGTGGGGAGGGAGGGGAGGGAGGGAGGGGAGGGGAGGGAGGGGTGGGGAGGAGGGAAGGGAAGGGAGGGGAGGAGGAGGAGGGAGGGAGGGAGGGGAAGGAAGGGAGGGAGGGGAGGGAGGGGAGGGAGGGAGGGAGGAGAGGAGGGAGGGAAGGAAGGGAAGGAAGGGGAGGGGAGGGGAGGGGGAAGGGAGGAGGGAAGGGAGGGAGGGAGGGAGGGGAGGGAGGGGGAGGGGAGGGAAGGGAAGGGAAGGGAAGGGAAGGGGAAAGGAAAAAGAGAAAAAAAGAAAGAAAGGAAGGGGGAAAGGAAGGGAAGGGAAGGGAAGAGGAAGGAAAGGAAGGGGGAAAGGAAGGGAAGGGAAGGGGAAAGGAAAGGGGAGAGGAAAGGGAAAGGAAAGGAAAGGAAAGGAAAGGAAAGGAAAGGAAAGGAAAGGAAAGGAAAGGACAGGAAAGGAAAGGAAAGGAAAGGAAAGGACAGGAAAGGACAGGACAGGAAAGGAAAGGAAAGGAAAGGAAAAGGAAAGGAAAGGAAAGGAAAGGAAAGGAAAGGAAAGGAAAGGAAAGGAAAGGAAAGGAAAGGACAGGAAAGGACAGGAAAGGAAGGAAAGGAAAGGACAGGACAGGACAGGAAAGGAAAGGAAAGGACAGGAAAGGAAAGGACAGGACAGGACAGGACAGGACAGGAAAGGAAAGGACAGGACAGGAAAGGAAAGGAAAGGAAAGGAAAGGAAAGGAAAGGAAAGGAAAGGACAGGACAAGGAAAGGAAAGGACAGGACAGGAAAGGACAGGAAAGGAAAGGAAAGGAAAGGAAAGGAAAGGGAAAGGAAAGGAAAGGACAGGAAGGAAGGAAAGGAAAGGAAAGGAAAGGAAAGGACAGGACAGGACAGGAAGGAAAGGAAAGGAAAGGAAAGGAAAGGAAAGGAAAGGAAAGGAAAGGAAAGGAAAGGAAAGGACAGGAAAGGACAGGAAAGGACAGGACAGGAAAGGACAGGACAAGGAAAGGACAGGAAAGGAAAGGAAAGGAAAGGAAAGGAAAGGAAAGGAAAGGAAAGGAAAGGAAAGGAAAGGAAAGGAAAGGAAAGGAAAGGAAAGGAAAAAAAGAGAAAAAACATAGAGAGAAAGAGAAAGAGAAGGAGAGAGAGAGAGAGAGAAAGAGAAAAGAAAAGAAAAAAAGAAAAGACGAAGAAAAGAGCGGTGATTCTCAATGACCAAAGCAGACCTACTGTGGTGACAGCCTCTCATCACCTTCAGAGTCACTCAGGTGCAAGCTGAGACAGTGTGGATTTCCCCACACTGATTCACTGTGAATTCCAACCAAGAAGGAACAGGATTGTGATAAGTGAGAGTAAAGCAATGAGAATTATGGATGGAAAAATATTAGATTTCATCTCTAGCTTTGTAAGACATTCTCCTTGAAACATTAAAAACCCAGTGCTACCTTTCAATAAAATAAAAAAATTATGTACCAATGTTATACCACCAAGATTCCTAGAAATCCAGACATTGGCTCTAATTTTTATAGCTATTATGAAATTAGGACAAATCTCACCTTAAGCATTAAGTGATATTCTACAAGCATAATTATATTGTTCATCTTTCCGTAATTCCTAATTCCTCTGCGTGTAATAACATGCGGGCACTCCTTGTCACCCAGCTGTTTCAAATCATTGCATGCTGTTCTACTGAGAAAAACTTTCACAGTACGCCAAGGAGCACAACTTCATTTTCACGGCCACAGAATCAAAAATGGTTTTTACCCAGATTTTAAACCTATGGGTCTTTCCTTTTAGCAATAACACCTTGGATGGGTTGGGAAGAAGAAGGATTAGGACATTTCCATTAGACCCCTTCCACAATCTTCAGGAATAGGACCAGGATTTTGCCAGCAACTCAAGCAACAGATAATATGTGTGTTTCCTTCAGTGGCTCTCATTTTCTTAATAGATGGTTTTCCCAGCAACTTTTAAGAAATGCTTCCCCTTGAAATATAACATTACATAGCAGGCCCATCTGGAACGGCAGCTTTGCACACAAATTCAGATATTAGAAGTCAGAAAAACATTTTTTGATCCTTGTTTGGATTTTTGGGGGATGAATCACTGTAATTAGTTACTATAATATCTCTGTGCATTACTACCACTGCAAATGAGCAAAGCTTTTTAGTGGCAGGGCACTCAAACTCTTGGAAAGGCTGATATTCACGGTAAAAAAAATAAACCATAATAAATTCTGTCTAAACTGCAAACATTTGGCATTTTTTAAAAAAGACATCTCTTTGGAATAATATGATCTTTATAATTTCTTCAAATCTGGATGAATTCCTTACAGAAAGAGGAGAGTTTTCCTTTAAGTCAAACACCACGGGCAAGAACAGCCTCTGAATCCTCCTACTAGAATGAACACAGCCTGGAGAAAGTGGACGGATGCACTACAGTGGGAAATATAAAAACTTTTAATTCTGAAGAGCTGCTGAATGCTTTCCACATCTGAACTTAAAGACTCAAGAGAAATGAAGGAACAAGGGGCTGGAGCGATAGTAGAGCAAGTAGGGCATTTGCCTAGCACATGGCCAGCCCGGGTTCAATCCCCAGCATCCCATATGCCCCCTGCCCCGAGCACTGGCAGGAATAATTCTTGAGTGCAGAGCCAGGAGTAACCCCCTGAGCATCGCTGACTGTGACCCATAAAGAAAAAAAGAAGGGGAACCATTCAGAACACTGAATACATTGTAAAGCAGAAAAACCAAGTCCTACGGGCAAAGGCTGAGCGTCACAGAAGCAGTTGGAAGGAAGTTCAGTATACGACAAGGTGACCATTACACTGAAAGCTAATGGGAATTCCCAGTGCTGTGAAGGAAAGGGACTTAAAATGTAAAGTACATCTGGGAATGAAATTTCAGTTATCTTTAGTGAAATCATACTGCTACTTAGAATTGTACTATTCACCACAATTCTATAAATTAATGTTTGTTTTGCCTCTTTCTCTCTTTACAGTCCACTCAAAGGGACCAAGCCTGGAGAACTGTGTCTCAGGATGAGGCCACCGGCTACCAGGGCATGATTACAAATCAACATTTTCTCATTCCAATTTGGCAGCATTTTCTACCCCCAGACACGAAGCATAAGTGTGTTTCCTGGCAAATGAAAAAGCAAGAAGGGACTGGTTCTAATTAAAAGCAGAACCTGAAACTGACATGAAAGTCCCAGGTTATGGGTTCTCCCTGTCATTACCTGTGAAGGTAGGTCTTCATCTAACCAATGGCAGCCAGAAGAAGCCATTTCTTTTCTTAGCCAGCCTTTCTAGAAAACTGACAAGTGTTGAAATGGCAATGTTACTATAATCTCTGTATATGAAAATAGCAAGTGTCTTTCATGATAAAAACAAGTACTATACCCAAGGAGCATTCAAAGGGAACTACAGGTATTGAGACACCAAAGACTATAGATTTCTTTATAATAATGACACTTTGGATACAAAAATCACTGCTTTGCAACATAAACATCTGAGGGTCAATCTGCCTCTGTTAACATATGTTTAGAGACCAAAGATACTTCTTATTTCATTAAATTCATCTATCTGAAATTGGATCATTATGCTATCACACAGTAATGCCTTCTTCTACCATAATGTTCTCCATAAGTGCTGACTTGCATTCTTTATTCAAGTCCTTTTTCCCATTTTCCCTCACCAAGGCAATTACCTGTGACAGTCGAAATTGCCTGATGTGTCATTTTATAATCCAGGAATACAAGGGATCACACAAACATTTTACAATCAATTTTGGGAGAGAGATCATAGCTCAATCATAACACTGTTGGAACAGACATCCATCACCACAGAGTTAAGGCAATTAACTTCTGTGACCAATGGGAAGGTTTATTTAGCAGAAATGCCTCCATTTGCCTGAGATCCTTTCAAGATGTGGTCCAGCAACCAGAATCCAGAGCCCTATCCCACCCCCAGAAACTTCCTCCCAAATTAGCATCAGGTCCCAAAGGATCTCTTGTAAGGCAAAGACTTCCTTGCAAAAAGATGTGCCAACTTACTGAAAACCTCCATAGGGCACTTGCCTAGCAAGCAGCCAATGCAGGTTTGATCTCTGGCATCCTATATGGTCCCTTGAGCCCCACTAGGAGTGATACCTCACTACTGTGCCAGGAGTAACCCCTGGGCATGCCATGTGTGGCCCAAACATAAACAGAAAGAAAGAAAACCCTGAGGCTGCCAGTTCATAGAAGTGACCCCTTAATGAAAGTACTGTTCCAGAGGAAAGGTAGAATCTCTACAATAAACGTTTTTATAATGCCTCCTCGCAGAAGGAAAAAAATTATATACACAGTATAAATGCTCATCATACACACACATACACACACACACACACACACATACACAGTACCGTTCTTATTTCAGCTCACCCAGGGCATAAACAACTGACAAACAGAGCACATTAGCAAACTCCTGTGAGGCTTGATTAAACACAGTCTGCACTTCCCCTAAAATCTTCATGTTATGCCATGCTCTCTGGCACATCCGGAGCCCTGTCATTTTGCTCCATAGTTCAACAACACTCAGAGACCTGGGTCCCCAGGGTCATTTTCCTGGCTCACAAAGACCCACATTTTGTCCTTATTGCCAACTCTCTGCGTATTTCATTCTAGAGGCTCAGCTTGTGCATTTTGATTTTCACAACATGCCATGTGCTTTCTAAGTTGCTCCACAAGTTGGCAAATGCAGAAAGAGAGTGACAGTTTGGCTGATGGGAAGTGAACAAAGGTGTTCGGTTCTCCCTAGCTGGCTAGAGTTTTTCAAGATGACTCTAAGTGACTTCCCTAGATCAATGCAATGTGACATATGAGAAGGGACAGGAACAGCGGGTGTTCTCTGGATGATTGTGTTAGACAGTTCATCATTTTTGTTTAATCCACAGAAATAATCACTCCACCCACCCCTTTACCCTTTTTGCCCCTTAAGAGAAGAACAGAGCAACAAAAAAGACAGGCTAGATGGCAAGACAGAAGCTAACGAATTCATGGAATGGCCTACTTAGAATTCCAGGGAGGCATGTAATGAATGTAATTTTGTTATTATGAATTAGCCCTGCCTGATCTATATGACATGTGAATACGCCATACTATGGAGGACAAGGGAAGACCATTTATTCTTTTTTATTTTTGTGTGAGAGTGGTTACACCTCAGCAGTGCACATGGATTACTCCTGGTAAGCTCAGGGGACCATAGGAGATGCCAAGGATAGAACACAGGTCAGCCACATGGAGGGAAGTTCCTTGCCAGGTGTACTACTGCTTTAACCCCAGACCATTTATTCTTCAGCATCACAAGGAAGACTCCTTGTTCAACAGACAGGGTTGAAAGAGGATGGTCCCACTCACCATGAGGTCTAAGGGAACGCTGATTTGCTGGACAGAAAGTCCATTCTGTGGCTCCCATGTGGGATTTGGGACTGGGAAAGGGACAGAGCAAGGAAAGGTTTGGGAAGAAGGCTCTTTCTCAGCCTCTTGGAGACATGTGGTCCTAAGGAAAATTCCCAGCCAGGTTCGGTGAACACTTTTCTAGAGGGAGGCCAACTTGTACAAATTCACATAAAAACAGGATTTCCTGAGTCACTGAGCACTGCCCATGCATCAGTTTAGTCCCATGTACTCACCTCTGCCCACTACTGACAACATCCTCCATGGTATGCATGAGAGGGAACATTGTGATTGAGATCACACATGGCAGTACTTCTCTGGGCTATGTAATACCAAGAGACCATGAAATAAAACTTTAAAAGAAAGAAACCCAAGAGCAGAAAACCTGAGAAGGCATCCAACTGCATGAGATCTAGGGAAGGCACAGAAATCTCATTGACCTAGCTGCAGGCCAAGAGGTTGAGATTACCCCAGGCTCCCAGGATACAGCAGGTCCCTATGGCATTGGGATTGTACCTTTCCTCTTGCCCACCATTTACACATATCTTCACTGCTTCTGTGTCTGTTATGCATACAGGGAGATAGAAAATCTGTGCATGCAGGTGTGAAAAAATTAATCAAGGATAGTTTCTGACAACCCTCCCCCCATTGGAGTTTGAGATTCTTCACTTCTATCCCTCTAAGGAAATGGTTAGTTTCAGTAAAGCTTCCTTTTAAAGCTGAATAAATGAGTCCAGAGATATAGTATGGGGGTAGGGACCTTGCCTTGCATATGGCTGACTTGGTTTAATCCCTATCAACTCATCTGGTTCCCTGACTAGGTGTGATCCCCTGACTAGAGACCTAGGAGCAAACCCTGAGAACATTTAGGTATGCTCTCCCAACACCTCCCCCAAAAATACATAGAGGCCAGGGATACAGCTTAGAGGTAGGCCACATTCTTTACAAGTGTGAGTCTCACAACTCAATCCCCAGCACAATAAACCCACAATAACAACAAACCAATATGGAAAGTCATGCTAGCAGTGGCCAGCATGTAGTCCTTATCAGCCATCAGTCAGTGAGTAAGTATCCACAAGCCAAAGCCCACCCTTATTAGTTCTGAAGGTGTGTGTGCTCAGAGAGTCAGGGAAGCTATATCATTCAATCTCCCAGCCTACAGGCGTGTTTGATGGGCGTCCCGATCACACCACATTTCCCAGGCAAAAGCCTGCAATGATTTTTCAATGAATCCAATTCACAGCCAAGTGAAAATGTTTCTATACCAAGAATAACCTTCCATTAAACATTTGTTTCCAGTCATCTAAATTTAACCAGCAGGGATTCTTTTTTTTAAATGCTATTTTATTCATGCTTTAAAAGCGGGATCTGATTTTCATGTGAAATCTGCATTTCATCAAAGCTGGGACACAGTGTCCTTGACTTAATGATTTGCTAGAAATTGAACACCTTCACTCTTGCATGCTTAACAGGTAGCAAGACAAACAAATGGGAAGAAACAAGCTTCAGATCTGAAAGGCAGAGCCCCCAGCTCCCATCCTTGTTGCTCAGCCTATGGGATGCAATTTGCATCATTACAAGTACCATGGTCAGAGTATTTAATAATGTCACTATGTGTTGCAAACACGTATGTCAATGATGGAGAGCAGGAGCAAGTTAATCTTCTTTTATTAACAGAGTCTTCCATGAGATCATGTATTTATTATCTAGTACAGCTGAACACTGGTGGTTTATAAGAAATATTCTAGTAGCTTGGTTAATGCACTTGTCAACTTTTAATGTCAAAGTTACTGTGCAAAACCCAGTTCTCCTAAATAATCATCACAAGAGGCAAACCATGAAGACGGTCTATATCTCAAACCCTCATAGATGTTCTAAAATCCAATAAATATTTAGAGCTGTTTCTACATAGGGGTGTTCAACACCCAAATGTCAAATAGAGAAGGGAAAATCAGAGTGCTTCCCACACAATTAAAAAGAAAATAATCCATCCCATATAGTATCATCTCAACATGGGCTTGTTTCCTGTGTTCCCTCTTCTAGAAAATCTGTGTTGATAGTTTTTGCTACCCAGCAAACCCCCTAAGTCCCAGAGGTGTAAATAAACTATTCAGTTCTATGCACAGTATCTGGGCCCAAGCACTGAGAATATAGCAGGAGGATTTGACTTTACTCCATGACACCTAGGGTGAGAGCTGGAGTCTGACATCCCCAAGCTTAGTCTTTTCCCCAAGCTTAGTCTTTGCTTGCAGTCACTCCTTCCCCACATCCACACACAAACTTCTACTGCTCCAACCCAGTCAGTCTTATCTCCCTTGACAATTCTGAATCTCCAGGTTCCTTCTACCTCAAACTAATATTCCACTCGACTTCTCTTTTTCTTACAGTCTATATCCCTGCTAGCAGGAACTCCCTGCATTCAAACTCTAAATACTTCCCCTGACAAGTTTTAGGTTACTATCACCACTTGTCTCTGTAACTGAAATTGCCTGCTCCTTGGCTCCCTTCTCTCTCACCTGTTCTCTACAATGTGACCCAATTGAGCCCTTACAATGCCAGTCATCTCTCTTCTCTGGAAAAAGCCTGGCAAGGTCTCTCTGTTTCAATTATAGGAAAGCAAGAGTCCTCATGTTTTTAGGTGCTTTTAGATAGACAAGTCACTGCATGGCTTGGCTCTGGGTTACTCCTGTGACCTCACCCTCTATTGTTCTTCTCCTCTGCTGGCCTTGGACTTCAAACATTCCTGGCATGCTCCTACACTGAGGCCTTTGCCTTGGCTCGACGTCTTGTGGTCTGTGCTTCTTCCAAATGTCTGAGATGTGTGTTCTCCTGTCACCCGTGGGCACTTATTACCAGCCCACCTTCAACCTTCTATCAGTCTTGCACGATCTTCCCACCACCATTCCTGATTCTGCATCAACCTGTTTTCTAGAGCATCCTTACTATATGTAACAGACTGTCCACTTGTCATTTTCATATTGAGCGCTTATTTTTTATCATTCCCTACTTAAAGGGTAAGCCTCACAAGATCAGGGTGTGATGTGGGTCTCTTTGGTTCATTGGTGTGTCCTCTGACTCTAGTGGGTGGGGAGTTGGGGGATGTGCTTTTAACACAAATACTAGATAATGAATCACTGGGAAGGAAAGGGCACATCTGGCAGTGACTGGGGGCTATTTCTGGCTTTGTTACACCAGAAGTAACTCCTGGTACATTATGTGTGGTACTGGGAATTGAATCAGGGTAGGGGAGATGCAAAATGAGTACTGCCCCTTCCACCTCTATAGTGAATCTCTGGTCCTTTGATGAACCTCTTTTGAACTAATAATGTAGAGACAATATCTGTGCAGAAACAGAACTAACAAATATGGAGGCGGAGAAGAACTTAGCTGGAATGACCTAAAGGATATCAGGAAAGTTGCTTGTCCCAAATGACTCTTCCCATCCAAGCCAAGACACCTCTCTTCCCTGTTCCACTTTGTGGCTCTGCCTTTATGGGTTCATAAGAGTGGAGCCAGAGAGCCGAAAATGCACATTTACTCAGAAAGGTCAGCAGAAGCGCAGAGAAAATCTGGGTCAGGGTTAATGAAAAGGTGAGCGAGGCAAGAGACAAAGAGATCAAGGGTTTTAGGGCTTGGAAAAGTCAGTCGGTCTCCATTTTCCATCTGAAAAATTGAAGGAAAGGGTTCTCCTCACCAGGTTTCATCCACCCAGTGTAGTAGAATGAATAATTAAGAGATTGGAAATCAGACAGCAGGACCCAAATCCTGTTTTCTCATGCAGCAGCTTAAGAGCATCCCCTAACTTTCACCTACACTGTGAATTTTGAGTTACACAAAGATGTACACACCCTGAGTCTGAAAGAGAATATTCTGGGTATGCTCTTGGAAACAGAGATGGTGTCATCACTTTATAGGTGAGGAAACATGCGTTTACAAGAGTATAAATATTTTTGCACTTTAGCAATACTGGGTTACCACACCACACCCACCACACAGGTACCACTGTCCCTCCATCACTGGCCACTGGGCCATTTTGGTTTTTTATTTTAATTTTTATTATACCATATAAGATATACAATTACAAGGATGGTCATAATTGGATCTCTGTAATACAGTGTTCCAGCACCCACCCCTCCACCAGTACCCCATTCCCACCACCCCTCATCCCAAACACTCACCCCCAACCCAACCACAGCCTGCCCCTATTGCAGGCACATTTTCTTTCTCTTTCTACCTCTCTGTCTCTGTTCCTATATTTTTCTCTCTTTTGTACTTTGTGGCTTGCCCTATAGATATTAACAGTTTATGATGTCTCTATGTGCATATTCAATAGTGAGTTCTAGTGTGACATCATAATTCCCCATTCCCCATAACCTCTCCAGGTTGTTGCAACTAGAATGATCATTATAGTGTATAAATGTGAAAGATCCTGGGAAGGACCAGGTCCTAAATTCCATTATTGTCTAAGATTGTTGTGCCACGCACATGCACAGCTATGGCTTTGGGAGTGTCTCTCTTCTGGCTGTTGGCTGTGGTGGCTGGGAGCTCGTAGCCATGCCTACTGACATGGAGGTGGAGGAATGGGTGGAGGAGCCCAACTCCCCACTCCAAGTCTGGCCAGTGTGGCCCCCTGCATATGTGAGCAAGCCCTAGGAGCTATGTAGGACATGGCCAGGGGCTGGCCAAGCCTTTTACCATCCCTCCGGAACTCCATGGGTCATTCCACATGAGGCCAAGCTGCGCAGCTGTGGGCCTGGAGCGTCCCTCTTCTGGTTGTTGGCTGTGATGGCTGGGAGCTCATAGCCACACCTACCGACATACTAGGCCATTTTAGCCCAACATCTCCCCATGCCTCTCCCTGACCCTGATATATATTCACCCATAATCTCAGCTCTGTGGTCTTAGTCCAAAGAGGTGTTTTAATGGAAGAGTGTCTGCTCCTTTGCTTTGGAAATCTTGAGTTTTCTGAAGCATTTGAGGAGATGCAAAAAGCAAACAAGACTCTAGCTTGAAGCTGGCTCTGCAGTGTAACCATAGCTGCCACAAGCATAGACATCCTCATCTTAAAAATGTCTATGTGCAGAGAGAGAGAGAGAGAGAGAGAGAGAGAGAGAAAGGGAAAAGAGACAATGAACCTGCCATAGAGACAGTCTGGGGTGGGGAGGCAGTTGGGGACATTGGTAGTGGGAAATGGGCACTGGTGGAGGCATGGTTGCTGGAAGACTGTTTTACCTAAACCCAAACATGAGAGAGAGAGAAGAGGAATCACTTGAACACTTGAATCCCATTATTCATCGATTTGCTCCAGCGGGTGCCAGAAGAGGAATAGTACCTGCTATAGAGGCAGGCTGGGGGAGGGAGGAGGGAATTTGGGGACATTGGTGGTGGGTAGAAGGCACCGTGGAGGGACGGATGCTGGAAAAATGTATGACTGAAACCCAATCATAAACATCTTTTTAACTGTATATCACGACAACGCTCCCGTTAATATCTATTAGAGCGGCCAGTAAATCCATATGTCCTAGCCAGTAGAAAAGGACGGCTTGCTACAGGACATAAAGAGCTCAAAATTATATTAGGTCAGGAATGACTAATATAATGTTACGCATTGGCAGTCAAATACAACAGAGAGCTGCAGGCTTGCCGAGGATATTTTTAAACACCAATAAAGTTAGGGGTGTCGGCTGGGTGGGTCGGGGAAGCGTGGAATGCGGCCCTGGGGGTGGGGGGCGTGGGGTGCGGGTGGGGGGCGGCAGGGGGAGAAGGAAGCGCCGTAGAGTCTACCAGCCTGGCCCGGTTGGGAAGAAACTGAGGCGGTGGGTGTCGATTTGTGTACACAGTGGTATAATAAATGAACTTTAAAAAAATTAAAATCGGAGAGCTAGGATTATAGTTTAACAATAAAGTGCATATGTGCATGAACCAAAAAAAAAATCTTTGTGCTCCAAAGAGGGAGCTGAGGCTAGGTGAAGTAAGGGGGCACTCTGGTGGAGAGTTTGGTTTTGCAGTGTTTCTTTTTAAGAATTGACATCAAAACTGTCAGAGCATGACTTATAAAGTCAAGAAACTTACGAAAAGAAGCCAGACACCACCAAGCACACACTGCATGGCTGCATTAGGGTTCAACACCCACCAAAACTAGGTGTTGGATGAAGTGAGAGGTCAAGGTCTGAAGTGAAGCTGGTGGGGGCAGTGGATTGGGAGCACCTGAGAGGGAGCTGCCACGGGGTAGGGGGCTGGTAACGTTCTCTCTTCATCTTGGTGATGGAATAAAGTACTTTTCCATGTATTTGCTTTACTTTATTAAAAAAACTGTGAGTTGCTTTTGAGAAAACAGACTCCATTTCATCAACAGTAAGCCAAAAGATCAATTATACAAATGAATATTGTGTTCAGGCCATTCCAAAATTGGGTGACTTAAAGAAAGAGCCTAGTAATAACAATAACAACAAAAAAGAAAAACGATGAAAAATCTATGATATCAATACACATTTAAAATTCAGCATGAAGTCCTAGAATATCCTAATATCAAATTATTCAAACATCTCTAATAGCAACTCTCAAATGTACACATTGATATGGTAGCTTTTGCCTACTAAAGACCTGAATATATACAATGGATGAATTTAATTAGCATTTGAAATTTTTTGGCCAGGCTGAAACATGACCTGAGTGCAATGGAGAAATTGAATTGTAATAGATCATCTGAGATAAACTGTCCCCAAGACCAGTCCTAAACTAGACTACTTATGGATTATGATACAGAGTATGTCTTCCACCCAGATTCTGTTTGAGTAGGAAGAGTTGCTCTTCTGCCAACAGGGAAACAGTGAGCTTAATACAACTCACAAGAGAAGGAAGAGTAGCAAACAGAAACCCACCAAATAGGTCAAGTCAAACTGTCCTCTTTTCTCTGGAGAGAAGGAGGCAGAGCCAAGAAATCAAAATGAGGGCAGTTCCACCCTCGCGAAGAAAACACCAGCAGCGGAGACCAGTGTTTCACTTCATTTGTCTCACTTCATTTCATTCCTGTAGCAAACGATGACTTTTCCTGAGGTGGTTCTTGCTAAGGAGGAAACCGTGGTGCCAAGGAAAGCTATGTCAGCCCACACCACAAACCTCCTCAGACAGAAGTGGGGGCCTGGTTTATCCGTTATGGATCCCCATGTGCCAGGTGATACTAGGGTGTCACATCTATTAGCAGGCGAGGGTACAAACCACCCCCCCCCAACATTTGCATTCGCATTCTGCAAGGGAAGCGGTCAGTCTGCAGACGTAACCAACATGGCCCTCTGTACCAGGTGGCGAGTGCCCTCCTATCTGCAGGAGACCGTAACCACTCTGCCTCGGCACCAATCATTTGTGAGAGAGGAAATGATGCAGAGGCAGAAAGGTAAATTCAGTGTGGGGTGGGATGAAAAGCCTCTCTGGGGAAATGGCAAAATCAGGTTACCTCTAATCAGCCCTCAGGGATAAAGATAGAGCTGATTTGTTTCAAAGTGAGATTTCCTGTGGTAAGGCTGGTAGGAAAAGACTAGAAGGTTAGGCTGTATGCCTGAGGCCCACCATCCTGAACAATGGGCACAGGGACACATCAGAGGGACTTCCCTGAGGTCTGGAAACAGCTCAAGTGCCCAACAACAGTTGATTGGATAAATAAACTCTGATATGCTGACCCAATGGTCAACTATGCAGTTATAAGAGAAGACGAAATTCTGCAGTGGGCTGCCACATGGATGGAATCTGAGGGTATCGAGCTAAAAGCAGTGAGTCAGAGAGAGGGAAAATACAGAATAAACTCTCTCCTATGTGGGAAGTAAAGGAACATACAAGGGAATAGCAAAGTATCAAACACCCTGAAAGTTGGGCCGCAGAACTAAGTGTGCTAAGGGAGGATGAAGGAGAAGCTGGGAAAGACAAAGAGGAAACTAAAGTTAGTGATAGAAGGAGGTTGACACTCCAGCAGTAAATGTGGTACAGTAACATTCTATAGCTAAAACATTCATATGAGCATTATTGTCAATCATAGCGTCTAAAAATTTACAAATGAATTTTTAAAGTAATTGTACTAGGGACTTCCCTGAGCACAGAGAGCCCAGAAAGACATCCTGCCAGGCTGGAGAAAGGTTGGAGCGTTGGTCAGACTGTAGGAGGTTATTAAGAGACCCAGCACAACAGGAACCAGGAGGGTCAGCATCAGGCCTTAGCTAGGCGCCAGACTGACGGGCTCTAGTCCTGGCTCTAACTCCTATAGGGTTAACCAATCCAGGCTTGAAATTCCAACTCCACATTTCTCCAGTTCTCCATTTGCAAGATGGGATAAACATAATCATCTCAGAGGCCTACTTCAAAGTTGAAATGAGTTGCCAAGTTTAAAATACTTGATGTATACAAAATGTTATGTAGGTTTCAGGTATAATCAATAAAGCATCATAAATAATAGACAGTGGAAAAAAATCTGTTATCTTATATAATAAAAATAGAAGACACATTTAGAAACCTGGAAACATACATGCTTCATTGTTTTGACTTGTTTTCCTCATTAAGGGAGATGGGGAAAGTACAGAAGGATGCTAGAAATAATATCTGTGGGACACTATGACAGTACCTTTTAAATTTTTATTTGGCTTCTATGATTTAAAGAGATTCTAACCATTCATTTTTGGGGGGGTCTTTTGCTTTTTTTTTCTTTTTGAGACACATCCAGCGATGCTCAGTGTTTATTATTCCTGGCTCTTCACTCAGGAATTATTCCTGGTGGTGGCCAGGGGACCATATGGGATGCTGGGAATCGAACCAGGGTCGGCCACATGCAAGGCAAACATCCTACCCGCCATGGTATTGCTCTGGCCCCCTAACCATTTATTTGTTTGTTTGTTTAAAGGCCACAAACAGGTTATGCTTGGAGATCACTCCTGGCAGTGCTCAGGGAACCATGCTGGGTGCCGAGGTTGGAAACTGAGTTGAACTCATTCTAGGCAAATGCACTACCTGTACTATTACTCTGCTCTTCTAACTACTCTTGAAAGAACATAGAAGTTTATTTCTCTGGGCTGTTCAGTTGACCAAGACTGTGGAAGCTGAGGCCCAGAATTACATGTGGTCAGTAAAACCAGGCTTACTGTAGAGCATATTCTAGCATGCTGACAGCCAACATGGGTGCTAGGAGCACAGGGCATTGGAGCACTGAGCCGGGAGTATCCAGGAGACAGAGAATACCTGCCACCACCACTGTGCCCACCAACCAACTGATGGGTTTTTTCTCCAAGTCTTTAAGTTGCTCTAATCTTTAAAGCAAAGAAGTGTGGGCTGGCCCCTCTAGGCACACATTCTGTTCCTCCACTACCAGCTAGGTAACTCTCCAGCTGGCCTCAAGGAGCTGTTGTTTTGAAAGTCCATGCATCAAAATATAAAATAAATACTATTCTCTTCACCTTTCCTAATCACCTCATCTCTTCCCTACAATAAACATATTTAAAGGCTTCTAATGTATTGAAGAAGAGCAAGAAGCCGGTGTGCAGGGTCTTTTGAGTCTTTTGAGTTCCCCTGAGCAGGTCAGACCTGCTTGTGGGTGAGCGGAAACGGCAGATCATGTGCTGTGAGCAGGCACAGTTCTATCAGAGAAAGAGCTAGAAATTGATTACCAATTTTCAAGCTCTTCATGCAGAACACTCCCTGTGAGTATGCCCAGTAGCCCCGGACACCACCTCCTTTTTTTTTAAAGATAAAATAGTGTCAAATGGGAGGGAACTTCAACTATTAATTTACACAAATAGGAGTGTTCCCAGTTGGCCCCAAACAATGTACTCATCCAAGCAAACAGCACTAACCCCTGAAACAACACAGACACAGGTCAGATGGGAATGACACACAACACTCACAGCTGTAGGAAGCAGCTGCAGGGACCAAAGTCACACTGGACTAACGCAAAGCTCACACTCACTGCTCTGGAGCCACTGTCGCAAAGCAAAGCCCTTGATATATTTTACTTTTGGGGTTTTTGTCATAAAAGCAGATCTCCTCTACGGCTGTGTCTCACAAATTCAGGAAGTTCTGTTCTTGGGATGGTAGCCTAGTGATGAGACATGAGTTTTTTAAAAAAATTTTTTTTTTTTTTTTTATTAAAAATTTGACCTTGTATTAAAATATGTCCTTGATTGATTTAACAGTCCATCCCCCTGAGTCAAAAAGTATTGAGCAGCATTTAGGTTAGGGTAGCGAGCATAAAGAACAGGCAGAAGAAAGGACTCCAGAGTGGCGATGGCGTTGTCAGAGTCAGTTAAAGATTTCAGCTAGAATATATTGGGGCTGGAGAGATAGTACAGCAGGTATGGCCCTTGACTTGCACAATCTGGGCTTGGTTCCCACCCTGAGCTCCTCCAGGAGTGATACTACTTTTTAAATATGACCCCAGGTGCCAGAGTGATAACACAGAGGGTAGGGCATTTGCCTTGCATGTGGCCAACCCGGGTTTGATCCCCACTATCCCATATGGTCACTCGAGCACCACCAGAAGTATTCCTGAGTGAGGAGCCAGGAGTAACTCCTGAGCATTGCCAGGTGTGACCCAAAAAGCAACCAATCAATCAATATGACCCCAAGCACAATTCAACAAGTGAAAATATAGGGGACTCTGACAAATTTGAATTTCAAGGAAGTAATGAATAATTCTTAATATTACTGCCCTCATGCAATTTTATGCAATTTCAGAATGTCATTGTACTTTTAAAGTGATGATGATTACTACCATGATTGAATTTGACCCTATTCCAGTGATGCTCAAGGGCTAATCCTAGGTTGGTGCTGGTGATGCCTGGGGAGAAATGTGGTGCCAGAGAGGGAATGGGGCTCCCACATGCAAAGCATGCATTTCAACTTACTGTGATCTGTCCCATCCCTAAGTGTACTGAGAATTTTCAATTCAAATTTAACTGGTATGTGTCTGGTGACCCTACTCATCCTAAGTATCTTTATTTGGCTTAAATATACACTTCCTGTGTTCTAATAGGTTTTATTCCCAGATCCTCTGGTATTTAGTTCTACCTAGCACAGTTCCAGAGCTGCTCCATCCTGCCAGTGTCCCATTGAGCAACCATTTCCATCCTTCTCATAAACACAGATCTATGAGTAAGAGAGTACTCTACTGTGCCAGAGAGAGATGGGAACGTTCCTAGAGGAAAGGACAATGAACATCTGTCCTGTCTATAAAATGTGTCATCACAGAGTAGCTGAAATGGAAGCGCTGCTTTGGTAACTCACTTCCTCAGGCCACCCACCATTCCCAGCAATACATGAAAAATTCACTGGACTAGATTTCTCTAATTCAAATCGCCGACAGGCTCTGGTGGCCTACAATGCTACATGCACTTTCTTTAATGCAAACACTAGACTTTCATTATTCAACCCCCATATCGTTTTCGTAACTTTGTCCAAAGGTTTATCTTTGAAGCTTGTGTTGAAGCCAAAGTAGGAAGGTTTCCATATCACAGATCAGATTTCGGCTCAATTAATTATTCATCCACTTGATCATGTGAGCCAGCATTCAGGCAATGGATCCATTTATTTTGACACTTTAACTACCAGTTTGGATTGACCATGTTGCTAATCAACTGAATTCGAGTGGTTGTTAATGAGAGTAAACAACAACAGCTCATCATAGATGGAATTGGCTCCAATTGTAACCCATGAAAAGAAGTGATTAAGGAAGGCAAGAATGTGGAGTGGCGGAAATGATACGGGAAAACAGAGAGAAATGGCTTTGGAGGCAGAGAAGAGATGGAATGAATCACCCACTCCCCCCACTCTTCTCTCTCCCTAGCCTGGGCCACACTCTTAGAACAGCCTCTAAAAGTGGAATCCAGTACATTTGTCATTCTGCACCTGTCCCCCCCACACCTTTTGACACATTTCCTGGATATTTCCTTCATGTTAACTCTCAAAGCTCCACGTCCCTCACTTGATGATTGGATACAACATTGTAAAACAGGCTATAATTTACTTAGGCCCCTGTTAATTGGTTGTGCTCATTGCCACTCTGAGCAACAATCCAGTGAGCAATCCTCATTGATTCTTTTGCATGCACATTCAAGGGGCTTTCCTCCATGTAACGTCTAAAAAATAGAATTCCCAAGGTGAAAGAAAACTGAGTTCATTTTGAGTAGATGCAACCATTCTGAAAAAGGTCTGGAAGGAGATGTCGTAGGTCCTCTAGGGAAAAGCTTGGAGGAAGAGTCAAAAGGGATTTTAGTCTTAGCTACAACATTGCTATGATTTTTTAGACAAAGAGAAGAAATTCATTTATTAATGATATAAAAACAAGTTGAAACTAAAGATTTTAGACACAGACTATATCAAGGGCTTAAATAGCCTTAAGAATGAAAAAAGATCCAATCAACCTTTCTATTCTATCTGGTCCCCTGTCAAAGGGCACAAGTAGCTATCTTAATACCCCTACACACACTCAAACTCACACTTACACATGCTTACACCTATAAATATATCTACTCACTTACACATACCCACAGCTCCATTCACACATGTTCATACACTCTCATATATACACACACTCACACATACCTCAAACACATATGCACATGCCACTTATACATGCTGCACAAGGTCTCTCATATATACACCCACTCATACTCATATACACACACTCACACACGCACTGAATAGTCAAAAAAGCCATATATTTTCCATCCAAATCCAATAATAATTGCACTTGATATGGCTGGGGCTTAAAGGGAGACGCCAAAGAGTAGCTCCCCACTTATATTCTGAATAAATTCAACATGCACACAATGCTTTTGAGGCTAAGATATCTTTCCAAAGCTGATTTTTATATCATTGAGCATGCAAATTCTATGAATAGTTAGTATTGCCAATACCCATGATCCTCAGCAGTGCACAAACTAACTCATTGCTAGTATCTTTTTCTGAGCAAAATCACATAACAAAGCCTAGTAACATGCACTGGCACTCTGGTACTGTTCTCCAGGTTTGGTATACATCCTTTCTCCTCTCTGCCACCAATTCATATTCCTCACACCCATGCCAGAACCTTCCTTCATCAATAAGATGATCTCAGCCCTTGGTCATCCTGCCCTTCTTGGGCCATAGCTACACACAGGTCTTTGCCTGTGTGTTGTCAAAAATGAGTGAGGGTCTCCCGCAGACTTATTGATGTCCCACAAGTCCTGCACCCCAATCACCAAAGTCAATTAAAGTCAAAGTCCTTCTAAGACAGAAGCAACTGACCCATGGACTGTGGCACAACAGAGAACCAGTAGATATAGCTCAAAGCTTAGTGGAAACTATGCCAACTCTCCTAGTAGAAAGAAACACTCTCCTAGAACCAGCTGCCTCTCATCCCCACAGGAAGCACCAATTCTCTGAATTAATCATGGGAAGCTATTCCTACTCCTATTTGGTGCCCACTGGCTACCCCAGATGCCATCACACTTAATTGCTCGTGAGGTAGGATACAGAAATGGGGGGATTGTGCCTGCCACTCAACACACCACCTTGAAGCTAGATCCTGGAAGGCTGGTCAGAAGCCATCTTCTCTCAGCCTGGAAGGGAAGAGCCTTGTACTAAAGCAAGCTGACTCAGAGTCCCAAGGGTCCAGTGACCCTCCCTCTTTTCTCTGATGGGGTTCTTAGTGCAGAGACATGGGTTCCCACACCAGGAACTGAGCATTTCAGTAGTTATGCAGCATTTATGTAGAAAGGGCAGGCTGATGGGATCAAGAAGAATCATGGCTCCTCCCAGGATAGGAACCCAATGCACAGCTGGCCACCAAGTGCTGGCTGGTCTTGGGAAAGAATGGCCAGCTCATGGCTCAGGACTGGTTTTGAGGGAGTTGGACATCCAGCAGGTTCAGAGCAGGCTGGATGAGAGGGGTCCCCACACTGTTACACGCAAGCATCTCCCCTCCTTCCCAATGTGGCATGAAGCTCAGGTTTTCTGCGCTGGGGCACTCACTGACTGATGTCAACGTGCTGAGTCACTTTGTCAACTTGGCGCTTTAGTGCCTCTCCTGTGGGATTACTCTGGGCTGAGCATCAATATTTCATCCCAAGCATCTCAGGCATTAGCCTCCCTCTCTGACAGACTTCACTTGCCTCTTCCAAGATCTCCGCACTCTCATTCTCCCACCTTCCTCTTTCCATGCCCCTGACCAATAAGGTAAGACACTGACTGTTCTCAATTAGCCCACACATGGTTTTACTTTGGTTTATTTCCTTGTTTTTGGAGGCTACACTTGGCAGTGCTCTGGCTTATTCCTGGCCTTGTGCTCAGGGATCACTCCTGACGGGACTTGGTGAACTATACAGGGTGCCAGGAATCAAACCAGTTGAATAAATGCAAGGCTTGAACCTCCCCTGCTGTACTGTCTGTTACGCTCAATATTCTTCCTTGAACTACTTCTCTGTCCACTCCAGATAAGTCAAGATACCTCTCCCAACTTTCTGTTTGGAGAATTTTCCTTCATTCTCTGGCCATGCCTGAAGGAAACTAAAGTGGCACAATCCTTCAGCTGAAAACAATATTAAAATTGTCTCCAACTGATTCAGACAAGGATGTAGCTCATGTGGTGAGCATGTGCCTTGCATGTATGAGGCCACAGGTTTGATCCCTGGCACCACATGAACCCTAAATCCTGCCAAATGTGCCTTCCCCACAACTAAACACCACCATAACACACATGCACACACACTCAATAGTAAACCCAGTTTGACCTGTGACTTCCTACTTCAGCTGGTCACAGTGACCTCTAACCTCCTGCTGTTATGATAGGAGCTGAGGGTAGCCTGTGGAGGGAACAGAGGCTTAAAAAATGTGTCCATATTCCTGGAAATGCACCCAACTGCGCCTATTTGCAGATGAAGTTGTTCCCATTGACCTCTGGGAGCAGATGGTCTCGTGGTGGGCCTCAGTGGCTCAGAGATAGCATGACATGGATCAAGCCATCCACATCCAGGAAACAGGAGCACTAAGGACATAAAGGATATTTCAAGTCCAGCAGAAGGTTTTCAGGACTGGAATGATAGCACAGTGAGTAAGGCACTTACCCAGAGAAAGATCAGAAATGTGCTCAGGGAATACTGTTCCCCTCACCCCAACCCCACAGGAAAAGGCAAAGGGGTCTGAGATTTCTGCTCTAAGAAGCAGGCCGAAGTGAGGACGTCTCAAAGAGGATGGTCCTATTGAGCCTTTAGGGATTCAATGGCACACATGGTCATGGAACTAAATAAGGTTCTGCATGCTTTCCTGTGATACCCATCACTGGATGGACCAAAGCACTTAGCCTGGAAGAGGCACTGTCTTTGCAGGCCAAGTCCATAGAGTACCGTTTCTGTCCAGGGCCTTCCTGAGTTCCTACTTCCACTCCTGGGAAATGAGATTATCTTCCTCAACAAGGCCATTGTGGATATGGTATGAGCACACCCCAGTGAGGTCCTAATTCACAGAGATCATCGCATTACTGCATCTTGTGATACAGCTGCCGCCCAGCACCTGCCTGCTTGTCCTGTCCTGCCCGTTTTTAGCCCTTCCCGAGTATCCTCCTGGCTCCTTCATTGCCAGTTGGCTCTTCCCTATGCAAGTATGAAGGCAGCAAGTCTTGCTTTGGATAGACCATCACATCTAGTGACCTTTGAGAAGATTCAGTAAATAAAAATTGGAGGGCAATCTAAGTTACTTTGGGTGTTGGAGGGAGGCGAGGTGGAATTTATTATCCCACTGACAAGAATTTCCTTCACACCATCCCAACTCCACTGACAACAATATTACCTAGGACGATGCATTGCAGCATGTGTGGAAATAAGATTCACACCTTTTTTTTTTGCTGTCATATCTTTGGAGGCAGAGATGTGAGTTTGAAATGCTCAGTGTGGAGGGCCCTCATCTGAGAATGACATCATTCCCAAAGGGCAAACAGCCAGGAGTCAAATTTGGCAACTCACCAGGGTTTACTGCAGGCTGATTTGGCCTGTTGTTTGGCTGTTTGGCACGTAGCTTTTGTTTTGGTTCAGGAGGTTGTGTGTGATGTTTTGAGCTGTGAAAGGATTCTCAGGTTGGCCCTTTCGCCAGTTGTTGGGGGAGAGGAAAGAGCTCGCTTTGTTAGGAGAGCTCAGTAATGATCTTGTTATTTCTGTGGTGGGAGGTGACTGGTAAGTTCAAAGGGTTCCATTTTCATCTATTGAGATGCAGGTTTGAAAGTTTCTCATCCTTGCCTCAGTATCAGCCAACCTACAAATAAATGAACATATAAATAAAATGCAAGAAACGGGCCTAAGGATTTGAAGCTGAGAAGTGTTGCCAACTTTCAAGCTCATGTTTTAAACCCACTAGGCATGCACACACCCTGACCCCAGTCTCCTGGATGAGTTATTATTACCTATGCAAAACCCTCTAATGAAGGAACAAAGTGGGTGTAGTCCCAGCTGCACCAAAACAAAACACCGTGAAGAAATTCTCAAAGAAACAGCCTGCTGTGGCTATTAACAGACCTGCTTTGGCTTATCCTGCAGGCCAAATTTGGACCTCTCCCTCTTAACCCCCCCCCCCCCTCAACTTCCCCACCCCTGCCCCTTGCACTGTATTTGCTATTGTGCAAGAGCAGTCGGTGGGCAATCTGCGTCCCAAGGGTTGGGTACAAAGGAGCAGTGAGTCCCAGTTCTGATCACTGAAAGTTCTGGTTGTCCAGAGAAATGTCAATTCTCAATTCAATGTTATTTCTACATCATTTTCTGCTCTTTTACGTGGTTTTGTTTTCCTTTCTATAAGGGGCTGGGCAGCTGGATCAAAGGACTGGACCATCAGCTGTGTGTGCCAGACTCCTGGTGCGAGCTGCAGCACTACGTGGCTCTCCACTTGGCATTACCAGGAATGGTCCTCAAATAAAAATTAAGAATGCATTTTTTATTAAAAAATAGGGCCAGAGTGATAGCACAACAGGTAGGGGATTTGCCTTGCATGCAGCTGACCTGGGTTTGATTCCATGTGGTCCCCCAAGCACCAAGAGGAGTAATTACTGGCTGCTCAGGCAGGAGTAACCCCTGAATATCACTGGGTGTGACCCAAAAGGTCAAAATAATAATAATAATAAAATAAAAGCAGTTTTAATGAGCTTGTTCTGAATCCCTGAAAGATTTTGTATGCTTCTGGGGTGGGGTTGGGGGAGGCAGTAAGACATTTCTACCTAAACAGAAGGCAATGCCAACATTTCTTCAATCACCTGTATTTAAATCACATTCTCAGTTTGCAAACCTTCTAAAGGAAAGGGGAGAATAATGGTTTGGGCAATTTGCCATGTTAATGAACTAAAATGAAATCCCAGCAGACAAAGAAAAAGGGGTTAATTGCAGTCCAACATCATAAGAGACAAATGTAATGAATGCAGGTACAGAGCAAGTAAAAAAAAAAAAAAAAAAAAAAAAGAAACTGTGTCCTAACTAGCTTAGGGGTTTTCCTCTTTGGAGGCTGGTAGAAAACATTCATCCCATAGAAGTAGTTTTGATGGAACAGCATTGAGGGGTGTGAGGCGGCTCCTGGCAAGGGAACAGCCGCCTTTACAGAGAGCCATCAGCAGGCAGGCAGGCAGGCTGGGGCCACCCTGTTCTAAGCCAGCTACTGTCAATCCCTCACCACTCCCCTACGCAGCAGAAACACGTGATTAGATGCCTAGAGAAGGTGCTTCCCTAAGCGCATCTTGTGCAAGACACAGGAAACAATATCCTCACTTCAGTTGCCTCCCAGGTCGGGCCACACAGTCAAGGGAAAAGTCTGAGTGCCTCTTTCCCTCACTCCTCAGTCCCACCCGTGTTCCTGAAGCATCTATGCCATCCATACAACCCTGGAAATTTCTGTCTTAATCGTAACACATCCCCAAGAGCCTTTTCTCCTCCCAGGATCATTGCAGGGGGAAACAAGTCTTTAAACGGGAAAGGGAGAATCAGGGCCGCTGTGGCATGCAAAGCCCTGGGAGATGCCCGTGGGAGACAGAGCTGGGTGGCTCAGCAACAACTCCACAGAGAGAACCTCTGCTGCCTCTGCTGCTCAGCATCAGGCATCGGGGCAAGGTGCATGCCTTGCAGGGCATAAGCTGGCCACCCCCGGGTTCTCACTCCCCCAACCACACAAGGACCAAAAGAGCACCCCGCTGTCCCCTGTGAGGACAGAAGGGTAAGATGAAGCCTCCCTGGGCCATCAGCCACAGATCTGGCCCACAGCACTCCCCACATGTGAATCTGGAGCTGAGAGTTTCATGGATCCTCTTTTCTTGGTGTGCTAGATGTGGGAAACAGCCTTGTTTACAAGCTGACAGGAGGCTCAAATATGACCATATGCAAAGAGTTTCTAGTCTGGCACTTGGTCAGGCTCAGGAAATGCCAGTGTACTCTCTTGATATCTCTCTTACACACACAGACAAAAACATATATATCAACCAGATTTAAAAGGAAAAAAAAAGCAGGGGTGTCTGCTGTAGTTATAGTCCAGTGGGTATAGTCCAGTGGGTAGGGCTACATGCCTTGCTTACAGCCAAATATCCCCAGCAGCCCATACGGTCTCCAAGAATAAAATTTTTACTTAAGAGCCAGGAGTAAACCCTGGATTATTGCCAGCTATGATCCCCAAAAACCAAAAATAATAAATAGGGGAGATATAGGAGTCAAGAGAGGAGTGTACGAGGGACCAGAGATAGTGCAGTGGTTAGCGTACACACCTAGCACACATTCAATACAGGTTTGATTACATGCACCATTTGGCCCCTAGAGCATCACCAGATGCAGCCCTCCTGGAGGCCCTCAAGAACTTCCAGGTCTGGCCCTGGAGGTCTCTGACACCACCGAGTATATATAGCCATGGAGGATATGAATGCAGTTTCTAGAAACATAATGTAAGCGCCATAGATGGTGAATGCTCCTAGGAACGGTCATTTCAAAATCCGGCTACTCAGCATATGACTGCCACTGGAGCCACAGGCCAAGACCTGCCTCCTTTTTCATAGGGATAGCTGATCTCCTGACCACCTTTTTAGCTTATTTAGTCCTTTCTTTTGCAGCTGACACAAGGAAAAGAAAAGGGCCTGGAGAAATAGTACAGCACACTCAAACAATCTGGGTTTGAACCCTGCATCCCATATGGCTTCCTCAACTCTCCAAGACTGATCCCTGAGTACAAAGCCAGAAGTGATCCCTGAGCACCCCAGGTATAACCCCCAAATAAGTGAACAAAAGAAGAGAAAGAAGTGGTGGGTCAGAGATTCCCCTGAGCAGCATTGTTGTGAGTGGTCAGTATAAGCATAGTCAGTGTAGGCATAGTGGTCAGTGTAGGCATAGTCATCAGACTCCCCAGGGCTTTCAGAGACCAATCCAGGAGCATGAGAACAGTCCTGGCTCCTCCACCCTGAAGGGGTAGGAGTTTCTGGCCTCCAGTCTTCTGGGAGAGTAACAGAACATGGAGACCATGGGTATCTCCAGCCAGCCACTGCCTGGAGTTAACCCCACAGGAGTTAACTAACTCCTGTGGAAATACTGGCGAGACTCATCAAAGAATCACGGCATCAGGTGTCTTGGATAGGTGTCGCTCCCTCCTCTGAGGTTACAGTCCAGAAGGGCTCAGGGTGGGACTCTGGAACTGGGTGGTCCTGGAGAACCACCAGAGACCCACCCATTCAAGCGCCTCATCCATAGTCTAAGCCAGCAAAATTATTTACATTTTTGGAAAGGGTGTTGGTGTTTGCTACAAATTTAGATCAGTTCAACAACATTCTTTCCCTGTGTCTTGTCATGTCCTCAGAAGGGCTGAGAGTTGCCTGTCCTTGAGGGAGTTGAGGGTTTGCTGTGAGTCCTTTAGATGGACATTCAAAGAACATGGGGGTGTTTCCTGACTCTAGGCATTATAGATATTTGCCCTTGGCATGCAAGAGCCATGAAAGCTGTGCAGGATGCATTTAACCTCAAGACACACAGACTCTGAGGCTCTGTGCACCCTCCAACAAATGCTGGACATACCAGCCAAGATTGCATGAAATGAAGCCAAACATTTTTTCACTGGCAGAGAGAAAGAGAAGAGAGGAGAGAGAGAGAGAGAGAGAGAGAGAGAGAGAGAGAGAGAGAGAAAGGGGGGTTAGGATAAAAAATCTAATTTGGTCTCTCCTTTCCTAGTGGAGTTCTTTATTTTCATTTCCAATAAAGTAGCTGAGCTCTCATTACAAAACGGCAGGAGGATAGAAAAATACAAAGATGTGGTGTGGTCAGTAATACAGAGAACCCCGCCCCACCTATTGCAGCTTTGATGCAAGAGTAAAACCTGCTTGACACATTCCTCACATCCTACATCTAATGAAGCCTGTTGCACACATGACTCCCCATTCTCCTGCCTACCGGCTTCCCACTCCATACAGGTGGCAGGGCTCCTGGTGTCATGCTGGAAGGGCAGAACTTTGTGGAGAAGCCAGCGTTTCTTCAAAGAGAATTGATTGAAAGGGCAGTAGACAGAGGAGAGGCATGAGATCGTCCTTATGCTTCCCAGAGTCTTGCAAGGAAAGCAGATCCCACGATTAAAGAATCAGGAGAGGGTGCCATCGACATTCTGGTATGCCCATGTGGAGATGTGGAAGAAGCAACTATCTTTACCACACTCACATTCTGCACAGGAGATCTCGCTAGTCTCTCCAAGCAAATCTGGACTGTTAAAGTAAAAGCTGATCAAAATAGTGAGTCCCAGCGAGGAGCTTTCTGCAAATGGCAAAACCTACTCACAGAAGCAACTTGGAGAATTAAGAGGTTCCAGCCTCCCAAGCCAGGGCAGCTTGTTATGTGTAGGGCCAGTCTCCATCAGATCTTTTCCATTGTCGCCTGGCAGAATGCAATGGGTTCTTTAGAAAGCCCATCTGACTGTAATTTGCTACTCCTTGTCATTTAAAATGAACTATATTTGGGCTGTTGACAGCAAAGCATAAATCAGGTGGCTGTTTCCTCAGGATGTCCTTGGTTTATGGTCAGCTCTAATGTTGCTACCTGGACTTTCAGAAATTGGATCATTTTGTTGCCTATTTTATGGCTCAGCCACTCATCAGATTAAGGGAACCCCTCTAACTGCTGGTGATGTAGGCAGATAGGACAGAGCCCATGGCAATGGAATTCCTGGGATGTAATAAAACTGATAGCTCCAAGGCTTCAAAAAGCCCATTTTGCAGAAACAGGAACTAAGGCCTGATAAGTTTTCACAGGGAGCCAAGAGACCCAGAAAAGGCTGGACCCTCTCCAAGAGAAGCTCTAGACAGAAACAAAGGATAGGAAAAGAATTTCAAAAAATGACCTTCAACCACTCCCAACACTACTCCCTTGGCAACTGCCCTAGCAATTAACTTTTACCTAGGTATAAGTCCCATGTGGGGGGGCAGTTTGGGAAAAACCTATTAAAGCCACCTTGAAGGCGGCATATGCTGCCCGAGCCTATGTGCTGCTTGAGCCCATGTAGCCATACACGTGGTACCCGAGCACATGCGTTGACCACATCTCCCCTCTTGAGCTGTGTACTCTCTCACTCACTCTCCTCCTTCCCCTTTCTGAAAAGCTCCAAATAAAATCTGATTTCCTTCACTGCTCATATCCTGAAATTCTTCTTCACAGGCAAAAACAAGTACCTGCAAAGCCCGGTAAGGCCTAGCCTTCCCAGGGGGTTCCAGGGCAGCAGAGGTGGATTGGGAGAAAGGGACCATCTCTCCACCCCACCTCACATAAGCCAGCTGTGGAGGCCCACCTATATCAATGGGGAAAATAACTGTTTGGATGGTGTTTAGATTTCACCCAGGAATAAATGACGTCATTGTGGCGTGCTGTGAAATTTGCTACTGTTACACAGACCTTTTCCTAAAGGCTTCCCATCTTCTGAGTTTTGCTCCTTGGACCACTTGCAAAGTATGAACAATGGAACGTCCTGAATTCTTCAATAGCGCCTAAAACCTAATTCTATTCCACGGGATCGGGACTTGGGTGTGGGTAAGAAGTAGGTCTCAGGAGTCCATGTATAAATTAAGATCATTGCAGAATTCCAACGCTCACCCAAGTTTTTTTTATGGTTATTTTATTTTTTTTTAATTTTTTTTTAAGTATTTTATTATACCACCGTGAGATATACTATTACAAAGATGTTCATATTTCGGTTTTGGTCATACAGTGTTCCATCACCCGTCCCTCCACCAGTGCCCATCTCGCACCACCAACGTCCCTGGTTCCCTCCCCGCTCCCCAGCCCGCCTCCATGGCAGGTTCTTTATTTCTTTCCCTTTCTCTCTTTCTCTGTCCCTTCCCTTCCATATTGTGGATTACAGAACATACATTAAAGGGTTGTCATGTGTATCTTTTTGCCTGTATTTAATGCTTAGTTCTAGGTTGGTATTAGTACTTTCAACAATTGTTAACACACTGTTCCATTTTCTGTCTTACCTAGCCTCTGACTCCCACAAGTTTGTGATAATTTCCACCTTTGACAAGACCTCCTGTTACATGGCTCACCCAAGTTTGAAGTCATCAGCTGAACTGGGAAAGCAGGGACACTAGTGGGGAACACTGAAAGTCAAAAACCAGGGCTGAAAAAACTGATGAAAATGAAAAGTGAAGAGGGAGTTTGTTGTGTAGAAGTCTAGGGCCCACATCTTCCTCTCACTCTCACTCCCCCACCACTGCCATGAGCACAAATGTCTCAGCTGAAGTGAATGGAAATGAGGGTCAAGACCGCAGTCCCTAATCACTTGACATCAGTCTCCTTCTCTCAAACCCATTCCACTCCTGTCAGCTGGTGCTGATGGTGCCCAAACAGAGCCATGTTCATGCCAGCCTCTGTACCTTTCCCTCCCTGTACAACATCTCCCCTCCATCTCACTGCCAGCCCAAACCTGCACCCTTTCCTCTTGAATCCTAGTTACCATCTGCACCAGTTCCCAAATCTGGGTCTATCCCTCCATGCTCCAAATCTTTACTTCCCTTAGAATCTGTGTTAGTCTTTTCTTTTAGCATTATTTCTGATTCATCTTCTCTGCTAGGTTTTATCCCCCTTTCTATTCTCCCCTTCCACTTCCCTTCATTGCTCTTGCTATTGCAATCACCAGGGGGCACACACATGCATAGCCATGCTGCTCACACACATTTGCTTATTATAATAAGGAATACGCTGCATTCTTTTTAGTTGTGGGGCTCACAGGTATTCCACTCTAGCTGCAGCATGCAAGTTTTAGTGGTTACTGGGTCCACTGCAGTGTCACACACATGCTCTCCAGGAGACCCATTTCCTGGCCATGGAGCTCACATATCTTTTTATTCAACTCCAGGGGTTAAACTTTCTAGAGCCTGAGAAATAGTATAGCTAGTAGGGCTCTTGCCTTGCATCCAACCTATTTGGTTAGATCCCTGGCATCCCTAAGTCTGCCAGGAGTGATTCCTGAGTGTAAAGACAAGAGTAAACCCTGAGCACAGCTGGAGTGACCCACAACCAAAACAAACAAGCATTGACCTCTTTTGTGATACGTATACATGACGGTCACTAGCAAGGTTTTAGGATTATGCTTGATGCGTGTGACAGCACCAGGAATTCAAACTCGTCACCCTTTACATTTGCAATGCAGGTACTCTAAGTCACTGTATTATTCCTCCAGTTCCACCAACTAGACTTTGAAGATCACCCTCTACCTGCCTAGAGGATGATGCTGGCCTTCCCTTTCACATCAGGGCCCCAGTAAGCAACAACAATAGAGTATGTGGTATCAGAGAAGTCCCAGAGAACTGGCCCAAGGGAACATACTCAGAGAGAGAGCTCTCAGTTGCTATTTATTAGGGGGTCAATAGTATGTGGGGGCTGGGTTAGGTTCTAAAAAATATCTCCTCTTTCTAGAACCCCCATCTCATGGAGCTGATGCGTTAGCCATCACAAATGTCAGTACTCCACTCCATTTTATTTTTTTTTCTTTAATTTTTTTATACCACCGTGAGACATACAATTACAAAGGTGTTCATAATTGGTTCTTGGTAATATAGTATTCCAGCATAACAAAAACATAGGTAGCTTGCCAGGCTCTGCCATGTAGGTGAGCGAGCAGATGCCCTTGAGCTACACTTACTTGTGACAGGATATATGGAGATGTTACTGGTGCCCGCTTGAGCAAATCGATGAACAACGGGAAGTCAGTGATACAGTGATAGTATTCCAGCACCAATCCCTCCACCAGTGCCCCATTCTCACCACCAATGTACTCACACTCCCTCCAACACACCCACAGACTGCCTCAATAGAAAGGTACCCCCCATTTCCTCTCTTTCTCTCTCTGTTTCTCTCTCTGTCTCTGCATCTCTCTCCCTCTTCTTTTTACATCGCTCCTCTCCATTTTATATTTTAGCAGAGAACTCAATGGGGGTCTCTGAAAGGGAGATGTAGGAAGGTCACACTGACAATGTGGAAGAACACAGAGATTCCAGGTGAAGATGATGAACTTCCTCCTCCTTACCCACTGCTCCCACTAGCTACATGGCCTTTCCTGGGGCAGGAGTTGGGGGGGTGAGTGCTAGTTCTCAAAAATTAGCAAAGGTACTGCCCGAGTCCATGAGGCTGCACTGTGACTACCAGGTGATCGGTTTTATGCCATGATGGGCCCACTGTCACTGTCACTGTCTTCCCGTTCATCATCGATTTGCTCGGGCGGGCACCAGTAATATCTCCATATGTCCTGGCTCATGCTAGTAGAGCCCAAGGACATCTGCTTGCTCTAGGAACATAAAGAGCCTCAAACCATTCCATCAGGTCATGGAAATGAGGTATATAATGTATATATATATATATTATATAAGGTAAATATGATGGGCCCATTCTCTGGAATTCTCTCCTAGCTACTCACATGTCAAGGAAGGATTGTGATGCATTTGAACTGGCAAGATAAAGGAACTGTGGCCCTAATTCAGAAAAGTTTTACCCACATTTCTGTGTTAATTAACCTCAGGAAAGAATGGGACAAAGTGAGGAATGAGGACTGTGAAGGCCTGTGTGTGTGTGTGTGTGTGGCGTGTGTGTTGGTGTGTGTGTGCATGTGTCTGTGTGTGTCTGAGTATTTTGTGTTATCTCTGTCTTCTGTGTGTGTGTGTGTGTTGAAATAAGAATGTAATAAATAAAACTCAGTTACCCAGTTCAGCAGTTCTCTTGTGACTTTTGGTAGGAAACAACAATGGGACAATTTAAGGGGTTTCAAAAAGAGCCCTTGGGGGAAATTTGGCTGCCTATCAAACAACAAGGGTATTGTTTATCCCTGAATAGCTTTGTCAGCAATAGACAAACTTAACAAGACAGTTACCCTGAAACTCAGTGTAGAAAAAGCAATACCATATGGACACAAAGATGTGTTTTTATTGTTCAGCTTTTCTGTAGAGCTTATATAAAATGTGCTACATGTCCCTCTTGAGAATATGTGGGAAGGTAGGGAAGTGGGGGGTGGGTGGAGGGAGCCACCCAAAAGGCAGACTGGCCACTTTATATAGCCCTATTCAGTCAGATGGGTTATATTATGCAAACGCACATGTTGAAGATGTTTCTCCTCAAACTTTAAAACATGAGATTCAAAAATAGCAACATCATAATACCCAGAAGATTTAAATAGATAATGCATCCGATTATATTTAACAGAAACCAAAACATTTGCAGTGACTATACTTACAAACACCTTTGTTTTAAATCTGGTCTATGTCTAACAGTTATACAAATACTTAATCAAACCATGAAAAAAAAAGACACCAGCATTTACAAATGAATGTTTTCTTGGCCTATCTATACGTCTCTCCACACCTAAATATTCATCTCCTATCCAACAAGGCACAAGAAATGAACTGAATAAGAAAAAAAAATCTTAGATATTTTGTTTTCTATGTGGCCAGCACCTTTCTAACATCTTTATGTATCTCACTCATTTGCTACTTACAATAACACTCACGGAAGGTATGAGTTCACAGCAGAGGCAAAGTGGAGGCACGGAACTCAGCAATTACTCCCAGTCCCAAAGCTGAGTCCTCAGAAAGGGTGAGTTTGAAGCCAAGCATATGGATCCTGGGACTCACATTCTCATCCTGTCTAAGACAGGGAGGGGGTAATTGTAGGTCTTTTAGCAAGGGTTAAGATTACGTATGTTCGTTGTTGGTGGGAATGTCAACTTGTACAACCTTTCTGGAAAACAATAGGGACATTCCTCCAAAGACTAGAAATTGAGCTCCCCTTTGACCCAGCCATACCACTCCTGGGAATATACCCTGGGAAGCCAAAAACACCAGCGGAAACACAATCTGCACTTTTATTTTCATAGCAGCACTTTCACAATAGCCAGAACCTGGAAAAAACAGTATCCCCGAGAACTGATGACTGGATAAAGAAACTGTGGTACATCTACACAATGGAATACTATGCAGCTGTCAGGAAAAAAAAAGTTATGAAATTTGCCTATAAATGGATGGACATGGAAAGAATCATGTTGAGTGAAATTAGTCAGAAGGAAAGAGAGAGACATAGAATGACTGCATTTATTTGCATGACATAAATATACCAGGTGATCTTACCAAAAGTGGAAATTACCACAAGCATGTGGGAGTCAGAGGTTAGGTAAGATAGAGAAGGGAACATGTGTGAATAAATGTCAAAAGGTCTGATACCAACATAGAACTGAGCATTAAATACAGACAAAAAATGCAAATGATGGCTTCTAAGTGTACGTAGTGCAACCCACAATGTGTAGGAGAAAGAAGAGAGAGAGGGAGAGAGAGAGGAGATAAAGAACCTGCCATTTAGGCAGGATGTGGGGGGGGGAGGGAATTGGGGACATGGGTGGTGGTTGAGGGGCACTGGTGGAGGGCGGGGTGCTGGAACACTGTGTGACCGAAACCTCCAAACGTGAACAACGTTGTAATTGTATATCTCACGGTGGTATAATAAAATGTTAAAAAAAAAAGAATACGTATGTTTCCCTCGGCTAATTTTTAAAATTCTTGTTTAGCTAAACAATTTGTCAGAGATAAGTCACAAGTTAACTTACCATCACTCAAGTGTCATACAAAAATCAAGACTAGTTGATTTGTACCACATAAGTCTGAAGTTGTGATTGAAGACGCAAGCAAGGGAGAGAAGCTGGAGCAAACTACCTTTTGGGTGAAGGTTGGAGCAAAAAAGTTAAAATTGACTTCCATGTAAAAAGACTCTAGTCTTTGCAATTTACCCAAATGCTTGCAGGTAACTTAACAATTCCCAGCCTACGCTTAGATCTGAGTTTCAAAGTGCTTCTTTTAGCAGCTCTTGCAGGATAAATTACGACTTCAAAGCCAAACTGTCTCCATTCACAAAATGGGTCACTGAAAAGAGCTGGGGGGTGGGGAGGGCGGTTTCAGAGAAACTATAACAAGCTGAAAATATGGCAACAAGAAAAATGAATTCCTACCCTCATTCCTGCTTCCTCTTATCAGTTCCATACTGTTATTAGAGCACCTCATTCTCCCACTCATCACAGATCAGAGAACAGGAGAATGGGAGCAAAGCCATGGGTTCGGGCCACAGAGAGAGAAGGTGGGAGTGGAAGAGCCTTGTTACTTCTGGAAGACTGAGCGGCTTTTCTTGTGCGTGCTGCTGACTTGGAGAAAACCCTGGGCTGGGCGAAAGAAATGACCTTGGCAGCCTCCCATGAAGTCGCTCTGAGACAAGAGATCCTGATTAGTGTGGGTCCCGGGCACGGGTTTTATGTCCAACTAGGGGAAGAGCTTCTAGCTATGAGCATTTTAAAACTTCACAAACAGAAATAGCTTTGGAAACATATTTACTTGGGGGAAATAGTAAAGGCATTGTCTTTGTTTTGCTTTTTTGTTTGGGGAAAACGGGGGTCCTCCCAAGCGTGGTCAAAGCACTGGAGCCCACTGACCATGACACAGCTTTGCCTGCTCTGTGAGTGGAGAGCTCAATGCTTACGCACTACCATCCCCGTCCCTGCCCCCCCATGATGCAATGCTAGGCTCAAACTCTGGGCCTTCTGCGGCCAAGCACAGGCTCCAGCCCTTTGAACCATCTCTCTAGCCTAAAACTTTATTTATTCTTCAGATGTGGAAATCCATGTGCTTAGGGATTGGAAATTGGATCATCCTGTGGTGCAGAGATGGAAGCAGAAACACAGAAATGGCATCCAAAGTCAGTGTCAAGCTGACCAGTTTGGTGATGCCCTTACTTCATAGCATCGGCACTGTTTGACCCAGAAGAAGTTTTAGCTCTAAAAGTGTTGTTCAGCTTCATTGGTGAGGAAACTATCAAGTGCATTATGGCGAAATGAAGGAGATTCTCTCCTTGACTTGGGTTTCTGGGTTTTGCCTCAGCTGCCATCCTGACATGGTTATTCTTCAGAGGGATTTCTCAGTTGGGGTGCTGAGACCTGATCTGGGTCACTGAAGTGCTTCTTCCTCCCCTCTTTCAGATGGGTGATTGTCGCAGTACACTCCTGCCCAGAGCCTTTGCATCTGGCCTAGAGTTGCCTCCTGCAGGTCACTTTGTATATAGGAGGTCAGTTTGAATGTGGCAGTTTATCTGACCATGTATTCTATACTGACTGGTATAAATATTTCCTCATGCTGCCACAATCATTGTGGGACTAGCTAGCTCCTACTGGTATATTTGCCTGGCCACGTTGGATCACCAAGTAATTAGACCAGAGAGAAATGCTGTTTGCCACCAAGCAAGCAAGTGTGGCTCTCTGATAACTCAAAAGCTAAAATACAGAACTATCACTATCACTATCTTCCCGTTAATCATCTATTTGCTAGAGCGGGCACCAGTAATATCTCCATATGTCCCGTCTCATGCTAGTAGAACCCAAAGGCATCCGCTTGCTCCAGGAACATAAAGAGCCTCAAACAATTATATTAGGTCACGGGAATGACCTAATATAAATGATACTGGTATTTGGCATATCAAATACTACACAAGCATCTTACCAGGCTTGCCGTGCAGGTGGCATACTGTTGTAGTCACCTCTAAATAAAGCATTTATTAATAAACGGTGCGGCCGCTAGTGGCGCGCGAACCGGGCTGTGATAGTCTGGTCTGCTGGGTGGAGTTGTGATAAGAGGGAAGTACAGATGTGGAAAATGGCAGGCCCCATGGAGTAGGGAAGGGTGATCTGGCTTGTTGTGAAGCTCAGCTCGGGTGGCAGGTCAGGGCTAGAACCTGCCATGCCCCTCAGGCGCCTCACGAGCAGCTGGGCACAGGGAGAGCAAGGAGCAGCTCTGCCCCATGTCTGAGAGTCTCTGGTTCAGCATACCTGGGCCGGATTGAAAAAAAAACTGCTGCAGGGTGGCTGTCGATGATCCGGGCTGTGATAGTCTAGTCTGCTGGGTGGAGTTGTGAGGAGAGGGAAGTCCGTCACAATCATTGTGGGACTAGCTAGCTTCTACTGGTATATTTGCCTGGCCACGTTGGATCACTAAGTAATTAGACCAGAGAGAAATGCTGTTTGCCACCAAGCAAGCAAGCGTGACTCTCTGATAACTCAAAGTTAAAATACAGAACTACCATGAAGTAAAGACAAGACTCTTGTGAAGACTTAGAGAAATATTTAACTGGCTATAGTATATTCTTCAATACAGATGCATGCTTTTGTATTCTGAGATACAGTTAATCTCAGAAACTCCTCTGTACCATGCAGGGGGCACTTCCAAGGCAGATCTTGGCTCAGCAACATTAACATCTCAAAGGGCCTAGGTGAGGTCCTGGGAGAAATTATCTGAGGGCATTTGACCCTGATGGCTTTCCGTAGGAGTGGGAGGTCTGGGTTGCAGGGATATAAAACTAGTATGCTTCCTTTCTTGCCCTCTCTTTTGCAGCACTCTCGCTCTTTCTTTTCCCCTATTTTGCTGGCCTCTCTTTACTGTCTCCTCTCTACAGGGCCACACATGGTGGCCACCATCTTGGCTTACACGTGGCAAGGGCCCAGCCAGGAATCTTAAGTTCGGGATTTTTCCTATTGCTGATTTGTATGCCTGAACCTGTGTTAAGTAAAGCATTTTGAAACTTCACCGGACTCTTGCATCTTTCTCCATCCGCCTGCCCCCCGATCCCCTGGGACAAAAGGGGGATCCCTGGCTCTGCTCCCAGATTTTGTGTGAGGCGCCTCAGCATTTGCCCACAGGTGACCTTTTTCTCCAGCTCCCACTCCCTGAAGAAAAATAACTGTGTTGCCTCTGAGCTCGGTTTCTTGACCTGTTGGTTCATAGAGCATTTAAGAATGTTCTCCAGGAAAAAAAAATGCTCTACTTTTGTTGGTGCCTCTCAACAGGTCACAGCTAACCTTAGGGAAAGCTGTATGAAGAGAGGGTTTGAGTTCATCGTCATGGCTAAACTAGCCACACTGTCATTTTGCAGAAGAGGACAGGAGGTGCCTAGGGTGTGGTTTTCCCAAAGCCTGCCGAGAAAGGAGATCCAGGAATGGAATCTTGACAGTCTGTCTTCTATGATTACTTCATGTCATTTACTTCATGTCATTCAAGCCATCCTGGGAGACCTACAGTCTCCCTGATAGTCTTCTGAACCCTACTCAGCTTTTGCACTCAGTGCATGAGGTCTGACCAATATCTGTGGAAAATTGCCTCTAACCAGACAAAGAGAAGAGGGCCACAAACCCAGCAGCAGAAAACATGCTTTGTATGTTTCAGGCCCTGGGCTCTATTCTGGTATTGCAAAACAAAAAACAAACCAAAAAATATGCAAAAGGGAGAGAAATGTTTCTTACTATTGTTCTTGTTTTTGTTTTTGGCCACATCCGGCAGTGCTCAGGGGACCTTATGTGGTGCTGCGACTCCAACAGGGTAGGCCTTGTGTGGATCCATCTCTCCAACTCCTTTCTGTTAGAAGATTTCCCTCCCTCCCCTCCCCACCCCATCACTCCACACTCTCGACATGCATAACAAAATGAGGATCAAGACAAAATATTTTTTTCTGATTCTCTGTTATCCTGACTCAGATGGGAAACTGAAGATAGCACATCCAGCTTCTGGAAAACCAACAAATTTCAAAGAATGAAGTGGAAAGATCTAGGAGAGGTCAGGCGGAAAGAGCACAGGGCTTGGGGCACATCCACTGCACCCTGGCTTCTATCCCCAGCATCACTTGTCTCTCAGTCACACATGTAGCCCTGGATGCCCCTCCAAGTACCTGTAGGGTTGCCCTACTGATCCCCCCACACTGCAGGTAGGTCCTGAGCAGCACCTTATCCTTGGCCTCGCTCAACAAACCAGTTTGATTGTCAGAGTAGCCCCAGGATGCTCTTTGGGGCCCTCTGGACACTATTTGGGGAGACACACAATCTCACCCTATAAAGTTTACTGGGCCCCCTTTGGAGACAAAGCGGGAACAATTACCTCAAGAGAGATTAGAAATGAAAGCAAAGTGAGTTCTTTATTGCTGCTCATATAAAGTATCAAAATCAGATGAATGGAGGTGGAGATGGTGGAAATCATCCAGAAAAGGGCCACAATCAGACAGCTGTGTCCCCTACTGAAGTGAATACTGAGCTGCCAGAACTGATGGTTCAGTCTCCCAGGGCTGCTCAGGCTGCCTGACAGCTCCCTTTCCTGCCTCTAGGTCTCAGGGTAGTGCAGCAGGAATTCAAACACAAGTCATCAAGGCCAGGTGATAGTACAGAAAGCAAGGCACTTGCCTTGCTCAGTTGACCGGGGCTTTATCTGGGTCCCTGTATAGTTCCCTGAGCACTATCAGGAGTGATCACTGAATGCAGAGCCAAGAGTAAGCCCTGAGAATTGCTAGATGTGGCCCTATAACCAAAACACACACACACACACACACACACACATATATACACTATCAATACACCAGTGACACATTTCTAATATTTCCATGCCCTTATACACAGAGCAGCAAAGTCCAGGAATAATTAAAAAGCAAACTATAAAGCTATCAACTGCATTCTCTGAGGAGGTAGCTTCATTTCACTGTCCTCTAAAAACATCTTTACATGTTGTCACACGTGCTACCCCAGAGGATTTTTTTCCTCAATTTTGTTTGCACTGACATTACAAAAACAAAATAGTGAGTGATACACTATGAAACTAATCTAGCTATGTTTTGATTTTGCCATCATTAATTGGAGTCTGGCAAGACACAAACAAAGCTAAGTAAGCATGTGGGTTTAAAAAAAAATTCGGTTTAATCATGCGTATTTCCCTCTCCAGGAAGAGTTAAAATCCTTTCCTGCAGATAAAACAGTGGCTCCAGGACTTATCTTACACTTTCTTTCCAAAAGTTAGTAAACAATGTAGACATGATCATCAAATCAGAGGCTATTGTTTTCAGAATTGCCTCTTAACTAATGAGGCTCTGCCCACAACTTAAAATGTCAATACACACAGTATACTAACTTCGTACTTAACACTCAATACACACAGGGTCCCGTAGACAAACATAAGAGCAGAGCAGCATCTTGAATCAAAATTAGTCTTTTAATAGTTACTGAGAACTCTGAAAAGTTTCTGCACTGTGATTAATTTCTGATGAAAGCAGAAAGCTTGAGAACAGTAGACAACGTGTGAAAGAGAATGATTCCAAGAAAACGGCAATCCTTTCCACCCTCACCTATAAATGCTAAGTGAGAAACAGCCATCACTTCTAACCTTTGCAGTGACATGCTATTTATTTAATGCACTAAGCACCTTAATTAGGATGCCAATATAAATCTTTAAAAAAACTGTGTGCAAAGTCAGCAGGGGGTCCAGGTCCTGATGTTATTTTCCCCACAGCTGAATAAATGATTCCCACCACCAAACTCATCCCTGAATCCTCATTAGTATGTATGAATTGAATGGAATAAGCACTGGGAGATTTATACTGTACCATATCTGAGTTAATTAATAAGAAAGGAAGTCAATTTCTAGAGGAGAAAGGAAATGTCCTACATATGCACAGGTCTCTGACACCTTTTTTAAATTAATGATATAAATCCAACCTAAGGAGGAGACATTATAAGTGCCCTCCTCAGTTTTTCCACCTATTACAACTATTAGGTAAACTTCTCAGGCATGTCTAGGTGGTGCAGGGGGAGGATCCTTAGAGAGGTCTAAAGTGCCTTTAGAACCCCAATGGCCTCAGTGCAGCAAACACGGTCACTGAGAGACTGAGTGCCAGTCTGGCCCAGCAGTGAGTTTGGCACACTGGACACAAGGAAGCCAGGCAGAGCCCAAATTCTGAGTCACCTCCAGTTAGGTATAGGGGACAAGAAAATGAATAAGAGGGATATTTGGGGGATGAGGGGGCAGACTCCTAGACAGTTGCTCAGGAGGCCAGGAAGCCCTTCCTGGTAATTCTTGGCCAACTCAGTCAGTGGTGTTGATCCAATTATGTGGTGTCACGGACTACCCAGACCACCCCAGCAGTGCTTCAGGGACCTCCAGGGCTGCACTCTGTAGTGTTTAGAGTATGGTGGCGCAAGGGATTGAATCAAGGTCAGTCACATGGAAGATATGTACCCTAACTTCTATACTATCTCTTTCTAGCCCCTGCAGGATTTGGATCGGGTATTCAATTGATCTCTAAAAACATGTGTTTAATGTGCTTGAACTGCACAGACCCATTCTGGCAGATATTTTGTCTATAAAAACTTTCATATGGATAACAGTCAAATTTCAATATGGGTAAGTACAAATCATTCTCCAAATGTAGTTTATCTTAGGATACTCTTACTAACATTGTCTTTGCTTTCTTGTACCAATATAGCCCTCAATGACATACAAAAAAACATGTTCATGGATGGTTCATCTCCTCAGTCAGGCTTCTGGTCTGCACCAGCATTTCAGGCAGAATTAGGGGTCAAGTGGTCTTGGCATGTGCTGAGAACCACAAATAACTTCTTACAGAACAGATAGTATGTGGTTTGAACAAGGAAGTTGTGAAAGATAGGGCTGGAAAGAGATCATGAGAATCCTGATTTATAAAACTTGGTAAAACAAATGACTGACTGTTGCAGTACACTGTTGCCCAGAGCCTCTGCATCTTGCCTGGAGTTACCTCCTGCAGGACACTTTGTACATAAGAGGCAATAAAACAGTTTGAATCTGTGACTTTATGTGGCAGTACATCTTACCATGTATTCAGTGTTAGCTGGTATAAATATTTTCTCTAGTGCTACCACAATCATCATGGGACTAGATAGATCTTACCAGTATACTTACCTGGCCATGTTGAATCTCTAAGTAGGTAGACCAGAGACAATGCTGTTTGTCTCCAAGCAAGCAAACATGGCTCTCTAATAAGTCTAAAGGCTAATATACAAAACAACTATGAAGTAAAGATGAGAATCTTGTGAAGGCTTAGAGAAATATATACCTGGCTGTAGAATATCCATTGGTACAGATGCATGCCTTTGTATTCTGAGATTCTGTTCATCTCAGATGCCCTTCCCCCATCTGCCAAAGGCCTGCATCTTTGGCTGGATTAATATTAGCATTTCAATGGGACTAGGTGAGGTCCTGGGAGAAGTTATCTGAAGGAGATTGACCCTAACCGCTTTCCACTTTCCAGTGATGTGGGCGGTCAGGGCTAAAAAGTTATGAAAGCTGTAGTCTGCTTTCTTCCATGCCTTTTCGCCTTTTCTCTTCCTCCTCTTTGCCCTCTGACTCCTCTTTTCTTTCTTCCCTGTTGGGCCTTAGCACATGGTAGTGGCCATCTTGGCCTAGGATTCTAAACATACACATAGCCAGGGCCCAGCCGGGAACCTAAAGCCTGGGCTTTTCCTGTTACCAGATTGTATACCAGAACAAGTGTGAGCAAAGCCTTTTGAAACTTTGCTGGATTCTCACGTCTTTCTCCGTCTGGCAGCCACTGATCTCCTGGGAAAGAAGGGGATCCCTATACCCTGCTCCTGGGTTTTGTTGGGACGCCCAGAGTACCCCGACAGCTGACCTCCCACAATATTTTCTCCACAATAGCTTGGAAGCTTAGAGGAGCACACATGTCAACCTCATACATAAATACAGCACATTATTAGTGGTGCCTTGATAACCGAGATCTGCTTATAAGGCAAAAAGAGAAGAGCCAGGTGTCTAGACAGTGACAGCATATTTCTTCCAGTTTGAAATAATGGAAAAATTGTGGACATGAAACTGCTGTTGGTTGTACAATGACATGAAAGCCACGAATGACACTGATTGGAAACTTAAAAATGGTAAAACTCATTATGACCATTTGATCCCATTCGAAATCATTTTTAAATGCTTATTGCACAGAGCCAGGATTTTGCAATGCAGAATTTTGAGAATGGTTGACATGAAACTCACCTTTCATCCCTCCCTCACTCGTTAAGTCAGAGTTTGGGACTGGTGACACTGGCTCTGCCCAGTACCGGGACTGGTGAGTTCATCTGAGATGACCTGGGTCAGCTGAGTGCCGGGTGGGCCACACTTGGCTGGGCACCACCTCTGCTGTAAACACCCTCTGAGAGAGATATGAGACTGACCCCCAAAATCTGTGTCTTCCTGCACCAGAATCCAGCCTGACCTGAGCTAAACAAAAACTGAAACTCAAGAGTAACTTTCCTCCGTTGACACATCAGAGCAAGTCAAGTTCATGCTCACTCACATGCCTCTTGCCTGTGTCCTGAATGGAAGGGAACGAGGGGAGAAAGCATGGGGTCAGGGGCACTGGAGCGCACACAGGATCCTGAACTCAGGGTGAACATTTCCCTTTTGGGATGACCTGGAGGAAGAAATGCTGAGAAAAAGCAGCTGATCTCAGGATAGGAGGGGGCTGTGAGGCTGGGGGGACAGCTGTGATTTGATTATACTTTGGAGTATTGGCCCCTCCCACTCACCAGGTGCTCCCCACAGCTAGTTCTTTAGGTTAGTGAGCCTGGATGGATCTAAAAATAGATCCAAGGTGTGAAAGTCTAGTCCCACTAAAATTCTCCTGGAGAAAGTAGGGCAGCAGAGCACATGACTTAAAAAATATCTATATGAACAAGCATTGTGGATACTTCATCCCCTCAAAGACGTCTAATACAAATTAGCTCAGGGTAGAATTTTATGACTCACTCAAGCCCATGTGGAAACACCAGAGAATCATGGCATTTGCTGTTAAAACAAAAGTAAAATCAACAAGCAAACACAAACAAAGCAGGAAGATGAAGTAAGAGCCAAAAGATTTTTAGTAGTGAATAGACAAAAGTGTTTACTAAGGCTTTAGTTATTGGACCTTATGTACTTCTTGCACCCATCCACATTCTCTGGTTACCTCATCAATATCTTTTCCATCTAGTTACACCTCCCATGGGCTCTACACGAGGCAAATGCTGCTGTTCTGGTCCAGGGTGGGGATACGGGGTTTAAACAGGGGCTAAACTCCTCCCCTGGCTACAATGACTGGCTTAAGGATGCTTGGTTTATTTGGGGAGTTGGGGTGGAGGGTGAGAGTGATGGTGACAGCACCCACTGGTATGCAGGAGCTATTTCTGGCTTGGTGCTGAGCAAAGGTGGGGAGCTGGATTGGAGGGTGGGATGAAGAGCTTGGTCCTGGTGGTGTCAGAAGACCATGTGATGCAGTGATCCAGACATTTTGGCACTTGAGTCTTAGCAAAGTAGATGTTTAGCCCTTTGAGTTATCTCCCCAACCTATGGCTCAAGGATGGATGAGTAATGTGGAGCCAACCAGACAGGTGGGGATGTGCAACTTCCCAAAAGGACTACATCTTTTATCGTTTCTGATCAAAGAACTTCTAAAAATGACCCCACTCCAATGCTCTCCAAGGACACAGGTGAACAAATGTCCTGAGATGCTGTTAGTCGCCAGATCACTGCCATAGTCTGAGACCAGCTTCCTTGTGACTCTGCGGTCTGCAAAGAGGAGAGGGGGTCAGGCGCTTTGAGAACACTGCTGAGCAACTCACGATTGAATACAGCAGGCAGTGCTGGCCAGAACTCCATCAATGTGGAACCAGATGATGGACATCAGTTTGGGTTGGGTCTTTGATTCCTTCCTTCTGACCCCCTGAAACCAATATAATTACAGACCCTCGCCCAATCACATATCTCAGTGTAAAGCACCTGCCTCGGTGGTGTGTGGCTGAAGTGTTTGATCCCTGTCATCACTCACACAGTGCTCAATGCCAGCATTGGTTTCCCAGTTAGATCTCTAGTGCCACCTGTGTGGCTCAGGGCAAGTACATGTGTTTCCCCTGGACATTGCAACAACAACAAAGGGTCTGAAACAGCAACACGGTGTTCACAGATCTGGAAGGAAGGAACAACCCAGAAGGTAGGGGCAGGGATAATGGCTCGGTACCCACCTATAAGGCAGACTACAGACAGTCACATTTGCAGTTCTAATTCAGTTGAATCTGGTAGCAAAGTATAAGGAATTTTAGACAGGGATGGCCTGTTCGGTGTCTGTGTGTGTTTTAAGAGGCAGAGAAGGAGTTTAAAGCAATGTGAAAGGGAAGAGAAAAACACAAGGAAACAACAAAGAAGTTGAGTACCCCAGGCTCAAACACACAATCGCTAACACTACCTTGGGCTTGCCTGTGCCTGGTTGTGTTCTACGTGGCTGACACAGACTCTTAGATCTTCTTAATAGCCATAGAAGAGTGTCCTATTGCTCTCTAGTCTTTCTCTCAGAGAACAAGAGAAGCTACCCCTAGCTCCCCGCCACAGAGCTGCAGAAATCCAGCAGCCAATCCGGCTCCCAATGCCCCTAGCAGGTTTTTCTGCTCCTTCACTTAAGGCTGATGCAGAGAAGTCCCAGTGGCCCTATTTCCTGGGCACTCCAGGAACCCCAGAAGCGTGCTCCATCTGCATCAGGCCAAAGGCTCCTGTGGGGGTGCAGCCAGCAGAGCCTACATGGGCAAAGTTTGCAAGTGAATTATGCAGAGGAATGAGGCAAACAGGGTATCACCCTGCCAGCTACTTGCACAGCCTTCCCCGACACCTCCTCTTCTGTGGGAGTTACTGTAAACAGACTCTTCCTTTCCTCCCCACTCCCCCTCCAGTATGGGAGGGGATGCGTGGAACAGAAAAGCACCTGTTTGGGAAAGAGCACAGTTGCAGGGCCTGTAGGTGAGGGGCTGCTAAAGCGGGCTAGGGAAACATTCTCAGAACTCTGAACGGCCCAAAGGCACCTCAGGAGCGGGAAAACGATTGAGATTCAGAATTTCAGGCCCCAGCATGGCTGGATCCCAGAGAGAATAAGGGCTGTATCCCCTGGGAGGAGACTCCACAGCTGCAACAAAGGCTATGTGAGAAGGCTGCAGGCTCTGAGCAGATTTTCATGAGTGCTAAATCTCAGGCACTTCCCAGCATGACAGAGGGAGGCTGAGTTCCTGGTGAGGCCACCGTCTCTCGCTTTCATATAAGCCACCAGGAGAACCTCCGCTGGCTACAGTATGCTTTGGGTTTTAAGAGGTCCGCAGACCCTGATCAAACACTGATCAAAACTTGATCAAAACAAAAGAGGGAGATGGTACAGTATGTAGAGAACTTACCTTGCAAGCAGCTGAGCCGAGTTGTATCCCTGCCATATGATCCCTAAAAGCCCCAGGATTGATCCCTGAGCACAGAACCAGAAGTAAACCCTGAGAACTTCCAGGTGTTGCCCCACCCCCAAAAAAATCCAAATCTAACCGCACAGTTCCTTAAACGGAATGAGCAGTCAGAGGAGCCAAAACAACATTTGAAGAAGTACCTGGAAATAAACCAGGATAGGAGAAGGAGCCGCCATTGTATTCATGAGACTGTCATTCCCTGGGCACAGAATATGCCCTGAGAACACCTTCATGAAACTCCCCATGCTGCCACTCCAGCAGTGTGGGCCCAGGACAAACCACCACCCCACAATGCTGTTGTCAACTTCCCTTGTAAAATATTTATTTGCTTCTCAGTATTTCTTTTTTTTTTCTTTTCCCAACAAACATCTCCTACATTGCTCCACTACAACTCTGCCTGCTCCCAGAAGAGGCATACAATGGAGTGGAAAACAGCTCAAACCACAAGTCTTTGTGTCTTTGTTCTACAACAGCTCCAGCCCATGGGGGAAAGAGTCTCTATTCACAGACCCAAGAAGCAGGGACAGAGAAGCTGCTCTCCAGCTCCCAGGACCTTCCCAAGGCCATTGGCAGGGACAAAGCTGTAGCAGCCTGATCACAACCTGGGAGAACCCTGATCCCAGCCTAGGAGCACCCTGATCACAGCATGGGAGCACCCTGATCACATCCTGGGAGCACCCTGATCACATCCTGGGAGCACCGTGATCACAGCCTGGGAGCACCCTAATCACAGCCTGGGAGCACCCTGATCACAGCCTGGGAGCACCCTGATCACAGCCTGGGAGCACCTGATCCCAGCCTGGGGAGCACCTGATCCCAGCCTGGGAGCACCCTGATCCCAGCCTGGGAGCACCCTGATCCCAGCCTGGGAGCACCCTGATCCCAGCCTGGGAGCACCTGATCCCAGCCTGGGAGCACCCTGATCCCAGCCTGGGAGCACCCTGATCCCAGCCTGGGGAGCACCCTGATCCCAGCCTGGGAGCACCCTGATCCCAGCCTGGGAGCACCCTGATCCCAGCCTGGGAGCACCTGATCCCAGCCTGGGAGCACCTGATCACAGCCTGGGAGCACCCTGATCCCAGCCTGGGAGCACCCTGATCACAGCCTGGGAGCACCCTGATCACAGCCTGGGAGCACCCTGATCCCAGCCTGGGAGCACCCTGATCTCAGCCTAAGAGCACCCTGATCACAGCCTGGGAGCGCCCTGATCACAGCCTGGGAGCGCCCTGACCAGAGCTGGCTGCATTCAGCAGCCCCCTGGGAAGCCTGCAGCCTTCTGTGGCCCACAGACTTCTGGGGACATTGTGCTCACTGTCAGCCTAGGCAGAAAGATCCAGGGCTCCCAGCAGGACATGGGAACGGAACTTCAGAAGAGCAATAAAACACAGGACAAAAATGACAAGTGTTTGGATTGGCCCTGTCTAAACAGTGACAAGAAAAACCAGGGTCAGCTACCTGTATCCTGACACTCGTCTGTGCTGGATGATTCCATAACTGTGGGAAGTGCCACTTCCCACAAGAACTGAAAGTAGAGTCTCTCTTTCTCCTCAGCTGGTTGTAGAAGAGGACCCAGAGCATGTGCAAAGCTGAGGCAGACCAGGCATTGGGCTACTGAAGGCAGAGAGAGGAATGTCCGCTGAGAGAATACATGGACCTGTCACAAGTTTATCATCTTCTGGCCAGAAGAGGGGTGCGTGCCATGTACGTCTCTTAGTTTGATCCCTCATGCCATCTGCACACCCCTCACCCCCAGCACCCCTAGGTGTGCATCTAGGCCCAGCCCACTGTGCTACACTGAGCATCACCAGAAATGGCCTCACCACCATGAAGACTGCTGGGGAGTCCCTATGATCTTAGACTATATGGAGACCCCTAGAATCTTATAGCCTTATAATCTTCTAGTATATTGAATACAGAAAGCAAATGACTCTGAGGATGATAAGCACAGAAAGGAGCCGCCTGGTAGAATCTGCCAGAAGAGTCATAAGCCAAGAAGGGAGCTCCTGGAAAAAGATGGCACTCATTTTAATTTTTTAATTTTTTAATTAATTTATTTACTATTGAATCACCATGCAGAGCTGTTTATGATTGGGTTTCAGTCATACAGTGTTGCAACACCCATTCCTTCATCAATGCACATTTCCCAACACCAAAGTGCCCAGTTTCCCTCCCTATCCTCCTCCAAAGGGAAATGAGAAGTCTTTTGACTTAAAAAATAAATAAAATAAAAAAGAACGTGTGAGAGATCAAGAATTGTATTGTTTAAGATGCTAGCTTCTCAAACTGTGGTATGAGACTTGATATGGTGTCCCATAATTGAATGTGGGATCACCAAAATACTTGTTTTTGAATAAATGTACAAGTCATCATTTAATAAAAATAATTTTTAAAAGGCAAAGTCATCTATGGGTTCACCACTTAGGGAAAAACAATATATTTTTGTCTCATATAGTGATGCAAATTTTAAGAATGAAATACTATCAGATAAATCCATAGAGATATAAAAAGGTGGCATTCATTGCAGAGTATGCAAATATGGGGCAGACAGGGAGAGGCAGCACTCTCCCAACCTCGGGGTCGAAAGGCCATGAGGGTGAGCATGGCCATCCAGGTGAGAAGGAGATACAGAAACAGTCTGAGCTGAGGGCTAGGGGCTGATCAGACACACAAGGGCAGGTGCCCTGAGTGCCCATCTGAGAAGTCAGGACTGGGGCTGGGATAGAATATAGCTGCAGAGTACTTGCCTTGCATGTGTAAAGTTCTGTGTTCAATTCCTGTTCTCTCTCTCTCTCTCTCTCTCTCTCTCTCTCTCTCTCTCTCTCTCTCTCTCTCTCTCTCTCTCCCACACACACACACACACACACACACACATATTGACTGTAAGCAACAAGACACCCCAAAGAATATCTCAAAGCAGCCATGAAATAAGTTTTAGAAAACCATATTCTGAAGCTATCATGAAGTGGTGGAATTGTTTATTAATAGCCAGTGTGGCTGGAACAAAACATTGCACACAGAATGTCACTTCGGAAATGTAGCAAAAGGGGAGTAAAGACTGCCTGGGAGTCTGGGGCAGGTGGGGATCAGGATGGAAAAAATAAATGGTGTGAGAAGTAATGGGTATGAGAAGACACGTGGAAGAGTGGCGTTCATTTTGGAAAGCCAGAACTCTGACTTGAGCATTCTCATTAGCTTTGCTCAAAAGCAGCCTATCACACAGGGCTAAGAGAGACGAGGCCCATATTGATACAGGCACAATGGCTTGCTATCCGCCGCCACTGGTCAGTGGGGTCCCTGTAGAAATGTGGTATCTTGGTCGGGAGAGAATTGTAGGAGGGAAAACAAGTGTCTCTGTGTTCACCATGTCTTCATTTTTTTTTTACATTTTATTATACCACCGTGAGATATACAATTACAACGTTGTTCACTCTTGGGGTTTTTGGTAACACAGTGTTCCAGCACCCCGCCCTCCACCAGTGCCCCTCAGCCACCACCCATGTCCCCAATTCCCTCCCCCTCCCACATCCTGCCTAAATGGCGGGTTCTTTATCTCCTCTCTCTCTCCCTCTCTCTCTCCTCCTTCTCCCACACATTTGTGAGTTGCACTACGTACTGGGGCCACTGCTGTTTAATGTCTTTGACGGCTTAGCGACGGCACAGCAGAGGCAATAAGGAAAGCAAACTTGGGTAACTGCATGAACAAAGCCACTGCAGAGAACTGGAACCCCATAGTCCCAGGGATGGAAGATGCTGTAAAAAGGAACCAAGCAGATTGGTGAAAAGACCTCCTTCAGAACATTAAATGTATTGAAAACTCTGGCAAAATAGTCCAAGAGGGGGAAGTGGGAGTAAGGGGCCGGCCTTGCAGGCAACCCACACTGTTTTAATCCCCAGCAGCAATCCCCAGTACTGCATATAATCCTCCTTATCAGACCAGGAGTGACACCCTCCCCCAATCGCCCCACCCACGCACCCAGAGCACAGCTAGGTGTGGCCCATATCCCTGGCCCCTAAGAAAAAGGCTCACAAAGATCCCATCTGCAGCACTATAGCACTCTGGATATAAGGTGCCGGAATTTAGGGACTGGGGGAGACCTCACATACAGATCCTGCTACAAGTTACTTTGTAGTCCTGAACACTCTGAAGACAACCCTGGCTACTGGCAAAAAGGAGGTGGAGGTGGAGCCTGCCTTACTCAACCCATAACAGAGCCTCCTGGGCCTTAAGCAACGCACAGGGCCTTAGACAGTGTGTGTTACTGGAATTCGCTGGGCTTTCATTTCCTGTTTGCACACTGAAGGAAATGGGAGTCTCTTCCTCCCCCGTACTGTTCTGAAGATTAAATGACTCTAGAACCTGTGAAGTGTTGAGTAGAGTATTTGGCACACGTTAGCCACACAGACCAATGTTTACTCTAACATTGTATTATTATTCATCTGAATCACTCAGAGTTTAGGGCAAAGGTTAGCAGACTATAGCTCACAGACCTACTCCCATCCACCACGTGTTTTCTCATAGCCCCAGTGCTAGGAATTGTTTTTTTTTTTTCTGTTTTAACTGGGTTGGAGGAAACTCAGAAAAAGTCTATTTGAATATTTAAATGACAGGAGGGCCAGAGACCTGATACAGTGAATAGGGCCCCTGCCTTGCAGCTTGACCCTAGCTTGACTCCCTGGGACAACAGATAATCCCTGGAGCACTGCCGGGGTCACTCCTGAACACACAGTCAAGAATAGCCCCTGAGCACCTCTAGGGTTTGCCCCAAAGCTCCATTGTCACCCACCACCACAAAAAAAAGAAGGAAGAAAGGAAAGAAGAGAGGAAAGGGAAAAGAAAAAAGAAAGAACGAAAGAGAGAAGGAAGGAAGGAAGGAGGGAGGGAGGGAGGGAGGGAAGGAAGGAAGGAAGGAAGGAAGGAAGGAAGGAAGGAAGGAAGGAAGGAAGGAAGGAAGGAAGGAAGGAAGGAAGGAAGGAAGGAAGGAAGGAAGGAAGGAAGGAAGGAAGGAAGGAAGGAAGGAAGGAAGGAAGGAAGGAGAAAAAAGAAAAGAGAGGTGAAATGCAAAAGCTATGGTGCAGCAGTACAGTGTTCATGAATGATTATCTCCTATTCTGTCCTGCTACCACCATGTCAGGAGGCTGTGCACACGGCTATATATCTCATGTGCTTTCATATAACACATAGTGCATGCCTTTCACACAACACATAGTGCATGCCTTTCACATGACACGTTCTCTGGTGCTCCAGAGACTGCACACCTGGGATGGAGAATCCCAATGGAAGTGACCCTGGGATGACATTTGGTGAGCAGACCAGTACTGGGGATCAAACTCATGGCCTCAAGCCTACTAGGCAAGCACTCTACTACTGAGCAACATCCTTGAGCCCCAAAGTTTCACTGCTATTCTCATTCACATATGCATGGTGCATAGGTGAATACGTGCTACTAAATACATCCATACTGAACGCATATGGTCCATACATGAATATGCCCATGTCCATTCGTGCTATTCTTATGGCTCCCAGCAGAGTCAAGCAGAAGTAAGAGCTGTGAAAGAGGAAGCCTCAGTTTACCTCAGTTTACCCTTGCCAGCTGCTGTGAGCAGTTCCTTTTTTTTTTTTTTTTTTGCTGGGTCATTCCTACAGTTTTGCCCTCCTACAAATATCTGGGCTTTTCTGATAAACAGGGAGTTAACAACTGTCCATCATAAAATTCTGCCCCAGAGCTTAGCCTCACCGGGAGACTAAGATAATGGACAATACCTGAGGCAGATGTTCAGAAGGACTCAAACCAGCCAGACCACTTCGTAGATTCCCTGCATTCTCTCTAATACTTTTCTATTGATAAGAAATGCAAAACTTTGACTTTTAACTTAGTCCTATATTAAGTTCCTCCCCACCTGGGGCATTCCTTTTATTTTCTCTTCTACTTTCCAATAAACTTTTCTAATTTTTTTTGGCTTTTTTGGGCCATACCCAGCGATGCTCAGGGGTTTCTCCTGGCTCTGCACTCAAGAATTACTCCTGGCATTGCTCGGGGACCATATGGGATGCCGGGATTGAACCCAGCCCGGCATGGGCCAGTCGCGTGCAAGGCAAACATCCTACCCACTGGACTATCGCTCTGGCCCGAACTTTTCTAATTTCTAATTGCAAGTCAGAGCACCTTATTTCTCAGTATTTTCATTCTTGAATGTACTGAAGAAGCTGAGAATCACAAACAGAGACCTGTTGGCACTGCTCCAGCATCCCTGCATCAGTAGGTCCCCAAAGTCCAATACTGTCTCTGTCTTGCACTTTGAAGAGAAGATTTACTGCTCCCGGGCAGAGTGAGGGTGTATGTACCCATACGAGAATAAGTTTTTCAATCTGTCCCAAGGATCTGTCTGAGTCTAATAAAGATGGTTTCTGAGGGGCTGGAGTGATAACAGAGCAGGTAAGGTGCATGCCTTTCACCTAGCCAATCCAAGCTGGATGCCCAGCACACCATATGGTCCTCCAAGCTACCTGGAGTAATCCCTGAGCTCAGAGACAGAAGCAAACTTTGAGCACCACTGGGTGTGACCCCAAGACAAAAAAATAACACAAGATTTTTTTTAAATTCTTGAACAGCAGTGAACATCAAACCATTGAAAGGGAGGCATTCTTAATGCTTTCCAAGAAATTTGCCCCATCTTTCACTGTCACCCCTCATGGGTGATGATAGTGCTTTGTATTAATTCATCCTCTAATAAAGAGTAGCAGAGTCATTGCTGGAACCTGAGCAAACACACATCTGCTGAGGCTGTCCCAAATGCTACTAAGTCCTAAACAGGTTTGAGCTGGAGACATACATGGATGGGAGGCAGTTCAGCTTTGGCTGTCACATGCATTAACACAGAGACATGGAGTGGAAAAGATTTAGTCACAGAGGCTTTTTTATCTCATGTCCAAATACCAGATATTAGGAAATATCTGGATATTGATGTATTTTTCACTTCTGATCCATATTTGGCATTCAGCCTAGTCCTGTTAATGAAAGAAACTAAATACGACCTATGCTCTAAATACCAATAAGGAAAACCAACTTTCTCGCTAGTTTTTCCAGGATAACCTTCCTGGTTCAGCTTCTTTCTTTGTTGGGGATGGAGACTGGGCCACACCCAGCGGTGCTCAAGGGTTATTCCTGACTCTGAGCTCTGGGAGTGACCCCAGGAAGTGCTTGAGGGGTCCAGAAGTGGTACTAGGGTTCAAACCAGGTTTAACTGGAGGTAAGGCAAATGGAAAATGCCTTAATCCTATACTATCACACTGGCTTTCAACTTCTTTTTAATGGATTTTCCCTGTTTTCTACGATTGCCCCTCTGTTTCTCATCTTTTTTTTTTTTCTTTATTTGCTGCCTTGGTTATTCTTTCTAGCATAATCTCTGTGAAACTCAAGGGCTGCTTCTTTTCAGTTTTATTTGTCCCCAAAACAATAGCAATAATGATTGACTTCCAAATCATGGAAATGCTCTTTGAAGACTCAAGGTTAAACCTTAAAAGGGGATTCCACTGGCTCAAGAACAATTCATGTACAATTGACCAGACCATGTCCACGAGAAAGGTCATAGAGACAGTCCGATTTAGCCCTTCATACCTGTTCTCTTATTTTCTGTGGACTTTGAACAATCTGTTCAATGTTACAAGTGTATGTACAACCCTGTGATGAAATACAGATTTGCTTCTGCCCCTATTTACAATTACGGCAATTATACTTGTTCCTTGACTTCAGCTGCTTTCTGGGGAGTGATTCTGGCCTCAAGTGGTCCATAGAAGACTTGAGCAATAACATGGCCCTTGCCAAGGCAAATGTAGGCCCCCCTCTTTCTCTGCTCTGCTCAGTCCTTGAAGGAGGTGCTACCTTATGAAGCCTTGCTATGAACACAGAGTTTAGGCCAGCATTAATGTTGGGATGTCTTTTGCATGGTCCCACTGGGGGCTCTTCTTCTCCAATCAACGCTGCAGGGTTAGCAATGCCAGGGATCACACAAAATGGGAAAACAGCTGCAAAACTGTGAATTTTATTGTTTTTGGTCTTTAGCCTTCATAATAACAAAGAAAGTGCTTCAAAAAAGTAAAGTTCAACAGCTATCTTGATCTTAACATAATGACTGCATTGTTTCTGGGGCAGAGGAGGTGAGAGACTCAGGAATATTTGATTTTCCTTTGCCTAAAGACCTCTTCTTGGTTTATGTAATAGCACTGTATGTTTGCACAGTGACAAAATTAAGAACACATTTCTCAGAACAGATCCCTGACATTAAGTGGCACATGACTGTGTATATCTTATCTGTAGAAAGTGGCCGCTGTATTGTTCTTTGGCAATTCTAGTTTCTTTATATCAGTGTTCTTCACCCACTGTTCTGTGGACCAGTGCTGTTCCACAGGCACAGAAAAGTTGAAAATCTTCCTTCAGCCATCTTTGTTATGACTGCAGGTCCATGGGCCAGTTTGCAGGACAGGGACTTGTCCTTAGGTGTGTAAAAGGCTGGAAAACGCTGCCTTCTTATAATGGGAATAATAATACTTATTTTTGAGTGGGTCACTATTAATGTTTTGAATTAGTCTCGGGTAACAGTGGGTATTTCTATTAAATACTGCATTAACCAAATCATCCCATTTCTTAGTAGCTTGAAACAGATACTTATTTCCTTATGGTCTTAAAATTATTTATTTATTTATTTATTTATTTTGTTTTTAAGTGGGCTGGTGCAGTTTGCCTGTATTCCAAATAACATCTGCTGAAGTCAATCATATGTTTATTGTCTGGTTGGCTAGGAGTTAGTTGGGATTTGGATACATTATCCAGAGTTCCGGGTCCAATGTTGGAATGGAACTCTTGTTATTATTGTTGTTAATGTGTTTATGGGTCATATCCAGGCGGCACTTAGGGTTTACTCCTACCTCTGTGCTCAGGGATCACTCCCTGGCAGTGTTAGGGATCAAACCTACACCAGCTGTGTGTAAGGCAAGCAGCTTTACCTCTCTACTATTCCTCTGGCTCTGGGAGGGAGCTGTTTGTCAGGGTATTATCACCCCTCCTGCAGGCTGTCTTGATTTTTTGGGTGTTGGATGACAGGCTTAGCTAACTTTGGAGCTTTGCTATTTTACCCACGCACAGCTTAATTTACTTACATGTTCTTTCCCCTCAGGTTATTTATTTACTTCACTTGATCACTTGAATCCCGTTATTCATCAGTTTGCCCGAGCGGCGCCAGTACCATTTCCATTGGACCCTATCAGCGTGCCAATGTAGCCCAATGGCATCTGGTTGATTCAGGAATATGAAGGAGCCTCAAACCGTTCCTTCAGGGTCTTGACAAGGAAGTCTGACCATCTTGTAGGTGCGTGGCCACTTGATCTTTTGACATCCTGTGGGATCCAGTCGGCAATGGCTCTAGTCCAGCGGTCGTCACCAAATCGCATTACATGTCCAGCCCATCTGATTTTCGATGCCTTGGCAAACGAGAGAGCATCCCTGATTCTGGAATAGCGACTGAGGTCAGAAGTCCGGATTCCTTCTCTCTACTTGAGTGAGGCGTTATATTCCAAGCATAGCTCTTTCGATTCCTCTCTGGGAGACCCGAATAGCATTCTCATCCTGCTTTCGTAGGGCCCAGGTCTCTGAGGCATATGTTAATGCAGGGAGAATGGTGGAGTCAAAGAGATGTGCCCGTGCCAGAGGTTCTTTGTCCTTTTAGCTATTTCTTCGATGCCTTTGAAGGCATTCCATGCAGCTCTCCTTCCTCCTGCGCAGCTCAGGTTTTAGGTCGTTCATCATGTTGACTTCTCGACGTAGGTACACATAACTGCTGCATTCAGAGATGTTTGTTCCATTGAGAGTGAATGGGGCCTCAGGAACTAGTTCATTTTTCATGAACATAGTTTTCTTCAGATTCAGCTGTAGACCTATCTTTCCACATTCTCGGTCAAAGTCAGCCAGCATTTGTGCCGCTTGGCTAATGTTTGGTGTTATTCGAACGATAGTAAGCGAAGCGGAGGTGGTTTAGTTGCCGACCATCTATCTTCACTCCCATTCCTTCCCATTCTAATTGTCGCATGATGTTCTCAAGGGTGGCGCTGAAGAGGTTTGGTGAAATGGTATCACCCTTTTAGTTATTTATTCATAGATATTTATTTATGTAAATAAATATCTATGAGACATAGATATTTATTTACTTACACTTAAAAAGTGTAAGTAAATAAATAAATGAATGAATGAAGTTTATCCTGACATAGAAAAAGACTGGGATGAGCCCAGAGCCATGGTAGAGTCTGGCAAGCTCTCCATGGTGTATTCGATATGCCAAAAACAGTAACAATAATTGACCTCATTCCCAAAGAATGGGGACGTTTCTGGTTCCCGCTTGAGCAAATCAATGAACAATGGGAAGACAGTGACAGAAAGACCTCTACCCCCAAAATACCACCTTCCAAAATCCTTTGTCATTAAAGAGGAGAGAATTATACTTACAATACTAGAGCCAGCCTAATTTCAATGCCAGCCAATATCCTAGAACTACTTAAATACTAAAATATGGGAAGAATATAAACTGTGCTGATATATTAGAAACTAGTAGGGTTGGGTGATCTAAAATCACACTAGACCATCTTAACTTGCAGGTAAAATCACATTATGAAGTTTACTACTACAAAATAGTTTCTGTATAGCTAAATTGTCTTAATGTCTTGGGGGACATTTACCAGAATGACAGTGATTTTAATTAAAAGTAAGAGTCATTCTCTGTACCCAACTATTTTATGCTTACACGCTTTCTCAGGTCTCTGCCAGAAGTTTATATTCCCCAATCCTTTGTCATTGTCTTATTCTCTAGCTGGGTTTGAAAATAAAATAAAGTAAAAGAGTCAGACCCATCTCAGTTCCTCTGTCTGGAAGGCATTGCTTTCAAGGGCAAGCTTAAATCCTGGGAGGAAAGAGAAGGCCCAGATGTTGGCATCACCCTTTTTCCTTCCTTGGTCGGCCCCTTCTCCTCACTGATCACTCAAAGACCCTGATTTCATTTGCTCCTAACTCTGCTAGGAAAGAAACATCTCCTGGCTCACAGAGTTCTCAAAAGCAATGAGGACACATATTTGCCTCTTCTCAGCAAAGTTCCTATCTGACTCAGAATGAAACCCTAAAGTGATTGCAAGAAGGATATACCAAATACACAGAGTCAAGCCCGACTTTCCCCTGGGATTCAGACCCTGTCTCTTTCTGCCCGAAGGGCTCCTCAAGTCAGCAACGCCGGCCTTTCCTCTATTACTTCTTCACTATGAGCTTCTATGCCTCCACCCGGTATTCCCAGGGCTCAGCTTCAAAGACAAATCCCTGACTGCTCTGTGCCAGACAGAAAGGTGGAAAAAAAAAAAAAAGTAAGGAGGGGAAGGAGAAAGGGTGGGTGGGAGGAAGGAGAGGGATGTGATGAGGAAGGAAGGAAGGAAGGAAGGAAGGAAGGAAGGAAGGAAGGAAGGAAGGAAGGAAGGAAGGAAGGAAGGAAGGAAGGAAGGAAGGAAGGAAGGAGGAAGGAAGGAAGGAAGGAAGGAAGGAAGGAAGGAAGGAAGGAAGGAAGGAAGGAGGAGAGGAAGGAAGGGAAGGAAGGAAGGAAGGAAGGAAGGAAGGAAGGAAGGAAGGAAGGAAGGAAGGAAGGAAGGAAGGAAGGAAGGAAGGAAGGAAGGAAGGAAGGAAGGAAGGAAGGAAGGAAGGAAGGAAGGAAGGAAGGAAGGAAGGAAGGAGTCGAGGAGGTATTATATTAAAACCAGTCCCTACTGAAGCATCATCTGGACATCTGTGGAGCTTAGTGAGTCTGTGATAGGAGGGCTGGTTGCAATAGTTTCAGAATACTGGTGGTGGTTCAGGCAGTAGTAAAGGAGTTTGTGGTGGAATTGCAGAATTGGCCCTTTCTATGTTGGAGCAACAGTCTAATAGACAATACTTAAAGTGTATCAATATTTCTAAAGGTCTTTTTTCCTTTTTATTTAACTCCATACGAAAATGACCTCCAGAAGTAAGTTTGGAGTTGCTCTGGACTAGGCACTAAGAGCGCTACGAGACACCTCAAATGAATGGCTCAGAGTTCAAAGCAAACAATCACAGACCAATGTCCTGACCTCGGTCTCACATGCTTGGAAGACTTTCCCTAATTATATAACTGAGGAAGTCGAGCTAGTTGTGATCAAAGCTGCAAAGAAAACCTAACCCCAAGGAAAGTGTAGGGCAGCATTTAAACCCACAGTTGTAAACTAAAAGATGGTTCCCATATGAAAATAGGAGAGAAGAAAGGAGAGACTAAAAAAAAGGGTGTGCTTTTTAATTGGTATCAGAAATAAACCTCAAAAGAGTTATCGGCCCAATTAGCACATTAGGTCTGGGTTGACATATCCAGAGTAATGGGATATTTAACCACCTTCAGATGGTTTTTCTGCTCAAGGGAAAACCCCAGACTGATGACCCTTCAGGGAATGGCGGGACGGTGTGTTTCTTTCCTCAATTCGGTGGCCCTGGAATCCTGGAGCCAGTAAGGCAGGGTCTGGTCTGCTGCTCCACAGCCAGCAGAGCTCACATGCTGTAGCTGCACTCACGGGTCTCCCATCATGCCAGGCAGGATGCAGCATCCTGAGGACAGCCAGGGTGCCTTGGCCCAAGGTAGTGGGACAGGAAGGGAGTGCTGAGGGTCCTGAGTGAACAGGTCTTTAGAGGTATTGGGAAAATGACCTAGGAAATGGGACAGGGCTGGGGACCCGGGCCAGGAGCTTAGGGGGGAGACAATGAGAAGAACCGAGCATGGTAGAGGGCACCAACTACACTCTCCAATATCTTCTGATGATGATTCTCTGCATTCCTGATGTATGTGGTTGCACTGTATTGATATCTCTTGATGCATAATATATGCATGCATATATACATATATATGCCACTGTTCCTCAATTGCATGTGTGAGAAGGTTCCTAGAATAATAATATAAGTAGGGGGCGGAGCAATAGCACAGTGGGTAGGGCGTTTGCCTTGCACGTGGCCAACCTGGCTTCGATCCCCATCATCCCATAGGATCCCCAAAGCACTGCCAGGAGTAATTCCTGAGTGCAGAGTCAGGAGTAACCCCTGAGCATGGCTGGTGTGACTCAAGAAGCAATATAATAATAATGATGATGATGATGATGATGATGATAATAATAATAATAATAATAATAATGATAATAAAAGTAGGAGTGGGGAGAATGGCTTTAGCATCTGAGGCAAGATTCAGACTTCCTAACTCCTTCCAAATTCTTTCCCCAATGGTTGTAACAGATCACTTCTTCCCCTCTCATTTTGGTAAGTTTTTTTTGCCCCTTCTCTAACCTGAACTCATTTTATGCTAATTCTGATGTGTGATAAATGGTATCTGATCTCTATTTCAAGTTTCATATCTTTAGCCATTGGTGGAGTTGACTTGTTTACATTTTTTGTTAATTCCTTTTAAATATCTAATAATTATCTTTCATTTGATAATTGATATATTTGATAATGTACTTATTAGATAATGTACTTATTCAATTATTTATTATTTTATTTACTTTATACTTACCTCTATGTGGCCTTTGTTAGTTTTTTTTGTGACCTAGTTTTTTTTTCCACTTTGGAAGTCATCTTTTTGGTTTTTAAATAATTTAGACACATTTAAAAACAAATTGTGATATGGCTACCAAATTAGTCTTGCTATATATGCTACAAATATCTTATGGCATGTTTTAATTTTAAAATGTATTTTGTTTGGGGCTGGCGTGATAGCCCAGCGGGTAGGGCGTTTGCCTTGCATGAGGCCGGCCTGCCGGCCCGGGTTCAATCCCGGCATCCCATATGGTACCCTGAGCACCGCCAGGAGTGATTCCTGAGTGCAGAGCCAGGAGAAACCCCTGAGCATCGCCAGGTGTGACCCAAAAAAGCAAAATAAATAAATAAATAAATAAATAAAATGTAGTTTGTTTTATTGTATTTAATTTGTACATTTCTCTTTAGCCTTGTTGTTTGAAATAAGCTTATACAATCTACATTTTCATTAAAGATAAATTTCCAGAAAACAATATACATATTTTCTGGCCCTGTGTCAAGAAATTTTGTTAAAGGTTCAGATAAACTTTAGCATCACTATCACTATCATTATCTTCCCATTAATCATCTATTTGCTAGAGTGGGCACCAGTAATATCTCCATATGTCCTGTCTTATGCTGGTAGAATCCAAAGGCATCCGCTTGCTCCAGGAACATAGAGCCTCAAACCATTATATTAGGTCACAAGAATGACCTAATATAAATGTTACTGGTATTTGGCATATCAAATATGACACGAGCAGCTTGTCAGGCTTGCCATGCAGGTGGCATACTGTTATAGTCACCTCTAAATAAAGCATTTATTGATGAACCGCGCGGTCACTAGCGGCAGCGCCAGCCAGGCTGTGATAATCTGATCTGCTGGGTGGAGTTGTGACGAGAGGGAAGTCCGGATGTGGAAAATGGTGAGCCCCATAGAGTAGGGGAGGGTGGTCTGACTTGTTGTGAGGCTCTGCTGGGGTGGCAGGCCAGGGCTAGAGCCCGCCATGCCTCCCAGGTGCCTCACGAGCAGCTGGGCACAGGGAGAGCAAGTAGCAGCTCTGCCCCATGTCTGAGAGTCTCTGGTTCAGCATACCTGTGCCGGATTGAAAAAAAAACTGCTGCAGGGTGGCTGTCGATGATCCGGGCTGTGATAGTCTGGTCTGCTGGGTGGAGTTGTGAGGAGAGGGAAGTCTGGATGTGGAAAATGGCAGGCCCCATGGAGTAGGGGAGGGTGGTCTGGCTTGTTGTGAGGCTCTGCTGGGGTGGCAGGCCTGGGCTAGAGCCTGCCATGCCTCCCAGGTGCCTCATGAGCAGCTGGGCACAGGGAGAGCAAGTAGCAGCTCTGCCCCATGTCTGAGACTCTCAGACATGAGAGAGAGAAAACTTTAGCATAACCAAATGTATTATGACATACTCTTGTTGAAAGAGTTCTACATAAACCACAGATAAAGACCTCCCAATATTTAATATAAAGATTTTCCTTAACACTCACTCTAATTTCAAAACATAATTAAAATGTACCTATTTGTTTGTAGCAATTTTCTACATGGATACATTTATCTTCTGCAATTTAATGACAACTTGTAATAAAAAATGGGCAATACTTATTTTTTCCCTAGAAATAGCTAACCATATTTTTTTGGATTCAAAAAAAACAAGTTTCCCTGCTAAATTAAAATTTGATTTGGCTTTGCAATGGTTCCTTTTAAATAGCATATAAAGAGCCATGGTTCATTCCATTAAAATATAATTGGGTTCCAAAATAAACCACAATTATATCATAAATAAAATTATTTATTTTGCATAGTTTTAAATTTTCTAAGTTTTTCTATAAAATATATTTAATTTATTTTTTAAATTGTTTTATTGTAGTTCAGGTAACATAGTTTCAACAGATTTGACATTTATGGTTTTGATGTATAAAGTTACCCAAAGTATTCATCACCATTGTGCCCCAGACCCTCCATCCTGTCCTGTCTTTTCTAGTTCCCCTTTTCCTTCCCTTCCTCAGTGTGTGTCTGTGTCCTCAGTACCTAATAAATGTTTAAACCACACTTCTGAAAAATTTTCTAAAAGAATATTTTACAGAACCCTTACTCAAAGAAATAGATGCTAATTTAAAGAATAAGAATTATCACACAAAATTCTGTATACCAGATGATTGGAGTTGGTATACAGAGTGTTGGTATACACTCTAAACTCTCAAACACAACATATGGAGAACGCAACTCTGAGTACCAGGTATTTCTCAGCTGTGTTTCAGAACGTTCATTGATTCTGTAACCACAAGCACCACTTGAAGGAGGCAAACATGTTTGGAAATGTGGGTGGAAGAGCAGTTTTGCTTTATTGCCTTCCAAGTACTAGTTTCTCACTGAAGTCCCTGAAGAGCCAAGAGAGCAAGGAATGAAGAGGAAACTAGGAGATTAAAGACCTCAGGACCCACCAACAGAATCCGTGGCTGTGTGGCACTGTCACACTGAGGGTCAGTGATAGCAGCACTGGAACACTGTGCTCCTATGAAGAATTGGGAAGTCACATGGTGGTGCAGGTGGGTGCACCTACAGGTATTAACATTATGATTCCCTCCACTCAGATTCTGAATGAAAACAAAAATAGACACTACTTACAGAGGGGATGCTGAGGACAGAGGGAGTGGAAGTAGAGATGTGTAACTACGACCTTCTTTAAATGACAGACCCAGTGATCATACAAAGGGTTGGGGGCTTGCCTTACACATGGCAGACCTGGGTTTGATGCCCGGTGCCCATATGCTGACAAGTACTGCCAGGAGTGATTCCTAAGCACAGACCCAAAAGTAGATCCTGAGCATTCCTGGGTGTGGACACCAAACCAAAAAAAATAAATAAATGACAGACCTGACAAAGATCTGGCTGATTCCACTCTCCTTGAGCCTGGTAGACTCCATCTGTGCTGACTCACAATGACCTTTGCCTCACCACCAAAGGCTTCCGAACTGTGGTCTACTGTTCCCTTGACAAGGAAAAAAAGTCCCTCCATGGCCCCTGGAAATCTGTCTTAAGTCAACAAACAAAGCCCCCACATTACACCTGGTGTTCCTATTGCCTCCCCTCCAGCACTTCAGCACCCCTCTGTGGGGGTGGGGATAGCAGTGCCCAGCCTGAAAAACCCTGCCTCTAGGACAATCTTTCTAGAAAGACATGTAAATATCTTCCTCCTGTCTCCTTTGTGGGACCTCTTTCTCCAAACACCCAGGCAGCAGGGGGCCACCAGGTACACCACTGTTGGAGCAGTGAGTACCCTTGACTTTGACAGGCTCTCAGGCTGCACCCCCGAGAGAGGGAGTCCTGGGAAGGCAGCAGCCACCAGCCTGCAATCACGAGTCCCTTCTACTGGAGTCAGGCTAATTTCTTAGGTCATCTAACTCCCTGGCCCCATGAGGCGAATCTGTCCTTCCCACCTGCTCACAGTGGTGTTCTGGGGCAGACATGGACTGGCCTGAATCCCGGTCCTGGCTCCAGGAGGAAACAGAGCAAGGGAGAGAAACAGAATTGGAAGTACCTAGTGGAAACTGACCAGTAGACTCTGAACACAGAATGGAGGTTATGAAGGGCAGGAGGGACATGGACACAAAGGGTTCTGGTGCATGTGCTAGCATCGTCTCTTGCAAACCTAGAAACAGGGACACTCTTGCTAACCAAGACTACCTCAGATTTTCTTTCTTTCTTTTTTTTTTTTTTTTTGGGGGGTCACACTCGGCAATGCTCATAGGTTTCTCCTGGCTCTACACTCAGGAATTACTCCTGGTGGTGCTCGGGGACCATATGGAATGCTGGGGATTGAACCCGGGCCAGCATGGGCTGGCCGTGCAAATGCCCTACCCGCTGGACCATCACTCCGGCCCTACCTCAGATTTTCAAATTCATTCATTAACACTGCAGCCCTTCCCACATGGCGCTGCAGCCTTTGGATGTCATCTATCTGTTAAGCCTGTTTCTTTATCTCTGAAGGCTGGATCTACACACCCACCTCAATTTCCATTTCAGTATGGAGTAAGGGTCATGCAGGCCAACCTCCTGTTGGGATGGGGATGGGAGGAGGATGGAATCCAGACCCCAGCGGTGGAGGAAGCGCATTGCTTCTTCCATCCTTACAGACCATGAGGTAATACAAAGTCTCATCTTTGTAGCCTGTGTGTATATACGTAAAAGACAGGAGGGCTGCCCACTCCCAAGATTTGGTGAAAATAGGAGACCTTATTTGCATTCAGCTGTTGGATTTCAGAGTTTATGTCTTACTGCCAAATATTTGCATAATCTGGAATTGTGAAGGAAGCAAGCTCACAGGCCCTGTCCCTGACCGGCTAACCCAGATGATCCGGAAATGAAGCCCAGTAACCTGCATTTTATGCAGTGCTCCAGTGGGATTAGATATCCTCAAAGCACTGGCAGACATCATTCTAACTGACCCCACACAGCCCACTGTGAATATTCCAGAAATGAGAGTGACTGTTTAGTCAAGCGATGGGCAAGTTATGGCAATGAAGTGAAAGCAGTTCTCACTACAGATTATCACTGTATCACTGTCTTCCCGTTCATCATCGATTTGCTCGGCGGGCACCAGTAACATCTCCATATGTTCTGTCTCACGCAAGTAGAGCCCAAGGGCACCTGCTTGCTCCAAGAACATAAAGAGCCTCAAACCATTCCATCAGGTCATGGGAATGAGGTCTATAATTGTTACTGGTATTTGGCATATCAAATACGACACGGGTAGCTTGCCAGGCTCTGCTGTGCACTACAGATTATATTGGCCATATTTTAAAAATGGGACCAGACCCCTGATTATTATCTGTCCCTTTCTCAATTTCAAAATAAAGATGGTGGAACTAAGATGATCAAGAAACCAAGGCTGTGGCATTCCAGATGCTTATGTCAAGTTTATGATTGCAATTAAGTTGATCTGTAAGATTCATTGGTGAAGCCTGGAAATCAAATCCCCCAATTTTATAAATATTTCATGATCAATTATACAACACAGCTGCAGTTACTAGATAGTAAACTTTGGAGAAAAGTTGCAGTTATAGAATGTGTTCAAAATTACATTTGCTTAATTTAAGCTATTTAACAGCATGGGAGAGAGTGCATGTGTGTGTTAGTGATGTTGATCCTCTTTGAAAAATACTAATATTTAATTATAATGAGATTTATTGCCATGTTGCCTCCAGTCTTGCTTATTTTCTCTGATTATTGGCATTTTTTTAGAATTTTGGAATTTTGTTCTAGTTGTGCCAGAGCTAAAAGAATTGGTGTCATAAGGCTGCGGTTCCCAGCGAGAAAAGTTTGGATTCTGTATGCTCAGTTTGAGCCACAAACAAAGCATATGATGCTTGAGGAAAGTTTTATATGCCTAGCACTTTTCCATTATGTAGTACACAGACTGAGATTTTGAATCAAGACTTTGTGTCCTCACTTCTCATGCCTAAATGCATTAATATGAGTAAGTGTCCATTTTTCTCTTGAAAGTATTGCATGATGTATATTTATTTGGCCTAAAGAAAATGAAAACCATGATTGCTTTAAAAACTGGTGACCTGCAAGGTGTTTTCCTGGTCACTCACAAAGTCAGATCTGCACATCACTTTTCTGCAAACTCCGTCAGTTCTCCGATTTTTCTATGCATTAAAAATCCATGCTTGCCCACCTTGTAACTTCACGTCACCTTCAGATTTCATTCCTCAGTCATGCGAAACCTTTCATCCTCTCCAGCTTCAATTTTGTCTTTCATCTTGTTTCCAGTGCCCCTCCCTCCTTCTCTAAGCCACTCTGATCACCACTGTATATTCTTGTTCGTGTTCTTGCAACACGTGTAAAACATCTACAAGAATCCTGGACTCTTAATTTTTTAATGGCACTGAGTTACGAATTTAATTTTTTATACATTTTTATGTAGCTCTATTCTTTCAGATTCCACCCAACTGTCCTCTATACAGCCCATTCATTATTGTCAATTCTTTTACGGTAACAAAGGACTACCTTCTCTAATGGGTGTAAAGAGTCCAACAAGGTTTTAGGTTCCTCTTTCCACAGAACCAACATACAAACTGAGACAAAAGCAATGAGCACATACCCAGGGAAGTTGTAATTACCTATTCCTCTTTCCTTTAGTTCAGTATCCTTAGCTTCCTTCATGGGCTAGGGATGGTGCCAAGGATGAGAACAAACAGAAGAGATGCCTGCCCGCAGGGAACTTGTGATCTAGTTAGAAAGGATTAGCCATATCTGGTGCAAAAGTCAGAGGTAAAAAAGGGGTTTGGCGCACTAGAGTGACCTAATCAAGTCTGAAACTATTCTAGATAGACCTTATATAATGATCTGGAGTGAGGTCAAGCTGGGCTTGGGGAAACCAGAATCAAAGGTAGCTGCAGTACAAAGGGCTAAGACCCCAGAGTGGCTTCTCTGGGGAGAGTAGAACAGCAAAAAAAAGGGAGGAGAGAGATGCTGGGCATGTGGCAGACAGAACAGACAGGATTGGCTGAGACTCACTGGGAGGGTGAGGATGAATCCAGGAGAATCCTTGGGTTGTCTAGCCAGAACAATGAACTGAAGAAGAACCTGTATTCAGGGAGCAAAGCCAGGTCCTGTTTTGTGACAACGTTTCTGAGGCCTTTGGATGCAGGTGTTAGGCAAGCAATGGAGTAACTCAGTCTGATGCTCAGAGGAAAGGGAAACCTGTCAATTACTCCTCATCATCACACCAACACGAACTTCCAGACCATGGAAATGAATGAGAATGTAGACAGGAGCACAAATAGGGCTCTACCTCCTCACCACAGGAACCCTAATTTGGAGAGACTAGCTGACTGGGCAGGAAACATCATCAGGGAAATGAAAGGGAGGTTGGGGTGGGGGCACGTGGTATCCATGAGGTTCTGTGCATTTCCCCAAGAACAAATGACATTAACCTGGGCAGACCCAGAGCAGGATGCTGCAACAACAGGAGTGAAGTGCAGGTGGGCAGGAGGAAGGTGAGATGCTACATGCAGACATTTAGTGAATTTAGGGATGGTGAGGGCAAATACAGCAAGAGACTATCAGGAAGCGAGTTTCAGATCTAGAAGGGACTTTTTTCAGAGCACAATTAAAGCCTGTTAACAGCCTTGGAAAGTAGGCTATGGAACAGGGGGTAGAAGAAGGCAGGACCCAAGCTGGGTCCATCTCCAGGTGAGGGGGGTGCAGCTCACTGTTAGAAGCACGTAGCTCATTCAGCTCTCTGAACATGCTTTCCCTCAAAAGAAAGTGAAGGTGCTCACATGAGAACCTGTTTCTGAGTTTCACCATAAGCAGTGGGGAGAGAAAGGAACCAAGTACTAGAGAAGTAACTGGTTTCGAGGTCACTGTTAAAGAGACTGGCTATTTGCATGGCATAAATATATATGTACATATTATGATACCAATATCCAAGGTCAAGTGAAACATATATCAGGAGGTCTTGTCAAAGGTGGAAATTATCACAAACATGTGGGAGTCAGAGGTTAGGTAAGACAGAAAATGGAACAGGGTGCTAATAATTGTCGAGGGTACTAATGCCAACCTAGAACTGAGCATTAAACAGAGGCAAAAGGATACACATGACAACCTTTTAATGTTTGTTCTGTAATCCATAGTCTGGAAGGGAAGGAAAAGAGAAAGAGAGAGAAAGGGAAAGAAATAAAGAACCTGCCATGGAGGTGGGCTGGGGAATGGGGGGAGGGAACCGGGGATGTTGGTGGTGGGAGATGGGCACTGGTGGAGGGACGGGTGCTGGAACACTGTATGACCAAAACCCAAACATGAACTTTTTAATTGTATATCTTTTTATTTGTATATCTCACGGTGGTATAATAAAATACTTTAAAAAAAAAAGAGACTGGATCTCAAACAAGATACTGTAATCAGCAGAATTTACCCAAGTATTGGAGTCTATGGAGTCAGCAGCAGAAACTGGGTTTGAGGAAGGTTCTTTGGTAGATGGAAAACACCCCTCTTCTCCCTGGAAAGAGACTGGACAGGTTAGGACAGAAACTCTGGATAATTGCACACCTTTGGATGTGTATATTAGAAGGCTGAAAGCTCCGTCATCCTTTCACTTTAGACTGGCATGTACAGCAGAACAGGTCTCCAGATAAATCAGATTCAGGGCTCTCAAAAGACATGTGTGTGGTAGTGGGGAAGGGAGAGCAGAGGGGTAGAAAATCAAAAGGAGTGATCAGAAAATACCCCCGTGCATTTTCACCTTTAGTTGGTCCCAGATCTCAAACTGAATAAAGTAAAAGAGGAGATGAACTGGTTCAAACGACTGCTGAGTTAGTAGCAACCAGCATGCCCCCTTTGTAAAATGGTAAAGGGACTTATGGAAGAGTATGTGGATTGGTGCTCAATGGGGACCTTTGTGCCTTCCTCTAAGAAGATGCAGTCTTGCCCAATATGGCTTTTAGCTCCCATTTCCTGCCTTTTACAATTCATACATTGCTCAACTCTACAGTGAGACTCTGAATCCAAGGGGAAGAATGTAGGGGATTAAAGTAATCCATCTGTATCCAGAGACTCAAACCCTGTCACCAGGTCTTATCTTTCCTATGAATCCTGCCTTGATTTTTCAGAATTCATTCATTCATGGTATTTGTGTGTGTGTGTGTGTGTGTGTGCAAGATCTGTGCATGTGCGTGCACATGAGGGCGTGTGTCCTGATCTCTTTGATCTTGACAATGCGGGCCCTATCCAATCAAAGGGACTGAGAATGCAGAGGAACCCGGGGTGTTATTCTACACCAGGGTTTCTCAACCCTTTCCAACCATGGCTCCTTCTGATCTTGTTTCCTTCCTGCCAGTTTTCTTCCTAGTGTCATGGTCTGACACCCACCCCCACCCTCCATGGAGGAGCTTTTGACTTCTAGTCTCCTTGGGATATCCCGAAGGACTATGACCCCAGGTTGAGAAACACTGTTCTAGAAGTTGGCCTGGACGCTGAGTAGAAAAAGGAATAGAAAAAGCGACTCTTGTCCTTTTCTACATCATTTGTTTCCAGTCAGATCACCAAGCAATCTTAAAAGAGCCAGGGACACTCCTCTGAAGTTTTTTAATCAGCAAAAACCTTGAAATGGTACTGGTCAATGCCCACAGTCCTGTGTTAGACCCACTGCTTGTGACCACAGCTGGAGCCATTGCTAATTGGTACACAGCTTTGGAAGCTATCGAGCCATGTTGATCAATAGAAATAAAAAGTGCTTCTATCTCATGGTGTTCAGTAACCCCCTGAGAACTTATCCTAGAGAACTCAAATTTAAAAATGCATATGCCAGAAAATGTTTATTCAACATTATCTATTATAACAAGTTGGAAATAGCCTAGGTATCAACCCCAGGGGACTAGAAAAATAAATTATAATATACCAACAAAACAAAGTATTGGGTGATCAGTATAACAGTCATGAAGAGTAAGAAGTCTGCTAAATAAAACAAGGTTTGCATGGAATTATATAAACCCTTTAGTAACAACAGAACAATAACTAAGCATACAGATGACGGTCAGAAAGAAATACCTAAAAAATACAAATTTGCGTTTTTGTTCATGGTACAAGGTAATGGGAAAGCTATTTGTCTTTAAATTTCTTGCTCTGTTAGACTAATAATGTTTTGAAAGAAATAAAATTTAATGAGAAAAATCTGTGATTTAAAAATGGTTATCTCAATGTTGTTGGGGTGGAGGGAGCTTGCAAGAATTAAATAAGATATGGCAAATAAAGTGTTTAGGGAGTACCAACAATACTATATAGGTGAAATAAATAAAAGTGGTCATTTATAGTAAGGCCTTTCTTTTTAGAACATTATGTACAAGTTATGTAGTGTTAGAAATGATAAGGCGACTTTTTCGTGTGAGCTCTCTTCAATGCTACAAGAAAGCAATTTCTCCTCACCATCAATCTTCTCTCTAGCTCATACTCCTCCACATGCATTCAACTTCATCTCACCAGAGACCTTCATTTTGTACAATGAGGCCTCGGTTTTCATTTGGGGACTTCGGGAACCCTGTCATGGGAAAGATTCTATTTGGGATTTTCTATTTCGACACCAGAGGAAGCCCTTGTCATTCAAGAAAGGGGCCAGGGGTCACTGGGTGTGACCAATTAGGGTAATCCAGAGGTATGAAGATGAGCCAATGAACACACTGAGGATGTAGGGGCTGGAGCAATAGTACATAGGGTAGGGCTGTATGCCCTTAGGTTATACATGTGTAGGGCTTGCCTTGCACAAGACCCACCTGGGTTCAATCCCGGCATCCCATATGGTTCCCCAAGCACCACCAGGATTAATTTCTGAGTGCAGAGCCAGGAATAAGTAACACTGAGCATTGCTGTGTGTGACTCATAAACCAGAGAAGGAGAGAGAGGAAAAAGAGAGAGAGAGAATATAAAGGACATTTTTTCATGGTGGAGAAGCCATAAAGGAAGAAAGACCATAGAAGAAAAATCCAATGGGGTTATGGGGTCAGAGAAATATACAGGGGTGAGGGGTCTTGCCTTGCATGTGGCTGACTCAGGTTTGAGTCCCAGAACCACATATGATCCCCTGAGCATCACTGAGTGTGCACTTCCCTCTAAAGAGAGATTCAACTGGCAGGGAGGAAAGGAAAGGAAGACCAGGACAGGAGAAGAACAGAGCTGCATGGACAGGAAACATGAGAGACAATTGCCAGGAGAAGAATCAGTGTGTGTAGGTGATCACCAAGAATACAGGGATGACAAGTAAGGGAAATACAGCACCCCAAATCTAGAAGGCGGTCCCTCTGATGTTGAGAGAGGCTTCATATTCAATTACCCTAAGTGGAAGATGTGCTAAAACAGGCTCTGGAACTGTGCAGATTTCATGCAGCAAACACACTTACAGTGGTCTAATAGCCATATTAGACTCACTTTTATGTATGTGGTATGTTACAAATGAACATCATTTGATGAAAGGTTAAAATAAATCATTTGAGAATTTTTGAGACAAATGACCCTGCTCTCAGTAAGCCTACCTAGAGGGCAGAGGGGTCCAGAGGGCTGAGGTAACTCTGAGCTGTTTGAGAAAAAGTGATGCCCCTACATACCCCAAAAAGTTAGATGAAGGGAAAAAGGAAATAACCGAAACTAATAATGACACTAATTACAAGAAGAAATATCAGGGTGAACTTGAAGTTCTCCCCCCTCATCCCCCTTTTCTCTCCCTTCTGTCTCCTCCTCTCTCTCTCTCTCTCTCTCTCTCTCTCTCTCTCACACACACACACACACACACACACACACACACAAAAACACAGAAAGCCTGTGTGAGACAGAGGGAAAGGCAGTTGTCAGTAAGTCAGAGAAGGTCATCACCAGAAACTGAGTCAACCAGAACTTTGATCTTGGATTTTAGTCTCCAGAACTGTGAAAAGAATGTATTTTTTTTCAGACACCCAATCTCTGGCATCTTATGATGGCAGCACCAAACATTACCCACTTAAAACATTGTTTTTAAGCAAACAGTGTTAAAACCTAAAAACATTTTTAATGCACCCATTCTGCATCCAGTGCATTGGATAAAAAGTGGTGTAAGAGAATCCTCTATTGGGAGCATTTCTTGAGAGAGAGAGAGAGAGAGAGAGAGAGAGAGAGAGAGAGACAGAGAGACAGAGCAAGTGCTACTCACTGGGCTGTCTATCTTACCTGACATATAATACGTGCAACCCAAAGACCCAACATGACTGACATTCTCTGCAAGAAGGCCTGGTTGTTCAGTCATGCCACAAGTATTAATGGCAGGGCTAGGGTGTGTCAGCCACTGTTCTACGTGCTGGGTATACAGGGGCAAACACGTCACTTCCTGCCCTGATGGACTGAATGAATGGGTGGCAGAAGACAGACATTGCACAAATATGTCAATGCACACAAGGTTGGGTGACAATAAGAGCCATGAGGAAAAGGATACAGGGTTAGGGGCGCAGGAGGAAGAACAGCAGGACAAGGGGTGGTCAAAAGGTGGTTGGAGCAAAATCCCACCGAAGTGAGGGAGTGAGCAAGCCCTGTGGTACCTGGGGAATATGGTGCATCAGAAAGAGGAGGAACAAGAGCCAGAGGTGGGTAAGCCAAGGGTGGTCAGGAGGTGAGCTGGAGAGTTGGGTAGGGGACAGACCTTGGCTTTATTCCCAGGGAAAGAAACTCATGGTCAGTGCTGAGCAGAGGGGTGACATTTTAATGAAAAACCTAAAGGTTGTTCTTCTGGATGCTCTGGGGGGACCACAATGTGGTAAGAGAGCACGTTTAGAAGCAAAAGACCATTAAAAGTCTCCAGATGCCAAGTGTTTGCAGCTCAGAAAGTGCAGTACAGTGGAAATGGTCAGAGGCAAGGTGTAACTTGAAGGTCAATCAATGGGAGTTGCTGATAAATTGGAGGTGACAGGCGGGTATAGGAGGGGACTTGAGGATTTAGCTCCCAAGTTATTCAGCCTGAGAGGCTGCCAGGGCGGCAAGATGAAGAGGAGATACACACACACAGGTATGGAGTCCAGTGCCATGTGAGTGTTGCTTTATCCCGGCAGGCATATATTGCCTAAGGCCCATTCTTCCTTCACCTAGAGGACTCCTGCCCTTCAACATTCTTGTTTTGTACATGGTGCATTTGCAAGAAAGAAAGAGTGAAGCAGTTTTGACCATTTTCACCCTTCAAAAAAGAAGCCAGGAAAAGCATTATAGGGCCTGGAGCAATAGTAGAGCAGGTAGGGCATTTGCTTTGCAATCAGCCGACTCAGGTTCAATCTGTAGTACCCCATATGCCAAGCCCCATCAGGAGAGATCCCTAAGCACAGAGCCAGGAGTAAGCCCTGAGCACTGCTGGATGTGACACTTCTCCAATAAATAAACAAAATGCATTGCAGTGACTAAGGAGTTAAAGAAGGGAACTGTCCCCAAGACAAGGGAAATCCAGCTACAGCATTGTGTTGGGCTGTGATCTTTGGATCTTGCCCTCCATACAGAAAGCAGAGTGATGGTGATGCAGGGTGCAAGGTAAGATTTGGCCAATAAAAAGCTTTACAAGGCCGGTGGTCTAGAAGGACAGCAGTGGAGGGTCCTAGGTTTTTGGGTGGCAGGAAAGATAGTGCCACTCTGTAGACCCAAAGCAGAAACATTAGCACTAGCTTCATCAAATGTTCTTTAAATTTTAAGGCCGTTGGAAGAAAGGAAAGTAATGACTCAATTGCTCTGAGCATGAAGGGAAAAGAGAAGCATGAGGACCTCAGCAATCCACGTTTTCCAGAAGCCTCACTAACAGAGTGCACATAACAGCGGTGTGTCTGCAAAGAGATGAGGAGAAAACCATGAGATAAGGAGGGTCAGTTCGAATGTCAAGATGTGAGGTGCCCGTTTAGATTAGTAAGCACCTATCCAGGAACAAAGGTGCACTAAGAAGTTTTACAAGGACCCGAGAGCTAGTACAATGGGTAAAACACTCGCCTTGCACGCAGATGACCCAGATTCATTCCCTGTCACCACATGTGGTGCCCTGAGTGATCCCTGGCTACAGAACCAGAGCCAGGAGTAAACCGCAAGCACAGCTGGTGTGGGCAATTTTTTTTAAATTTTAAATTTGAAAAAAAAATTGGTTTTATACAGAAATTGACATTAGGTGTTGCAGTGGTCTGTAAGATCATCATCAGCTGTAAGACCCACACACAGCTGAGCTACTCGGCCCCACATGGAAGCAACCCATGGAGCTGACCTCCGGTGGTTGGTAAAAGGGCTCGGCCAGCCCCTGGTCGAGTCCAACATTGCTCCAAGGGTTCACTAGCGCGCGGGGGGGAGGAGCCATGTTGTCTGGACTTGAGCCGGGATTTGGGCTCCTCCGCCCTTTCCTCCACCTCCATGACAGCAACCCCAGAAGAGAGACATGCCAGACCACAGCTCTGTCGGCGCAACGGACTTAGATAATACTAGATGTTAGTATCAGGTCCTTTTCAGGATCCTCCAGGATCTTTATACACTGTATACAGTTCTAGGCAGGTTCTAGTTGTGACCAGTAATCCCAGTGAGTCTACCAGGAAGCCAGAGCAACCCCCACACCCTGAGGTCAGTCATTTTCAACATCCAACTCCACAGCTCCTCAGAGAAAACCTGATCTTCCCCCTTTGAGTTTCATCAGTAAATGCTCGAGATGAGAGCCTTCTACTGAGACTATACCACCTACAGGGCAGAGCCTGGCAAGCTACCTGTGTCTTATTTGGTATGTCAAAAAACCAGCAACAATTATGGACCTCATTCCCATGACCTGAAGGGAATGGTTGAGGCTTTTCCCATTCCTGGAGCAAGCAGATGCCCCTGGGGTACACTTGCTTGCAACAGAACGTATGGAGATGTTACTGGTGCCCACTCAAGCAAATTGATGAACAATGGGAAGACAAGTGATACAAGAGAAGTGATACACAAACATTGACCTTAGGTGTTGCAGTGGTCTGTAAGATGGGGCAAGCCCAAATTTAGCACGAGTGGCTGATGAATGAGCACTAGCTGTGAGAAAGACCCCAAATCTGTGTCATTTATTTTCAGATGTCACACTAAAGTGTATTTCTACCTAAAGGCTATCTCTGAAAACATTCATAAGTCTAATTACATGTCGTTTGTGTTTTATAGGACAATTATCTTGAGACTTGCCGGAGAACAAACCCCTGCATTAGGCTTAGGCGTGAGGAAACCATGTTTCTATTTTATAATTATACTTATAGGGGAGTGTTCAAGAAAAAAGGTTTATGTTCAATGATGTTATCTTTTTATACTTCATGTAAAAACTGATTTTAGATCTAAGCACATCTTTTTTTTAAGTGTTTTCATTGTCCACAATTATCTGGCCAAAGTTTAAATGCTTAAAGCAGCTGTCTTTTGTTTCAAGGTTTCCGTGTTAGAGCAAACAATATACTCCATTTCTCTGGTTATAAAATTACTCTCCAATACACATTTGTCTCATCATAAACAGACTTGGGGAGCTGGTGGAAAAGGTCTTTCGGTTGATATCTGTAGTGATTTTTTTCATAATCTTAAAACTAGAATTGAAACAAATTAAAGCATAATTGTATATTTAAGCATAAGACAGAACAATTCCCTCTTCTATCAGGCCTCCTACTGCCTGAAGCAAAGGCTATTGGAAACAATTCTCAAAAATAAAAATGTTACTTTTCATGATTCTATGGGGCAACAACAAATTCCAAAATGGTATTTAAATGAGCTGGCCTATCTGGTCTAAATTATACTTTGAGAATCTATAGTTTTAACCCCATTCATGTCCAAGGAGATGCTTTTTAAAGTTGAAACGAACGTTCATAGTAAGGGTCGTTAAAAGAAGCCATGCGGAGACAGAAAAACACTAGAATCAGACTGAAAACAGTCTTGGCTCTGTATTGTGTGAGGAGGGGCTTCAATCGAATGTAAAGGGCTTTTGTGAGGTGGGGGAATGGAGTTCGGGTTTACTTAACGTTGATTGTTCATTCATTACCTTATTTCTAATCTGCCTTTCTCCTAATCTCCAAAACAATAATTTGATATCAGATGTGAACAGAGCCCTGGCTTCACTGGGGGACAGGGCAGGGATTGTTCCCTGGGGAGAGGGCACCACCCGCGAAGCTATTCACGGAGCAGACAGTACATCCCTGTTAACACTCCCCAGAGTGCATGGACAGCGGCCTTGGAGATGCTCTCATATTGTCCCCAGAGGATTCGAGTTGCAGTTCTAGCTCCTTGCATGGGTCTTTCAGATACAACCATATAATTTCCAAGGCACTTGCTTTTGTAATCATGGCACTGACCTCGCACTTCTGTCTGTATATTCTTTTTCCTTCATTCACAGAGCAAATTGGACACTGTACCTTGGAAATTCAACATTGAAAGCCCAGACTTTGTTCACCTTTAGAACCAGACTCGCAAAATAAGGAGGCTCTGGTTAACTTGCTAGGTTTGTCTTTCTCTTTTAAAGTGATCCTATTTGATTTAGCAGTAGACTTGCCTACTGAATCCTCTAAAATAAAGAGAACACATTGCTTTTAGACCTCCACTTGTGCCCTTGTGGATAGGTCCTTACTCTCTACTTGGTGCTAGGCATACAAGAAGAGCCAATGAGTTGTGTCCCGGGGCTCAAAGAATTTCTGACTTAACAGGGCAGAGAAACACCCAACACACATTTGCTCTAAAAATGAACTCTAGCTTGGAGCCTGAGCACATTTAGAAGTGTGCTTTAGGAGCACAAAATTTATGTGTGAATAGCATGTGGGGAGAGAGGTTGAATTGACTCTGGATGATCAAGGAAGCCTTTCTGGAGGAAGAGATATGTAGACTGAACTTTCAAGGTTGAACATGACTTAGGGAGAGAGCAGAAATTGGGAGATGACAGTGTCCACAGGTAAACCAGCACAATGGGACAGAGAAGCTGGCATCCATGAACAGGGGTTAGAGGGGGGGAAAAGTGATGGAATTCTGGCAGAGATGAGATCAGAGAGGTCGATAACAAGCAAGTCATGCACACCTTCAAGGTTTTGGGATACCAAAGAATTTTAGACAGGGGAGTGATGTGATTAGAAATGTCTATTTTGAGGCTCTAAGGTGATGCAACAACAAGGGTATTGCGGACCAAGATTTAATTCCCAAACTTCATGATCCTTTGAGAATCACTGTGTGTAACTGAAGTGGTCCCCAGCAGCCCAGGGCCTGAGCTGCACCGTATCTTCAGTGCACTGAACCGCCAACCCAGCTGGCTTCCTGAGCACTGCCTGGAAGCATGCCCTCCACCCCCCAAAATGACCTACATCTTTCAGATTTGGAGAATGACACAGATGTCAAGAGTCAAGCGGATATTATTAATGCTGATTCAAAAACAAACATAAAGCTGCCCAAATATTGTAACTTACTGATTCTGGGTCCATATAGCATATGTAGAAAACCATAAAAATGTTCTGTAATCATCAGCACACAGAAAACTCTGGATCGAGTTCCTTACCAGGAAGTGGAGGAGATTGGGAGGAACATGTGGATCATTATTACACAGAAAGTAAGTTTCCCACGCCATTATATAGTTTCCCACACCATTATATAGTTTCCCACGCCACTCTGTAGCTCTTGAAACAAAGATAGAAACATAGTTTCCAAAATATTAAGTTAGTGTCTGTTTTTGGGGCGCTTTTTGGGTCATACCTGGTGATGCTCAGGAATTACTCCTGGATGGCTTAGGGCACCATATAGCATGCCAGGAATCTAATCCCAGTTGGGTGTAAGCGAGGCAAGCCCCCTACTAACTGTACTGTCTCTCGGGCCCCAAATATTAAGTTATTCATGCTGGGTGGTAAAATCTGGGATGTTCAGTGTGATTTCTTTGAGATAATTTTATATCTTTGAATTTTATCAAAAAGTAAAGTTCAAACAAGAGTTTGGCAGGAAGGAGAAGAGAAAGTAATTTGTGGTCACAAGCAGAGGGGAAGTCAAGAGCACAGAGCATTTTCTAGAAGAGCGGGTGGTCATGTTCACTGTTGCTAAGAGTTGAAATAAAATGAAACCTTAAACTGCCCACTGGATTTCCCATCAGAGAGGTCACTGAAGACTTTAGCAAGAGCCTTGTCAATGAAGTGTGAGGAAAAGAAGCCAGAGTGAGGAATGAATGTGTGGGAGACGCAGATGTGGCTATGGCCACATCAACCATCTTTGGTGACATTTCTGTTTGCAGGAGAGGAGAGAAGGGGTCACTGGACAGGGTGGAGCAGCATTTCCCAAAGTGAGGGACCCCAATCTTCCTTAAGAGACCCTGGGAAAATGGGGCTAAAAAGGCAGGGATAGTGTCAGGTGCAATTGGCCAGAGAGCTTAGCACTTCATATTTGTTTAAGAGGGCAGATTTCCAGGAGTTGGGGTGCTGAGATACTTTTTATTCTGACAAGCAGACTAATATTTTATTGAAGCTTGAGAGTTTCTAGCAAAGAGGCTTGTTTCTGAGAGTGAACCTTGTTTGTATGCTTAAGGGAGGATGTAGGTAGGAAGCAGAGGAAGGACAGAACTTCTGAGGACCAGTAACGGATGCCAGGGGGATGGCACTGAGATCAGGTGGCTGGATCAAGTGGCAGGACTGGCCTCTGCTCAGAGGATGCTGCCAGCACCATGCCAGGTGAAGCACAAGCAGAATGGCCAGCTTTTCAAGGAAACGGGAGGCACAGAGGGTTAGAGAAGAAAGTTAAGAGGCAACATCAAAGGGAAGATAAGGATGAGACTGTTGGAAGAGTGCACCAGAGCCCAGAGGATGCCTTTCTGGACCTGTGATTTTGCCTTTTCCTAGCAGGATTCCACTGTCTGATGTGCACACATGCAGGGAAGGTTTAGGTCTTCATAATTTAGAAGCAGAAGGAAGAGAGTGGCATGGAATGCCTTCAAAAGCATCGAAGAAATAGTGAAAAAAGACAAAGAACCTCAGGCTCCAGGCACATATCTTCGACTCTATTGTTATCCCTGCATTAACATACGCCTCAGAGACCTGGGGCCTATGAAAGCAGGATGAGAATGCTATTTGGGTCTCCCAAAGAGGAATCGAAAAGAGCTATGCTGGGAATATCATGCCAAAACTCACTCAAGTGAGAGAAGGAATACGGAGTTCTGACCTCTGTCGCTGTTCCAGAGTCAGGGACAATGTCTGCCAAGGCATCGAAAATCAGATGGGCTGGACATGTAATGTGATTTGGAGATAACCACTGGACTAGAACCATTACCGACTGGATCTCACAGGATATCTAAAGATCACGTGGCTGCCCACCTACAAGATGGGTCAAGACCCTGAACAAACGGTTTGAGGCTCTTCGTGTTCCTGAAACAAGCAGATGCCATTTGGCTAAACTGGCACATGATAGGGTCAAATGGAAATGTTACTGGCACCCACTCGAGGAAATTGATGAATAACGGGATGTCTAGTGATCTAGTGAATTTAGAAGCAGCTTTCAACCAGATGAGTATGAGCAAAAAGGCAAAGAAGCAAAAAAAGGAAATGAAAGGTTTGCCAGAGAGAGAGAGAGAGAGAGAGAGAGAGAGAGAGAGAGAGAGAGAGAGAGAGAGAGAGATTATGACACTTTGGATAGATTGGGGATGGAGAGGGAGAGAACAGAGAGATGGAAAAGAGTGGCATGACCCCCGAGGGTCTCACAAAAACAGCAATTGCAGAGGGCTGGGATACCAGGAGACTGTGCTTGATGAGTGGGACCCCGAATTACTAGGGATTTGGAAGGAGAAGCATTTTCTGATAAGGCAGCCCACCTTAAGAGCTTAAGGACAGAGGGGGAAGATGGCTGAGGTAAGCAAGGTACTGAGAGGCACTGGGAAAATCCCTCCACTCCTAGATTTTTCTAAGATGGGATAGATGGAGAGTTAACACCAGACAGGGAGGCGAAAGATCGTACAGCTTTGCTTTGGTCAACCCAGGTACAAATCCTGGCATCCCATGTGGTCTCCCAAGCACCACCAGAAGTAATTCCTGGTGCAGAGCCAGGAGTACCCCTGAGCCTCACTGGGAATGGCCCCCAAAGCAAAAACAAACAAAATTAGACAGATGGGGGTGGGAAATTTAATTATCTCTGTGTGGATCAAGGCTATGAATTTGAAATTCAAACAGTCTATCGGCATGTATGTATGTACATATAACCCTGAGATCTACACCCAGTGTTAAGGTATCTGGTGGGTCTGGAGATATAATAAAGTGGATAAGGCTTGGGTTCCATCCTAAGCACCCTGAGGGGTCCCTGGAGCCTTGTCAGAGTGATCCCTGAGCACAGAGCCAGGTGTAATCCCTGAGTACTGCCAGGTGTGTTCTCAAAAACAAACAAGATTATGATGGGTTTCCTGGTCGAGAGCACAGGCTCACAGATAAATCTACCTGAGACAATGTTCCCTAACTTATATCCTTCTCGGTCATGAAAAGGGCGAGTGGAGGTTGGTGACTGGGTTAGGAAAGGGGCAAAAGACTAAGGCACGGACACAAGTATCTTGACCACCTCTAGAGCTTCCCTTGAGATCACACATTCTGTGAGCAGTGGCCGGGCCTCCAGCAACCCCCATTCCCAGGCTGAGTTGACACGTCCACTGGAAGAGCTACTCCAGGAAGACAGAGGAGCCCACCGATTCTCTGGGGAGATCCATGACACAAAAGGCAAGAAACTGAGGAGGGAGGATTGGCAGAGATATGGGTGGCTGTGAATGTGTAAATGGAGCCAGGTGCAAGGCAGACAGGAGTAGTGGGGGCCTCTCTGAAAAGGAGGTTTGTGTAGGACTCGACAGTGAGAGAGAGAACCCCCAAACAGAAGAACAGCAATGGGGCACTGACTCCAGGTCAGTGTTGGCATAAAGAAAGGAGCTAAACTGTCTTGCCAGAAAAGGCTGGTGAAAAAGAGTCACACCAGCACTTGTGACCAGGGTGGCTTCCAGTCCTGCAACTCATTGGAATCATCTGGGAATCGTGGAATTACGCTTGGGCTGAGGAGACAATCCAGTGGGGAAGGCACCGGCCTTGCACTCAGCTGACCTGGGTTCGAGCCCAGGCACCACACAGGGTCTGTGAGTATCACCAGGTGTGGCCCCGAAAACAAACAAAAATAATTTTTAAAAAGCCTTGCCAAGAATTCAAGCCAGTTGAGAAATAAGTCTCTGGAAGCTAGGGCTCTGAGCCTTTCAGATCTCCCAGTGCAGGTGGGGACAGAGTTCAACTGGCTGAGCACAGGCTTGCATGCAGGAGGCTCGGATTCCATCCCAAACACCATATGGTCCCTCAGGGCAGCTGGGAGGGACCCCAAGCACAGATCTGGGACTAACCTCTAAGCACCACCAAGTCTGATTCACAGACAAACAAAAGCACTGATTTAATCTAAAGAGGTGAAGGGAACATTGGAGAGGTGGGGTTAGGATGGCTATGTCCAAGTCTTCTCCACCTTCCCATCCTCCACAGAAGACCCGTAAGGAATGGAGCCCAAGTATCAGCAAGTCCGCTGGGCCTTTTTGTTTTAAAGCAAAGGTCGTTATTAAATGGCTAGATGTTAGCTCGTCAGAAACAAACCAGCCAACCTGGACCAGCTTACCAGTTCACTGTATTTGAATCTTCCTCCATACTCTTGGGCCAGAAGTCACAGAGGAAAGCCTGTGCTTTCATTGGAGTATTTATTAAAGAGGCGTTTCAGGGGGTAACTCCCAGCCAGGACCCAGTCTTGACCACTAAAGCCGCCCTTAGGGGAGGAGCAATAGCACAGCGGGGAGGGCGTTGCTTTGCACTCAGCCCACCCAGGTTCAATCCTTGGCATCCCATATGGTTCGGGAGCACCACCAGGAGTAATTCCTGAGTGCGGAGCCAGGAAGAACCCCTGAGCATCACCAGGTGTGACCCAAAATGCAAAAATAAATAAGTAAATAATAAGCTGCCCTTGCCTCTGAACCGTGCGTGGGTTTTCCAACCTGTGCCGCTAAGGTTGATGTGCATGTTAAGGAGGTGGGCCGGAGCGATAGCCCAGCGCGTAGGGCTTTTTGCCTTGCATGCGGCCTGCCCGGACCGGCCCGGGTTCAATCCCCGGCATCCCATATGGTCCCCGGGCACCAGCCAGGAGTGATTCCTGAGTGCAGAGCCAGGAGTAGCCCCTGAGCATTGCCGGGTGTGACCCAAAAAGCAAAAAAAAAAAAAAAAAAAAAGGAGGTGGCCATAATGCTTTCTCACTTGGACTGGCCCGAACGCTCCTAAAGGCAGGGCTGCGATGTGGACTGCGCACAACCCCTGGGAGACAGTTTACGAAGGCCATGACACAAGGGGGCCGGGGAGGCTCCTAAGCGCTCTACTGGCCCATAATGGTGGGGTTCCTGAAGACCAAGGAGCTTGTGTCACCTAACCGCAAACCCGCCCTCTTCCCTTCCAGCAGTCCAGTCGGCCTTGCTCTAATGCCCCTTGACTTTTCTCTGAGAGGGAACACGACATTCTTCACAGGCAGTTAAGGGACAGCGGTTGATGAACTATAAAGCTCAGGTAGCTCCCGCGGGTGAGTCTGAGGTGCCCAGAAGAAAGGGGGGAGGGGGGATTCGCTGGGTAGCGCCCCTCCCCCCCCCACCCCTCCACTGTCAGTCCCCGCCCCCTACGGCTCCTGAGGGCTTAGGAGCTACAGAGTACAGGCTGGTTTTTCTTTTTGCATTCACCTCTAGACAGGTGGAAATGTGAGGACTCTACGTTAGAGGGGCGGGTGCGATTTCAAGAGCCAGGAAGTGGCAAGGTTCTGGTGCGTGGAGGGAATTCCTAACTGCAAAAGTAAACTCCCAAATCTAATCTGCTTGGACACTCCTGATTTCAAAATAGGTACATTTCATCTCTTGCTTCTTGGGCCCCGCGTTACGGCAGATGAAACATGCAAGAATTAATGCTGAAAAAAAAATCATTCCGTTTAAAAACAAATTATGAAACGTGTATAATTTCAATTATGAAATTGTGGGGCACTGCCAATATATCCATAACGCAAACAAGACAGCTGAAGTGTTTGTTTCTCCAAGGTGGGGGGGAGCAAAACCCGAAGTTAATTTGGTCAGTCTGTGAAACAATTATGTTGACCGGCCTAATGCTGCCAGTTAAATACCCCCGGCACCGCAGACACAATTAATATGGAAATCATATTAATGCCGAGAGAGAAGGGGTCGCACTGCCCCCGGCGGAGTGGAAGTGAGGAACAGAGAATACCAGGGTCCCCTTGGAACGCGTCTCGGGGTGCGAGGTACTAGGACGCCCTCGCTCTGCGGGGACCAGCCGAAGGAAAGCGGCCAAGGATCGAAGCATCGCAGCCCGCTAAGGGCCCTTTCCGCTCTTCATCGAATACGAGAATATTCGGGAGAAGGCCCCCACCCACACCGCGGAAGCGCGCAGTCAAGCCCGCCGCCCCCACGCCCCAGTCCCCTCCCGGAGCCGGCTCCGGAGCCTTGGGGCTGCGCGCGCACCTACGGCCTTTTCCCCCACACACCCCCGCCCCCAGGACCCGTGGCAGCTTGGCCTGGGAAAGGTGGCGCTGGCGGCCCCTGCTGGCAGCTCTGGGCAGCTGCAGGAAGATCGACTTCACCATTTTTTGCTACCTTTTCCCAGGTGGGCAAGGGAAAAAATTAGGGTGTGGTAGTGTATGCGTTTATTCTTTATTTGCTCTCCTAGAGTTCTCAGCATGAATGGGAAAAAAAAGGTATGCGACCTTATTAATGTTCTTATCCCAGGGAAGAGAACGGATACGAATAAATAGAACGTATTTATTTGAAGGCCTAAGGGCGACTGAGACCCAAATCTCTTTCCTAATGGTTTTCTCGACCTATCCCTATGCTTAAGAAGTATTGCTTCGAGAACTGCTCGGCCTCCCGGCATTTTCTCTAAAGCAGCATTTGTGGCCCGCACCATCTGCCCAAATCCACTTGGGGAGCCTTAGCCACTGCGCACAGTGTTTGCTGAGCTAGTGCGCGCGGCGGGGAGCGCAGCGGCCGGAGGAAGGGTATTCGGTGTGACCGGACCAGTTGGCACAAGCCTGGAACTGCAACGCTTTTTTAGCGATTGGAAGTTCCAGCGGCGGAGGAAGGCTGTGCCTGCCATTCTTCCTGAGAGCATAACAATAGAGCGTTGTAAATAGTAGCGATTTACTCCTTCCATGAAGCCATTGGGTTCTCATCGGAAAGTTTTGCGTCTGATTCCTGAAGTTTATTTCTAAGAACAGTCAACACACTTTCCAAGTTTTAAAACCGGTCGTGGCGGTAGCCAACACAGTTCTTTGTGCTGTGGTTCATTTGCTTAACGTGCCTCCTTGTCGTTTCCGTGCGTTAATAGCCGTGCTCCAATCCTCGAGGAGTCTTTGTAACCGCACCGGCTTCAGTCCAAGTCTTGGTGCGTGCTGCGTCCATCGCTTCTGACATCTACCCCTTGACACAGCAGATCAGAATTAGACTCGCCGTTCGCTTGCCCTCATCCTCTCAAACTTTTCCACTTAGTAAAATCGATGAACAAATCCTTTCTTGTAACTCGCTCCTGAGCTACTATTTTTATTTATTTTTCTGATTTGGCAGGGCTCAGCAATGCTCTCGGAGTTTTTTTTTTTTTTCCACGCTAAAGCAGATGCGGGGTGGGGGGTGGGGATTTCAGGGCTGGGCTCTGGCGGAGTCGCCCCCGTGGTGACTTCGGCGAGCACACGTCGCGGGCTGGGGCTCACCGTGAAAGGAGGCTGAGCCGGCCAGTCGAGCCAAGGCTCCACCTGCAGACACACGGCGTGGGCTCTCCCTTCTCTCTTCCCAGCTCTCTCGCATTCACGCACCGGCACCGCGGCTCTCCTTCGGGTCCGAGCCGACGCCAGCCAAAGGAGGCGGGGTTGCAGGAGAGTCCGCGGTGCGTAATCCAGTCCGGGACTTGGCTCCGCCCGGGAGCGGCGACGGAGTAGTGAGCTGCGCGGGGTGAGGCTGCAGCCAACTCCGCTTTCCGCGCACTCGGCTGCCCAGGCGCTCGGGACGCAGCAGCGGCGCTTCTCCGCGGGGCCCACCGCCCGCGATGCCCGCTTAGGAGAGTGCGGCAGCGGCCAGCATCGCCCCACGAGCGCGGCACAGCCCTCGCGGCGGCCAAGCGGGGCCAGAGCCGTGCACCCCACCCCGCCCCCCCACCCTGAAATGACTTGTTAATCGGAGCAGACACCACTGAAGGCGCTCAGCGGAGTGGAACCCAAGTGGAAATTGGATTTGGTGAAGAGTTTCTTGAACATTTACTCCTTTCTTGTTGGCTTTCTTCCCCTCCTTTCTTTTTCCCCCCTTCCCCTTCTCCGCCTGTCATTGGAGATGAACAAGGCGCGTTTGCATCCCAGAAAGTAGTCGCCGCGACTATTAGCCCCCCAAAGAGACAAGCACACATGTAGGAATGACAAAGGCTGGCAAAGGAGAGAGGCGCAGCTCGCGGTCCGGAGAGATCCCCCTCGATAATGGATTACTAAATGGGATACACGCTGCACCAGTCTGCTCCGAGCCCCGGCCGCCTGCCCGTCGATGCACCGAAAAGGTACGGCCGGCTGTTCCCCGGCGCGCCCAACCTCCCTGGCGCTTGGCTCCAGCCAGCGGGGCCGGGGGCCGCGGTTCGCACGCGCGGTCGGCTTTGTGGGTTGCCTGCGCTTTATTTTGTCTCGTGCCTCCGTCTGCCGAGCGTTGACCGACCCTGGGGAGCAGGGCTGAACCCTGCCGGCTTCTCCTCTGTGCCCAGCGCCGGAGAGACCAGGCTCCGGGGGCCGAGCGTTCCTTCCCCACCCGTGCGGCGCACACGCCCGGCGCCGCCCGGAGCCGCCACCGCGCGGATGGCTGCCTCGTCCGGAGATGCGTGTGTGTGCGTGTGTCTGTGCGTGTGTGCAGGACCAGGGCTCCTTCTCACTCCCGGAGGCCCCGAGAGGGTGGGATTTTCGCGAGCCCGCTGCCCTGGTGCGCAGGCTGGGGAAGGAGGTGAAGGGACCGGTCCCCGAGGGTCTAGGGAGATTGGGGGAGTAGAGCGCCGTTCTCGCCCAGCACCCAGTTGGGGCTCCGGAGTGTGTGTGTGTGTGTGTGTGTGTGAGTGCGGGGAAGGGTTACGCGGAGACTCGGGGGAAGCGAAGAGAATCTTTTGTTGTCCGCAAGAGGGTCTGGGTTGGGCTCTGGAGTGAGGGGAAACTTGGAATGGCCCCGGCCCCCGCGCGCGCCCAGCTGCTTGGGGAACATCCCGGCTCGGCAGCTGCTCGCAGCAGAGATTCCGGGCTTTGTCTGCGCGAAGGAGTGCCCAGGAACGGCCTCCTCCTGGGGGTGGCGCGATGCCCCCCTCCCGGCCCTGGGTCCTCTGCCGCCTTTAGCCCCTGGGCGGAGGAGAGCATCTGTCGCGGCTTCGTCCCTCTGAACAGGGAGCCCCTACACACCCGGGCAGGCGTCCGCGGCGCCCCTGCACAACCCTCATCATGAGGATCTGATGAGATCCTCAGCGGAAAAGGAGGTGTCCCAAGGCGGGTGGGGGTGCAGGGTATGGAGACCTGCCAAGAGATGGCCGGGTGCTCGTGACCCAGCCCGGGCGCCTGGGTCTGGGTGTCGGAACCACTCGCTCGCCGCGAGCGCTGCCTCGCGGACGGACGAGGGTCGCTGGGGGAGCCCGACCCACAGTCCCACTCTCCGGGTAGGACGCTGCTGCGGTGCAACTGCCTCTGCTCCACATTCTCCCCCGTTTTATGTTTTTGTTTTTTCTTTCCCAGCTCCCCAATGGGGGACTCAGAGTGGAGCTGGGTCCTAATATTTCCCTGCCTCCGCGCACACCCAGCCACCCAGGTCGGGAGCCGGGGAGCAAGCCCAGGACTTGCTGGTGTTCGGGAAAGGAAACCGGACGCTGCTTGCTGTCTTTCCCGCTCCCTCGCCCCGCTCCGCCCAGCACAGCCTCCTTTTCCCACTGGGGTTCACTCCACCGGGCGCTTTTGCAAACTTTCTTTGAAAAGCGGGGGTGGGGGTGGGGAGGGGGTTGGGAGGGTGGGGGGCGGCCTGCGGAAAACGAATCCCGAGGAGGAAGAGGGTGGGTCGCAGGGGCTTAGGAGGAGTTGGGTGCCCGCCCCTCGGACCGTGGCGCCCCCAGGCGCGCTGTCAGCTGGACTGGGAAGAGGCAACGCTGCTGGAATGCTGAATTGGGTGTAGAGGTGGCAGGAGAGGGGGCGGAGGGGTCTGGAAGTTAAGGAGTAGGATGCTTGTGTGTGATCCGTGGATACCCGCGCAGGCTCGAGGGTTTGCAATGAACCAGGTTCTAAAGCTGCACCCCCAGCTTTTCGAGCTCTGCGGGAATTCCACCCCTCTGGGCTCTAGGAGGAGGGAAACAGATAATCTGCGGTGCGAGGGGCTGCAGGGAGCTAGGTACGGCGTGGGACCTGCCAGCACTGCCGAAGTCAGTGTTTGCAAGTGCACCCTCCGGCCTGTTTCTGCAGCGCAGCGTACTGTGTCTGTCTCCCAGACGCTCAGTGTTGGTTCTTGTTCGAAAGGGATTTACTCAGTGGAGGGCGGTGACCCGGCCCCGCCGCTGCGGCGGGGTAGCTCCGGGTTTTGCTGGATGAACTCCCCTAACTGCGTGTTGCTACTGAATGCGATCCGTGCATGGTTTAAAACACGGCGCGCGAGGACGCAGCACAGACATATACACACTCGTCTTCCCACTTGTAGACGCAACTTTCTCCACCTTGAATCTGGATAGATACTTAGCCCCGGCTTCTGCCAGCAGGCTTCAAAGCAATACCATGGCCCACTAAGCGCAGGTTCCCAAGTCTCCTGGGTAGGGAAGTCCACGCCAGGAAGACAGCCTGCTGGGGGGCTTTCATTCTCGCCTTGGTCAGGCTTCCTTTTCCTGGTGCAAAGTCTTTACATACAGCTGCTCTTCCGCTCTGCTCCTAGAGCAGGGCAAGATGGGTGGTTCCTACACCCACTGAGAGGTCTGATGTTGAATCCTTTTTAGGGGGCTACCACTCCCACCACCCAAATAAAAGATACCTGTACTCTAATTGTGCATGCAAGCATCTTCGATTCTACACCTTCTCCAAATGACTACCAGAGGTCACCATGCAAGGGATTCTGTATGGGTTTATTTTTTTATTGGCCTGTTTAGTCTTCATGAACAGTTTTAGATTTACAGTAACCTTTGATTAAACTACACCAGGCACCACAGTTAATTATTAACCTAACCTTAAATACAGTGGTAGACCTGTGTCTGTACCTACTAACCTAAAACTATCTGTTAAAAAATAATTACACGATTTGAATTTGGTGTACCCTGCTTGTTGGTGTTTCTTTTTTATTTGAATGCTTTTTGATGCCACTCCTATTCCCTATTATTTGGGTTGGGGACATTCTTGAAGGAAGTACTTAGTGGACAATCTGGAAGGAAGAAACGTGACGATCAGATTGAAAAACCTCCTTTTAACCTCTTTTTTCAACTTTCTACAGTCTTCTAGTTCGTGTTTCCCACAAGGCTGGCAGGGTGGCACTGATCCTTCCCTGTTAGGTTTTGCAGCTCTCACCCTTTTAGAGAGGTGCCACATTCTCAATAATGCATATCCACATATGTCAGTCAGTGTGCCTCAGACACCCCAAGTCATTATCCCCGGGAGCCATCTGCGAAATGTACATAGTAGATACATCATCTAAGTTTAAGTAGGTTAAAAATGCATCAGTACCAATATAGAAATGCAAGTTAATGTTAAATGAATAAATGAATAGTTACATTTTTCCACTCCATGCTTCACAATTCCCCATTTAAAAAGACCTGTTTATATTTTTCCCAGTGGAGGAAAAAAAACCCTATGCCTTTAATTAAGTGGCTATTCAAAAGTGGCAATAAGTATAACTCTGTACACACACACACACACACACACACAGGCACACAAACACACCCCTCAGGTTCTTTCCCAGTCTAGTGAATGCTTTTCTCATCATTAAAAAAATATAGCATTTACGTTTGAGTGGGAGGCTAACAGTGTTCTAGCTAAGTCAGTGTGTTGAATCAGAAGGACGGCAAGAATTAAGCAGACTGCTATCACTGAATAAAAATAAAGACACCCAAATTAAGAACCGGTATTAAATTCAAAATAAATACTCATGCTTTAAAAGCAAATGAGTAATTGCACTCCTGTATGAAATGGAAGGATAAATACTGTTTTGAACAGGAGGTAAGTCAGATACTGTGTACATAGTGGTTTAGCACTGCCTGCCCTCCCCCAAGCCCCATTCCAGGACAAAAGCGTGATGATGGGAGAAAAAGTTTTTTTAGGAGAGTGCCCAGAGCTAATATATTCTCCCATCTTATTTGTTTGCAGAAAGGAATCATAGAACAAGCCAAACTAATTGCAAACGCTTTAATTAGGCATCTGCCATTTGCCGCAGCAGCTAGCAGCCAGGAAAACTGGCCTGCGTAGGCCTCTGCACAGCCAGGGCTGGGTGAGGCGGGCATTGTCCAGCTCCCAGAGTGGGCGTTCCCTGGGCGGGCCCACTTCCAGGGGAAGGGGAATCTACAAGCATCCTTTTGTCCCCTGTCAGGTCAGTGTTCCCCGCTCTCTTGGGGTCGCCCTAGAGCTGCACTCTCGCCGGTGCGGAATATTTCTAGAGTGAAGGCTTTCCCTCTATGCCGTAAAATGTACTGCAAGAGCAACTGAGCTTATTCTCTGCTGGCAACCACATGGTTGCCTCTTGGGGATATGGTAAGGTAGGGAAGGGAGGGAGGCATTTAATCCCTCTGAAATGGGCAAATAAGATGTCATACCGCACAAACCTCAAGGGGAGCGGGAGTTCAGGATGCTTCTCAGCATGGGACTATTACAGTAGAGCATATACACTAGGGGATCTTGCTTGGTGAAGCAGGCAGAGTTCTTGCAAAACTTATTTTTAAGCGAGTAATTCTAGTTGCACTCATGGAGCGCTTCCAGTGAAACTGTCAACACCTTGATGACTCCCAATCTCGGCTGCCTAGACTCTCCCCCCCCCCCACCCTCAAATCTTCACTGCCTAGAGGCAAGGAGCCATTCTTAGATTCATTAGCACTTGCCCGTATCGTGTTCAGACTGGAACCTCTGGGGCCAAGGAGATAGTATAGTGGACAAGGTCCTTGCCTTACAGTGCACCTGATGCTGATTTGAACCCTGGCACTGCATATGGCCCACAGAGCACTTGAACTCTGAGCTAGGAGTCAGCCCTGAGCACTATCAGGTGAGGCCCCCCAAATAAGAAAAACACCAAACCACAAACACCCAACTTTGATCTTTCTCCTAACTTAAACATACTCTTGTCATCACATGTGTCTCCATCGTGGGGAATGGCACTTCTACCCTTGGACTAAAGGAAATTTTCCCTGGATCTTCTCTCCCTCACATCCTCTTCCCCTTGGTGTGGGGCGGGAGTTGGGGGGTGCACAGTGCTGCAGGCCTACCTGAAGACTTCCCTCCAGCCCTCTGTGGCCCTCCTGCTGGCCAAGCTGCTTCCTCTCTGGCTGGTCTTAAGCCAGCCTCCCCTCCTCCCAGATCCTTTGTTCTTTGCCCCTTACAGTATTTTCTTAACAAAGCAGTTTAAGTAATTTTTTATTCCCTCAGCCTGGCAGTCCCGGTCTCACAAAAGGGAGAAGTGTACCTATACCTGAGCAACTTCCAGCCACCCCCATCCCCAACAAAGATTTCAGAGTCATTAAACCAGGGCTGCTCAGATACTTCCCACCTTACTTGGGTAAAAGCCAAACCTCTTATTTCTGCCTCCTTCCTTCATGGCCTCCCATAATCTGTCCTCACATCCTGCCTCTCTGATTGAACTCTTGCTAGAGGTCACTGGCATCTGTCAGCCTTGCTCTTGGGGGAGCTTTGCACTTGGGCTCTGCAATGCTTGGGGTACTTTCCCCTTGAGAGCTGTGTGATTCACCCCTGATCAACAGCCAGTGAAGCCTGTTCTGATCATCCCTTTCCTCCAATACTTCCCACCCCACCACCTGCTTGATTTCTTGGTTGGTCTGTTTATTTCCGAACACTAAATAGTAGGGTTGTCCTGGGTGTTGACTTCCTTCCCCCGCCTTTCTTTCATCTTCTACTAGAACACAGTGCCAGAAGGAAAGGATTTTTTGTTTGTTTTTGTTTTGGGGGCCATACCCAGCTGTGCTCAGGACTCACTCCTGGTAGTGGTGGGAAGGAGGCGGGGAACCATATGTGGTAACCAGGGATTGAACCATGGAAATCTGTGTGCAAGGCAAACACGTTAACTTCTATAGCATCACCCTGGCCACCAGAAGGAACATTTTAGACTCATTGAATGAATGAATAAATGAATGAATGGAGCAAAGGAATGAAGAACAAATATCTTTGTGTTCTTTTTTGTCCACTCTGGTTTTTCTCCCTCCAGCTTCTCCACAGGGCACATCACACACTACACATCCAGTGCAGAAACAGTCATACCTGCTCCCTAGGGGTCCTGTACCCTAGGGGTATTTTAGGAAATACCCTGCTCCCTAGGGGTCCTGTTCTCCTGGGGTATTCTCCTATACTGGGTGCAGGATTGGCGACTGCACTTTCCCATGCTCTCACCCAGTCCCCTTTCATGGCCAAGCGCACACCTGTGGGAGATGCCTGGCGGCCAGAGGGAATTTGGGTTTGGGAAACCAGCTTCCCCAGTAACTGAGCTTTTTGGCCCCAGCCTCGATTTTTTTTTGTGTTCTAGGCACTGCCTGCAGAACCTTCTTCCTTTTTCTTTTAAAATGAACTCCAAAAAATCAAGGAAAAATAGCATTTCCTGTTAGCCTATGACTGTTCTTGGACCTGCCTGTGGGTGAAACCCATGTACTCAGAATCAGAAGATTTGAGTTCTGGAGTCTTACTCCCTTAAGCTACATCGCCTTTCTGAAGCTACAGTGTTTTAAGTAATGAAGAATACATCATTTCTTTTGTGAGTAGTAAATGGATGCTTTGAAGTTTGCAGTATTGCTGGGAGAATCAAGATTATGAACGTGAATGTGTCGGGTAAAATATAAAAGGCACTCGGAAAATTTCTAAGTTTCAGGCTGACTTCCTTCTCCTCATCCTAGTTCTAGCAGAGATGCTACTCGATTATCTCCTAAGCTATACTAGAAAGATTTTCTTAGAAGCCATACTTTGCTTCTTGACAAAATTAAGCAGTGTCCTCGGATTCACAGAAAATGCTGATTGTGCACATACGATCCATGCATTGAAAATGCACAGTCCACGCAGAACATGGAGAGCAACTCTAGTTGACCCAACACAAACCCTCTGGATGCAGATGACTCAGTGGCGTTGTTGAATGGGCAGGGTTATGGGAGTGGCACTCCTCTGGGCATTCTAATTCAGGTTGGGGCATTGTCTTTGCTCAGGGAACTTCTGCAATAATGCATATCAATGCAAGCACAAATGTAGAACCAACAGGGTAGGCTTATCCAGGAGTGAGAAGAGCAGAATTTTGACTCTGGTACAACAAGGGCAAATGCATCCAATTTTGTGGCTGAAGTTTATAAATGCAGAGGGAGTGTGGAAGGGAAGGGGAAGTAGAGCCCCCCTGAGAAAAACACAACATGCTTGACTTGTCATCCCAATCTTTTTTTTTATCATTTACAAGAAGTATGTCCGGAACAAGTGACTTAATCACTCCCTTCCATTTCCATTTGTTGAATGCTACTTTGGTGGTTGCTGGGGAAGGTCCATAGGAGCAGCAGAATCTGTAGCAACCATGTCTGGCACACTCTGTGACACTCACAAAATATAACTGGTTATTTTCCTTTGAATTTTAGTAGTCAAAGGCCCCAGAGGGGAGAGGGACTGAGAGGAAATGACCACATAGGTGTTGCATAAAGAGATGATGCAAAGGAAACCACCTTTGGACCAGTTGTGAACATTCACACTGGGGCCAGCTGCCTATGTCCAGGATGTGAAGATGGGAAAGCTTGTGAAAGAGTTACAGGCAAGGGAAGAGAAGTCAGAATCTTCCCTTGAACTTTCGGAGCTGAAATACCATACCCCAAATGGAGAGGAACAAATAGTGGCAAGCCACAGCAGGCCTTCCAGAAAGAAGGCTCCTAAGGATAATGGTTTATCAAGTGTTGATAAACCGTTGCTTTATCAGTGAACAGTCCCTTCACTCACTGACACCTTAGCAATGAAAGATACCGACTGCACCTACTACAGACTATGAGCCCCCGTTAGGATTGTCATGAACCGCCCATCATAGGCACTCAGGGATGAACTCCTGGACCATACCTGCATCACAGAGAATCGTGGCTGCAGAAGGAGGCTGGGATCCAGGCTCTTACTCGGTGGCCACGTGATTTGCAGGATGGCTCCTCACTCACACGCCTGAAACCAATTTGGGAGAATGTGACTCTCCATGCAGAAACAAAACTGCCCCGTTCGCGCGAACGCAGGGAGTACATGGCTGACCCCAACCCAAATTGCATTCAGCTCCACTGACTGTGGCTTATTCTACCCATAGAGGGTACCTTTCTCTAAAACCTGGAATGTAAGTCACAGAATAACCTATGTAAGTTCTTACTTTTTTTTTTTTTTTGCTTTTTGGGTCACACCCGGCAATGCTCAGGGGTTTCTCCTGGCTCTGCACTCAGGAATCACTCCTGGCAGTGCTCGGGGACCATATGGGATGCCAGGGATCGAACCCAGGCCGGCACAGGCCAGCCGCGGGCAAGGCAAACGCCCTACCCGCTGAGCTATCACTCCGGCCCCATCCTATGTAAGTTCTTAATGGTGAGAAAACCTACAGCAGTAGGATGGAACAATAAATTGATATGATCACACTTCCCTCAAGGGATTCTCCTGTCCTTATTTATCTTCCTAGAAATGGCACAATGAATGGGTAGGACACTCGCCTCGCACATGGCCAGCCCAGGCTCAATCCCCAGCACCCACATGACAGCCTAAGCACTGCCAGGAATGATTCCTGAGTGCAGAATCATCTATTTCACTTTAGGAAAAAAATCGATTCTTTAATATTCTATATGTGGAAGGAGGCGATCGAGAGTAGGGAATAAATCGGTAATTAGCATATCCCAACGGCTGAAAGGACAGGTTCAGGGTGGAGAGGAGGTCTTGAATACTGCCATAGTGATGGGTATTTCCATAACCAGACTTTCCATCCAAGGCTTTCATTTAATATGACTCAGTGCTTTCTAGTGGTTTCCAACTAACCTATAATTGCCATCTGTAGAAAATTTAATTCAGAGACTCCATGCCAGTTTAAAAAAAAAGTTAGTAGAACAATCTCAAAAATTGATGCTGTACACCAGCTCTCTTATCCCTTCTGCCTTCCCATGTGGTTTGTAAGCCCAAACCTTTGGCCATGATTTGATTCAAGCATTTATAAACAGAATGGGATCTGGCATGAAACACAATGAAAACGTGCCATTGGAAAATAAACATTTTGCAGGGAGAAATAAAGAATATGTTAATGAGGTTGTATGTTGCATCAGAGTTTTATAGAAGAACAGAACCAATTCCTCTTTGCTTTTTCCTATTCTTGAATCTTTCCTTAAAGAGAGTATTCTGCCTTTTTTGGTGGGGGAGGCAGAGATAGGGGAGGGCACACCTGGCAATGCTCAGGGGTTACTCCTGGTACTCAGGAGTTATTTCTGGTGGTGCTCTGTATATGGGATGCTCGGATTGAACCCGAGTCAGCCACTTGTAAGGCAACAAACACCCGCTGTATTATTGCTCAGGCCCCAAGAAGAGTATTCTGTCTTTTCATAAATATGAGTGACTCCAGCACCCAGCAAATCCTTGCCCCACTGGACTCTTACTGGAAAGGAAGGGAGGGTTGGTGAACGGGAGCAGGTAGGGAGAGAGAGAATGCTGAATGGGCTGGTGAATAGAAAATGTTCCTGTTCTGAAAATGGAACTCTTTATGATAAATGTTATTGCACAAAATAACACCCAAAGAATCCACAAATGCCTTTTTCATTCTTAGCTCAGAGAGTCATGTGGCTTCATTCACATCTTTGGTGTTTGAATGTATTTGTTCTTAGGTCTCCAATATCCAGGTGACAAGCCAATCTACTAAGTAAGTCTTTCATTATTTGAGCCTCTGAGTTCCTGCCTGGCAGGCAGTAAACACAAGACCAAATTGTCAACAGCATTGTAAACTGGGCTCTCTAAAGCCGAATGGCAGTAGTTGGTTGGGTTTTAGAAGACGGATCCTTGCTAATGGCTTTCAAAATGAATTCTGTGCTAATTCTGCTCCCGTTGTGAGTGATGGCCCTTGCTAGACACTGTCGCTGGGATCTTCATCTATTAATCATGGAGGCTGCTTTCTTATTCGGTTGCCATAGTTTCAGTGCCACAGATAGTGTTGGGGTGTCTTGGGAAAGGTTCGAGCTAGACTCGAGTTTGCAAGCCTTGCAGGTATTTTGGCAGTTGTGTGTGCAGTGCAGGAGCTGGAAGCTGCTTCTCCGATCATTCAGCCTTGGATTAAAAGAGGCAACTTCTGAGCATGTCTCTCTGGACCTTGTTATGTGTGCATCCAGCTGATATTTACTCCAGGATTTGCCTCTTGCTCCATCTTGCTGCTTTAAAAAGAAAAAAAAATGACAGTCCAGGGGCTGATGTCACTTTCATCTTTCCAGAAGAAAGCAGAAGGGTGTGAACTCTTCGTTAAGGCTATTTATAAATGTGGAGAGACATGAGGGCATTCAGGCCTTTGCTCCAAATTTCAGATTTGTAATTTGATTTGGGCTCTGCAGAGGGCTAAACAAACACAATGACTTCATGAGGCTTGTAGGCTGTGTTTTCCGTCTGGGCCATGTTCCTGTAGCATGCTTAGCTCCAGACTTACCCTTTCTTTTCTTTCTTCCTCTCTGACAGCATTACAGAAGAGCTGGAGGATACAGTTTTGCAACAACTTAGCCCTAGGTCCAGTGCTTTGTCAGCGCCCGAGTCACGTGCCTCCTTGCCTTTATCCTTTCTGCAGCAGCGATATTTTGCTGTGGCTCTTAGGGCCTCTTGACTTGAGGCTTGAGGAGGAACAGCTCCCAGTTGGGTGTGTCTCTGTGTGTGTGACCTAGACCAAAGTAGCTCAGGGGAATGTGGATTGAGGCTGGAGGCAGAGACCCCAGCACTAGGTGAGTTCAGTGCTTTGTGTGTGATGCAGAGCACAAGCTCCCCTTTGTTAGGTAGATTTGGCCTCCCACTTGGGGAGCCCATCCGCTGTCCCACTTCTCAAGGCTTTGCTTCCATCCCGTTTCTGCACTTTTTGGAAATGCCTGCCAGTCTCAAGGCCTTTGTCGAGGACCACGTAAAATCATCTCACACTTGAAGCAAAGGGCTTCCATTCAGGATGTAACAGGCATCCTGGAAAATCCAGGCAGATTCAGAAGAAAACGCTGACTTCCTTACTAATGGGGCTAATCTTGAAACTTAGTCACCTAAAAAAAAAAAAAAAAAAAAACTAGAAAGAAAGGAGCAGTGTGTATTTTAGGAGGAGCTTCAAAGCAGCCGTTTTCAATTTCCTCTGGCCGGCCACATGGGGTGTGCAAGATCAACAAGCATTTCTAACACGCGTCCATTCTACGGGCCCCTCCCTCACCCCACCACACTCAAGGATTGATTTTAGAGGCCAATAATTTGAAGTAAATTAAAAGGATAACATGGCCTTAATTGCCACTGGCTTCCCCAGGCTTCTGGGCACCGGAATTCCTTGTGGAGAAAGACTTTTCAGAGTCACAGCAGTTTCTGATCATGTGGTCTGGCTTCCCCATAGGCGGTAATTATCCCCCAGTCCTTCCCCACCTCCCTCTCCATTACCTCCTGGAAGGGAAGAAAACATGCATTTGTGGATTCAGTATTAGGGGGGCCCCTGATTGTTTGGCAGCCTAAGAAAATAGGTGCTGCTTGTTTGAGTTGGTTTTGTTGTTGTCTGAGGCGCACAGTGGGACTGCTATTTGAGAGGAAACACCTTTGTTGCTGGAAAAAAAAAAGCTGGTGTGAGTTCAGGATGCTGACCTCCTCCACAGCTGCAAAAGTGCTTGTGACACCTGGCTTCGTGCACCAGACAACAGGCTACGTTCTTGGGGTGAGACAACAGGAGCTTAAGCAAGCAGCCAGTGCTTTCATGTAGAGGTCAGAGGTCAGTCGCCTGATGCAGCGTGTGGACCTGAAGGCACCCTCACGAATGGCTTCTGGGAACAGATTCTCTGAGGCACTATTGTGGCACCACAGCTTTGGAGAGCATTTGTGGGTGGAAACATTTTCAGGACCTGGCTATGCAAGTCACCCAAGGTTCTGAGTAGATGGCCAATGTGTCTAGAGGCCTTTGCAGAACAGTTTTGTAAAGAAAGAAACTTCACTTAGGGGTCAAGAGAAGGTCAAAGGAGGTCAAAGGGATCTGAAACTTTGGAGAGATGTTTTGATGGGGTCATAAATAGTGGTATTTAGAGGAACTATGTGGTGCCGGGGATTAAGCCAGAGTTGGCCACATGCAAGGCAAATGCTTAATCCTGTGCTATTCCTCAAACCTTGGGAGTCAGTCCTTCCTAATTTTAAAGGAATTTACTCATAAAAATTGCTGGTGGTTCCTGATGCCTGGAAAGACTGAATAGAACGGAGTTGTGCCTCAACCCCCTGATAAAAGCTGCTCTGAGTGACCTTTCCTTGTCCCTACGTGTGCCCTTCATGGAGTGCTGCACGTAATGAGCAGGGAGGCACACCGGCATTGGACAGAAGCAGGCCTTATTTTTGGTTAAAAGTAGTTTTTGCTGTCATGAGTTACTGTGACTATACTACGCTACCTTAACTTTGAACGCAACGTTTAATGTAAGCTCTGTGACACTAGTGCCTGCCAACTTAAGAAGTGAATTACAGAACTTGTGCGAATAAGCATTTTATCACGTGTATACAACTCTGATAGCCTATAGCCCATCAGTTTAGTCTAATTTGTGCTTGTGAATTGTCAATGCTTTGATTATTTTTAGTTTGTTTTGGGGCATGACCTGGGCTTACTCCTGGGCTCTGCACTCAGGGATCACTTCTGGCCATGCTTGGCAGACCACACATGGTACGGGGTTGAAACCAGGTCTATCACCTGCAGGGCAAGAGCCATACCCTGCTTTACTGTCTCTCAGATCTTGTATTATTTTGGTAGCAACTAAACATGTTGATTTAATAAGCTGCACAACAAGTTTCTTTTATTAAGTAGATTTGTGGTAGTTGCTGTTCTGTGTTTTAGAGTTGTGGCTGCCTCCCTACAGTAATTCTCAGGAGGATGATCTTCTACACTCCATCATATTTGACTTTGAAGAGATAAAGCCATCCTAGTGACATGGTCTCTATTTCTCCCCTGAGAGAAGTTGATACAGGTGTCAAATGTAAAAAAAAAAGTCTAGTTGTATAGGTGGTGGTCAGGAGAAAAGGGGGCACAAAATTTTTGGATACTTTCTCTTTTAAAGTGATGTTCAGAGTAGAAGGGAAAAGTTTTCTCTGGAAAAAAAGAAACCCAACTTTTATCTGTAAGGTGTTTCCTCTTGCTGGCAATGAAGGGAAGTTCAACATGCTGAATATGCTGATTAATTAACTCCCCGGGAGACCTTGGTGGGTGGAGCTTGCATTTTCATATATTGTCTATCCCAGAACACAGGACCTAGTATGATTGCCCAAACACATCCATTCCCTACAATGAAAAGGGCAACACAATTGCCCTCTGTGGTTAGGAACAGCCACATCCAGTTCTCCAGCACAGCCTTACCACACGCCAGGTGTGCCAGGGAGAGCTTTGAAACGTGGTCACTCAGTCACATTGTTCTTGGGCTGCAGATTCTGCTGAGCAGAACCTGAAAGGGTTTTAAACCAGGGGCGAGGACAATGGCATTCCAGGCTGGTTGTCAACCATGCGGAGCCTTCCCTGGTGGATTTGTTCTAAGCAAAGTAACCAGAACGTGTTGGCAGCTCTCCGCTTCACTCCTTGCTGCTCCTGGGAAAAGCAGACTGGCCTTTTCCTCTGATGGCACCTGGATGGGGGTGGACATGGATGGGCTTCCAGCTACTAGGTGCTAACCCAGCACTTACTCTGCTCAGGCTCTCCGACAGTGGTCAACAGCCACAGTATTTAACAGAGCTATTATTGGTAATAAAGACCTCATTTAGATGGTGCTGTGAGTTCTAAAAGCTGCTTCATTTCGTAGCATCACAACCCTTTGGCTTAGGCAGGGCCCATATCATTAGGCCAATTTAAAGGTGAGATAACTGGGGTGCAGAGAGGTCAAATTATTTGCCAGAGAGCACACACCCCTCTGGACTTCAGACTTCTCCCCCAACCTTCTCAACTTGAGTGTGACCCTCCTTCAGGGACAGGCATTACTGTTGTCATCACTGAGCTGAACCATGGTTGTTTGCTCAAGGGAGAGCTTCTCCATTATGCTTTGCAGGCTGACTTAACAGGGACACACAGTGCCTTTACAAGTAGCTTTCCCAAGAACTCCCCAGACCTAAATCCTGGCTGCTCATGGAAAGCCATTTTTGGACGATGTGTTTGGAGGCTCTGGAGTTTGTCATCTGAAAAGAGCTCGACTGAAAGTTGGAAGGTATTTTAATTTGGAATTCTAGTCCTGTTTTATAGTAGAGATAAAAATAAACAGTTTCAGGAGCCAGAAAGAGAGCACATTGGGGAAGGTGCTTGCCTTATACACAACTGACTCAAGTTCGACTCCAGGCACTGCATATGGTGACACCCCCCTACCCATCTCCCCAAGCCCTGCTAAGTGTGATCTCTGAGTAGAGAGCCAGGAGTAAACACTGAGCATTTCTGGGTGTGATCCCAAAGCCCAAATAGCAACTACAAAAAAAAAAACTGATTCACTAAAGGACAGATACAAGGGGCCAGGAAGGTAGTTCAGCAGGTAGAACACTAGCCTTGCACTTGGTTAACCAAGATTTAATCCCCAGCACCCTGTACTGTCCCCCAAGCCTGCCAGGAGTAAGCCTTGAGCACAGGCATGAGTGGCCCCCAAACCAAAACCAAACATGAAACAGCAGACACAAGGTAGGCCGACCCTGGTGCAGAGCAGAAACAGACACAGAAAGGTCGGGCAGGAATAGCCCCAGATGTTGTAGCATGGGCCTATAAAACAGAAACTCTTCAAGGATGATCAAATGGCACAACTCTAGTGGGTTTTCCTGCAAACCAAAAATCTTGGTATTTTTCCTTTACGGTCTTTGCTTCCAGGACTTTCCACACAGTTCAACAGAGATGTTGCTAGAGGCAACTCTAGGTATGGAAAAGTTCGAGAAACCATAGTCACCAGGAGGGCCCAGTTAATTCACTGGTGGACAGTGAAATGGACCTGGGACCAGCAAGGAGAGGGGAAGGGACAGAGAGAGAGAGAGAGAGAGAGAGAGAGAGAGAGAGAGAGAGAGAGAGAGAGATTATGTGCTAAATCACCATCCCAGTAAGGGTACCCCATTTTCATCCCTAGAGCAAAGTGAGTGAGAAGGGTGGAAGATGGAGTTTTGGGGCTCATTGGGAGGTCAGGCAGGGTTCTGTGAAGGATGAAACTTTTGAGTCCTGTTTGAAGAATCAGAGAGATTTGGGGAGGTGAAGAGAAACAGTCAAGAAAGCCTGGAAATGGGGTGATGGGTGATGTCACATGAAAGCCTCCCAGAGGAGCCTTGGAAGACTCGGCCTGCTACTGCAGGCTCTTAGAACTGTCCAGCTCCTGCTCCTGGATGTGGTGGCGAACCACCTGCAACTCTGGCAGTAGGCTAGACCAGGAACCCAGATTTATCAATGACTATTTGTTTGTTTGTTTATTTGTTTATTTGCTTTTTGGGACCAGGAACCCAGATTTATCAATGATTATTTATTTATTCGTTCATTTATTTATTTGTTTATTTTATTTATTTGCTTTTTGGGTCACATGCTCAGGGATTACTCCTGGTAATGCTCGGGGGACCATATGGGATGCCAGGGATCGATCGAACCAGGGTCAGCTACGTGCAAGGCAGTCGCCCCCCCCGCTGTGCTATAGCTCCGCCCCTCAATGGCTATTTAGAGACTGAACATGGCAAAGCCTCAGAACTGGTCCCACCTCGCTTACACCTACAGTTCTGCAAAAAAAAAAAAAAAAAAAAAAAAGATGGCCGAGACTTTTTCGCTTAACTGACAGTGATACTTTTGGCTCGCACTTTTTTTCCCACCCGGTGGGCCAGTCAAGGATGGCCAGGCGCTGTAGATGCAGCCCTAAAACTTGGACCCCAGAGGGCAGGCAAGGCCCCTGCTCAGCATCCTCTCAAGTGAGGGGCTGAGCCCCTGGGAACCGCCAGCTCTGGAGTATCTTTCCCAACTCCCAAGTATCTTTCCCAACTCCTGAGTATCTTTCCCAACTCCTTGTTTAGGAAAGTTTCTTTATTCTGAAATTAGAAATGCATGTGCTCATCCCTCCCTACCCTTCCCTGAACCGCTGGGCATATTTATATGAGTGTTTATCTAAGTTGCCTTGTGTAACTGAAATGTTACAGCTGACGTAATTCACAAAATACAAATAACACCTAAACTGTGTTGTTTATCTAATAAGACACACTTTAGGAGGCAGCAGGCCTTCTCTGCTGCCTTGTGCTAAAATTGAACGCTGCTTATATGTAGAAGGAAAAAATGTGTTTAATAAATTTCACTTGGGAAGAAATGACTCTCTCATACACCGGTGATGAAAATATCATGGATTTCACTTGATAGTTTCAGACTTTGGTAACTGTTGATATTCCCATCTGTCCTGAAAACTTCCTCCTCTACCTTTAAGCATTCAAGTTAGTGAATATTGAATCTAAAAAGAGTCCTTAAAAATATGGATATCCTGGGCTAGAGTGATAGTCCAGCAGGTAAGGCATTTGCCTTGCATGCGGCTGACCTGGATTCAATCCCTGGCATCCCATAAGGTCCCCTGAGCACCACCAGGAGTAATTCCTGAGTGCAGAGCCAGGAGTAACCCCTGAGCATTGCTGGGTTACTACATTCCCATGACCTAATATAATGGTTTGAGGCTCTTTATGTTCCTGGAGCAAGCAGATGTCCTTGGGTTCTACTAGCATGAGACTGGACATATGGAGATGTTACTGGGGCCCGCTTGAGCAAATCGATGATGAACGGAAGATAGTGATAGTGTGATAGTGATAGTGAAATAAAAGGTGTAACCGGCATTTAAATAAAAGGTGCAACAAGAAATAATATTCTGTAATAAGGTAAAGTCTCTAATGACACAGTTTGAAGAGAACAGGTACTTTCAGGGAGCTTGAACAAATAAGTGAGTTTCCAGAAAGGAAAACATTTTTATCAAGTTGTGTGCTTTGTTGTCTCATCTTAAGGCCCCAATTCAAATGGATCTTAAGGAGAAATTGCTTTTTTTTTTTTTTTTTTTAGCTGTTGGGGCCCCATGGCTCGGTTTGGGAAGCTGTTTTGTGGATTACTCATCTTTGTGACTGGTCAAAGTTGGTTAATTCCCTTGTTTCTAACTTGAAGGCTGCCCTCTAGTGTTCTTTTATCTCAACACAACCTCTTCTGTTGAGATCCTGTGCAAGGTGTATAAACATACCCAGAATCTTAACATTTTCTCAGCAGCCTGGCGAGCCCTGCCAGACACCACCTCTAAACACTGACTAAAGAAGTTTGTGATGCGTGCTTTGAAAGTTTGTGAGAAATTTTGACTTATTTATTTAGGTTTTGGGTTACACCCAGTTGTGCTCAGCTCTTACTCCTGGCTCTGCTCGGGGACGATATGTGGTACCAGGGTTCAAAATGGGGTCAACCACATATAGAGCAGTCGCCTTACCTACCCCCTCCTCCATACTATCTGTCCAACCCAGTTTGTTATGAGAAAATTTGAATATGCTCTCATCCTCTGTGCATCTGTGCACAGAGCACATATCATATGAACACACACACACACAACACACACACAGTTTTATCTCTGAACAAAACTATTAGGACTTCACTATCCATTTAATTCATTTCTATTTTCTCCAGGGTTTGCATAAGAGTAATACAGGGCAAAATAAGCTCTGTCCAAGTAAGTCTAAAAGGACTGTCTTTAATAGCTTTAATGAAAGTTACAAGCATTAGGAGCCGAAGAGGTAGGTCCATGAGCTGAGTGAATGCTTTGCCTGAGGAAAGACTGGGTCTAGCCGGGCACTGCACGATCCCTAAAGCACCGCTAGGAGCAACCCCAGGGCACTAAGCTAAGCATCAGACCTAAAAACAAGCCAACAAAGATATAAGTGTTAAGAAAATAAGAACCACACTTGGATGGAAGAGTTTGATCACTGTCTCAAAGTTTAACGTTTATGGAAGAGTGCTGAAACATCAATAGTCTACCCTATTCCAAACATTAGAATAGTAAATTTCAGAACTTTGTAGATTATTCTCTGAAAATATTAAGAAGAGATGCACTGTTACAACTCAACTGTGGCTTGAAGTACTTTCTACTGGACTCCAGCTCTGCTTTTCCATAGATATACTCTAGTTAAGAATACTCCAGAGAATTCGTCAGATGGAGTCAGGGGTTGGCCATTCCCCCACTCCATTTTGTAGAGCCTGGTGGCCCCGCCCAGGAGTAGCCCTGGGGCGACCAGCCATAGCATGCGGGACCTTGGACGCACCTATGGAAGCTGGAACTCCGCTTTCCCCAGGCTAAGCTGACCATGGGGCTCCCAGGAGGACAGATGGGTTTTGGGAGTGGGCCCATCACCTCTGGGGGTCCCGAAGCGACCGGATGAGACTCGCCCACCACACTAGCCACCACCTTCGCTGTCTGGATGCTGGGATACTACCTCACGACCAGATTAACAGACCAAAACCAGTTTGAGCCCAGGTTGCGCTGCCGCTTGCGGCGCGTGGTCCATCAAAATAGCGGAAACAGTAATGTCCTTTAATGCACTGCATTCTACGAGAGTTTGGTGGGAGAGAGAGATAGAGAGGAGAGAAAAGACATGCAGAGCCCGCCAAGTAGTTGAGGTGTGGGAGGGGGAGGGAAGTGGGGACTTTGGTGATGGGAGATGGGTTTGGGTGGAGGGATGGGTGTTGGAACACTGTGGAACCAAAACTCTACATGAGCATCTTGCAATTGTATGTCTAAAATGGTGTAATAAAATTTGGGGAAAAAAAAGAATACTCCAGAGTCTGCAACAAGTGGAAATTCAGTAGCTGTTCACTGTTGGCATTTGCAGTGGGCTATGAATGTAAGGTAAAATTGTATTTAGATGTATCCAGTCTGCAGCTGTAAAGTGGCTAATACAAACTATTTTATAAAATTATCAATTGCTGCTTCTGGTGATGACAATGGTGGTGATGAAGATGATGATGATGTTAATGACTTCCTAAACTTTGACAACCAGCCAAACAGCTATAACAAGACTGAATTAGTATAAGACACATACAGAAGCAGGCTTAGTGAAAATTGCACTTAAAAGTCAACTTATTTCTAGTGAGGTAATGTATGGATGCTCAAAGTATGAGCTCTGGAATTTTCTATTTGCTGCAGGATCTCGGGAAAGTCACTTAATTTCTCAGTTAACTATTTCCTATTTACCTGTGAAATGAGGGTTTAATAGTAAATGGTAATAGAAAATAGTAGGGTGGTGATATATTATTCCATACAGAAATTATTTCTTTTTTTTTGGTGCCTCACCTGCCTGCTCTCAGTGCTTACTCCTGACTTTGTGCTCAGGGATCATTTCTGGTGGGCTCAGGAGACCCCATGTAAAGCCGGAATTCAGACTGGGATTGGCCGCATACAAGGCAAGTGCCTTATCTCTGAACTATCTCTCTGGCCCCATAGAGCAATTCTGATGACTCTCTGAGGTTATTTGTACTAGAATATAGCAGGAACAAAGTAAGGCAAGATAAAAATTAGTTATTACAACTTGACACCAGATCATCTTAATAGAATTGGCAGAGCTCAGTGTTTCAAATCACCACCAGGGTATAATTCTTGGTATGTAAGTTAAAATTGAAGAGAAAAGATGCTGACAAGATGATCATGTCCAGATGAGACTTCCTGTCTTCTTCTGTCTCTCTCTCTGTTGGTGTGTGAGGGCATGATAAAATAACTGAGGGGATAATCACTTATTTTTATAATTTATGATGAAATACTTAGTATGCGCCTATGTTGCAATTGAGCTATCATAGGTCCTCTAGGGGGTAGAGGAGACACTAGAAGATCTAAGATAGCTTAGAGGGGTCAGATGAGAAGATTGGGTTTTGCTTCTGTTCTCATTCATTGGGTCTAGTGTTCTGTGATAAGCCATGTTTGCCTGGCTAAGGCTACATGCCTGCCTGGTCTCTGAGACTAGAAGGCACAGAACCTCCAAGGAAATAATACCAAGATTTACTCTCCTGGAGCTTTCTTGAATGCAGAGTTTCTATTGTAGTTAATGTTATATTTGGAATCAGGAGTCTCAGAAATTTTCACTAACTGTAGGGCTCAAACATCTCTGTTAATCTGATGTCTGATTAAAAAAAAAACTAATGTATACATTTTGAAAGTCTAGTTTACTCAATAGAACTTTGTTATATGTGTCCTGAACTACTTATGCCATATAACTGAAAATGTCAGATTGATTCACTAACGTCATACACTTCTTTTTCACAAAAATGTAATAACTGAATCTCTTAAACAGCCAAAGGAATGAAGGAGAAAGTCCCAATTTTGATCCAGCCCTTCCTCCTTTCTTCCTGGAGGTAGAGTGGGAAGAATGCAGAGAGGTTGTTGGTTGAAGAGGAAAAGCAAGTGCCAAAACTGATCATTAACTCTTGAGCAAACACAAGTTAGTTCTAGCCTTATCCATCTCAAGTATTCTGTGTGGGGCAAAGTTGAATTCTGCTCTCTCTCTCTCTCTCTCTCTCTCTCTCTCTCCTCTCTCTCACACACACACACACACACACACACACACACACATACAGGAATTGCTAGTAGGAGTCAGGGGTTGGCTCTCAGAGAACTGGGAGCCAATCTTCAGGGATAGATAATAGGAATGGGGGGTCCCTAGACCCCAGAAGCAGGAAGAATTGTGTTCATTGGGTTTACTCAAATTCAGAACTGTCTGACAGCTGTTTGGTATTTCTTGTGAAATGGACTTGGGTGCTGGCCAGATGCCAGTGGACAGATGTTCACAACACAAAGGCCCTCATCAGAATAGGTGCTAATTGGCACCTTCCTACAGATCTAAACAAGACAGGAAAGGGCCACCCGGGTACTGCTGATGCCTATCTCCACACTCAGGGAAAAATGTAGCTTCCTCTACTGAGAGGAAGGACTTTCTGGCTCTTGAGTTCACACAAACACTCATACTCACAACAAGTTAAAAAAAAACAATGGGAGGGGATTTGGGGAGATATATCAAGGGGGCTGGAAGAGAGGCCTCACAGTCAGAAGGCCTGGGTTTGATCCCCAACACTGCACAGTCCCCCAGCATCTGTCTGGGAGTGGCCCCCATCCTGAACACTGCCAGGTGTGGCCCAAATATTAAGAACAAATCCAGGCTTTTTCCACACTGGAGAAGCTCTTGCATCCCTGACTATACTTTGGGAGCTTGTATTCTCTCTTGGCATCTCTGGCTCCTTCTTTCTCTGCCCTCACATTTCTCTAAGTGAATTTATTATATCATACTATTTTACTTCACATACACATACAAGAAAGAACTCCCAGAAGGATATTTGGTTGTATATATGTGAATTCTGTGTATGCACGTATACTTAACAACTGGAATGTTCAGGAAGGTGGCAAATCAGCTACCACTTGGACTGTACCGACCAGCTTCCTCTGAGACTAGTCTTAAAATGCAGCCTTCTCTCCCCAAATATGGGTTCCTTCCATACGATATTTCTGAACAGAACTTTATGAGGATTTTCACACATGACCTTTGTGTGACCTGTCTGACAAAGCTGTGTGCTGCAGACCTTAGCTGCTGTTTATTACGAATAGCATTAGTGGTGTTTTGTTCAATTACTTTGGTAAAAATGAGTTTTTGAAAAACCTAAGTTAGTTTAAAGTGAGTGTTTCAGGGGCCAACTGGTTTGACAGTGCCCCCATTAGTAATGAGGCAGACTTGCTCCTACTTGTACAGGCTACAATTAACTGTCTTTGATTTCCTCGGTTAAACTGACTATCAAGTGCCTGGGGCACTTTCTGGAGTTAGGATTTCTTCTCTTTTCTTTCCTCTCTGTTTTGCAAGTTGGAAACAAACCCTTCACTCCTGGCTTACTACAAATAGAATCTGGTACCCATCAAAAGACTAAAAAATAATAATTTTTTCCTAAGGCGGGGTGCTGTTGTATAACACACATAAAACACTTTAACTGAAGTTACTGTTCATTGTGGAGTTTTCCCGCATGATGGCGGATCATACATAGATTAGAACATAAAATAGACCCACATCCCTGTGTCTACAGACTTTTGGCTGCCCCAGGCCACCCTAAACTATTTAAACCCTTACCCCTTTCCAGAGAGAAGGAAGGACACATCCCCCACCCAGATCTTTCTAGAACTGCTAAGGAGGCTAGGTTCATTTATCTGCCATTTTGAGAGCTCAGCAGTTCTCAGTGGTAGTGCTTTTATGGCTCCACTGTGGGCCCCCAGGATATTGCAAGGGGGGACAATGGTGAAAGTCCGATAAAAGAGTGACTAAAAGAGTGGCACTGGTAGGAGACTAGGGCTTCAACAGGTAGGTTAGGAAGGCATAGGAAGGAAACAGGTAGAAACTAGTTAGGGACACTCTCCTGTAACAAGTGATGTCAAAAGAAGACATGGTTATGCCCTGTTGAGTGTGAGAATGTATTCATCCAGGGCAGAAATCTTGTGACCTCCCCATCCCCTTACTCAGCATCTCTGGATCAGGAATATACCCCCACGTGACTCCAACATGCCCTTGAATGAAAGGTGGCTGGACTGAAGGAGTTGGCGTGGCCTGACAGCCCACCCAGGCTCTGTGGATCTCATCATGTGGCCCCTGTGGCTCTCATTGTGTGCCCCCACACCTGTTTTATAGCACAGCACATTGGGGACTGCCCCTTCAGAGCAGCACAGCCTGACTCAGCTCGCCTTGTCCCCCGTTTGCCACTGTCACAGGCAGCACCACCCAGTCCTATGGCAGGCAGCTCGGATCCACTTCTCTTCATGGCACCATACCAGGGAACACAAGGCATCTGCTGCCGTTTTAAACAGACATGATGTAGACCCCCCACGCCCCTACCCACTTTGAGCCCCACAGTGTTCAAAGTGCATATATTAATAAAAGTTTCTTGGGGCTTGAGGGATAGTGTAGTGGGGAGGCACTTTTCTTGCATGCAGCCCTCCCAAGTTCAATTCCTGGCACCCCAATGGTTCCCCTGAGTCCATCTGGAGTGATTTCTGAGCAGAGTCAGCCAGGAGTAAGCCCATAGCACAGCTGAATGTGGCCTCAAAAAAAAAAAGTTTCCAGTCACTTTTCCCCAAAAAAGATGCCAAGTTATGAAATATATTCCAATTAGGGCGTTATTTTTTTCACTCTAATTTTCAGAGCAGTTTCTAAACTAAGGATACTGTCAGCTAAGGATGCGGTTTTCATTTTCCCAAATGGGACGTGTCCTTTTGTGACCTGTGAGGACTCTTGGGAATGAGTGAATGTTCTTTTCACTGGGGCCGCTTAAACATATTCCAGTTGGGACCACTATCCACGAGAGAAATGCAGATTCCCCTAGCTGATTTGGAAATGATCTCTGGTCTCTCCTCGCTCAGCAGCCTTAGCTGCCAATTTTTTGTAGACCCCCCCATGCCCCTACCCACTCATACACAATAGTTATTCCTCCCTCCAGGGTAGCGATCCTCAGTTGAAGAAGCTTGGGCTGGAGTGCAGCCTCGTGAGCAAACAGCCTTCTCATCCCCACTGACACAAAACGGATGGTTGAATGCCAATGTTAACATCTTTGTTTTTTTCTACTGCTTACAATGAGTGGCTGCTGCTTGTGAATACTTTCCTATTAGATTTGTAACCTGGCCCCATTGGTAGAGCTTACTGTACCTTACATGTAAGAGACTGTCACCCCGGGAGCTGGAAGCAATCACTACAGGGCTCAAGTGCTGGCTTTTCTGTAGGGCCACCAAGGGTTTGACCCTTGGTCCCAGCACACCTAAATGGGTCTGATGCAACTGTGGCCACTCTCCTTTCTGAGGGTCCTGGCACTACTAGTGACTTCCAGGTGACTTCCGCTCTCCTTTTTTTTTTTTTTTTTTTTTTTGCTTTTTTGGGTCACACCCAGCGACGCTCAAGGGCTACTCCTGGCTGTTTGCTCAGGAATTACTCCTGTAGGTGCTTGGGGGACCATATGGGATGCCGGGGATCAAACCCGGGACTGGCACGCAAAGGCAAATTCCTTACCTGCTGTGCTATCACTCCGGCCCCACTCTCCTCTTTGAGGGTCCTGGAACTACTAGTTTCATCTAGTCAGGTGTGTGTGAGCACTACTACCAGGGTGCAGCTCCCATATGCACCCAGCTGAAGATGTTCAGGACTGCTGCTGAGAGTACAGCTCCCTGTGAGCACGTAGTGGAGTACCAGCACCGTGGGGTGGCGCTGCAGAGCACTAGGGCTAGAATGTGTGTGAGCAATACAACTAAGGGTGCACACTCCTTCCCTGTGCCCTGTGGCCCTGGTCACCACAGCAGCACCATCAGCAGAGGAAAGGGAAGGGGTCACTTAAAAAGAAGGAAAGAGAAGCCCCTCTGCATTCATAAGCTGGGGTGTAAGGTGCAACCCTGCTCCTTCCAGTAGAGAGGACAGACTCCTATGCTGGTCTGTGCCACCTGCAGCCTGAGAGATGGGTGCCCCAGGGGTGGAGAGAGGCATATATCCTGATAGAGTCTCTTTAGCACACATCTTCCCTGGACCCACCACATCGTTAGTGTAGGAACAGGCGGGGCTCCTCTATTTCTCAGGGGGCACCATGCACGATGTCTGTGTTCTGGTGGAAAGAGATGAAGCATTGTCTTCTGGAAGGAAAAGAGTCCGTGCAAAGTGATGCATTCTTATCATGTTAACTAACTGTTGAGCTTCGTAATTTTCAGCCAAGTGAATTAAAACATGCTGAAAGGCTGCTTTGGCTGCAGGATCCTTATTAAAAGGAACGTGAAAACCAGAGGGTGCCTTGTGTAATGCATGCAGTTCTTTTGTACATTCTGGGACAATTTTTAAGATGAACTTTAGCTCCCTGTAGCCACCCAGGGGCCACTCTCAGCAATACTGGTCTGGCTATTCAGGCCTGAAGAACAGGGGCTTCTGCTGGCGGGGCTCTGTGGTGGTACTGGGAAGGAGACTCGACGTTCTAGCACCTGCAGGGCTTGTGCTCTGGCCTCTGCTCGCTCCCTGGTCCAACTGGGACATTCGTCCTTTCTTTGAGGAGGAAACCTAGGGTTGCATGCTTGCATTCAAGGCAAATTCATGAGCCCTGAGCTCTACCCCTCTGCTGTCTGAACAAGAACTGCTGCTGGCCTTGTGGTCTTTCTGGGCCAATTAGGAATTTCCAGATAGGGGACAGTGATTTTTAGCAGGTGAGAGTGAAGGACTGTCTCTCAGGAAAGTCTGGGGGGACAAAGATCAGATGGATTGTTGTTGTTGTTTTTAAAGGTCCTGTCACTGAGGGAAAGCTAATGGCTCCCAGCCCGTGACAGTGCTACTGAGTGGTGTTCTCAGATCTGCCCGTCACTGCACAAAGGAATTGGGGGGGGTGTCCTCTGAGATAATACTACGTTAAATTCCCATCAGCAGGTTAGAAGAAAGCTGGGGGCTGTGGGGGTTGCATAGGAGGGCCAGCACTTAAGTAAGCCCAGGAGAGAAGCGCATGTCTGGGTTGCCTGCAAAGGTGCGGGAGCCTGGGTTGAGATCCAGGTGAAGTGCACACACATGCCTCAGTGGGTGCCGGGCACCTCCCTCTTCCTGACTTCCTGCAAATCAGTTGCTGCTTCTGGTTGGGGATAAAGGAGCCTGTATGCAGGTATGGATTGTTGAAGGGTCTGTGACATAAGGAGCATTAGATAAGAGATTCCTAGCTTCCCTCCCATCAGACCTGCTCATGGAAGCATGCAGACAGAGGTCGCAAAGAGGATGGTTGTATACATGTATGTATGAGTATGTAGTATGTGTGTATGTATTGGTGCATACATCGCAGCACACAGGATCCGCTCTATGTGTGTGCTGTAACCTGGGCCTCCCTCACCTGTTCTGACATGCGGCCCATACCCCAACCTCCCCTCAGCCACCTGCTGCCGATTCTTCTTTCCACATTCTTCTTGTGTCTCCTCTAAGTATGTCTCAATGATTCCCATGAAATTACTGTCTTCAAGGTGCCCAGGATCACAGACTACCCCTGAGTCATTTACTCTCACTCGTTGAATGGCCGATTGAGCCTAATACTTTCTCTTGTGTGGTGTGGGTGTGTGTGTGTGTGTGTGTGTGTGTGTGTGTGTGTGTGTGTGTGTGTGTGTGTTGGGGGGAGATTCCCCCAGCACTGCTTGGGAGCTCAGGGGCCTCCTTCTGGTCATTCTCAAGTAACCTGACTGGAGGTTCCATGTTAGGGTCTGAGGATGTGGTGCTGGGAATCTCACCGTCATCCCAATGGTACTTGGAGTCCCTCCAGTCTTTTACCTGGTGACGCTCAGGAGACTGTGATCAAACCGGGGTTGACCACATGCAGGACACACACCTAATGCCCTGCCTGTATTAAACTTTCTGGCTCAAGCACGGGGCTTTCCCGTGGACCCCCAAACAGGCCTTTCCTGTCAACATTAGATTCCTGTCCTTGCAGGCAGCAGTTTGGGTTTGCCTTGGTGAGGCTCTCCAGGGTTGAGGTGAGGGCTCCAGGTGCCCTGCAGATACTGAGAGGACCAATCTGTCTCAGGCACTCTAGCTTACTTAATTGTTGTAGGATATTTCCTCTTGCAGGAGGTGATGAGAGCACAGCCTTTTTCTCTTTGGTTTTGGTGTGAACCAAATGACATTGAATCATGTTTCAACTTGGTCACGACCCAGGTGTTCCTTGGGCACTATTGGGAGATGCTGAGCCCTGGTCCTTGGGAAGGTTCAAGGACCCCCTCCCCTACCCCCCCCAAAATATGGAAATGTCATCAGGCTCTGCTGGCAGGTTCTCTGGAAGCTGGTCATGGGAGAAATGTTCTCCTCAGCCTCCCTTTCACTGTGGTTCAACAAAGTCAGACCCAGGTGAGGCTTCCAAGCCAGGCAAGTCTGCCTGGCTTCGCGCTATCATTAGATATTGTCAACACGAGTGCTTTCTGAGTATAATTTCACAGACTGGGTTTCAAGTTCAAGAGCTGAAAGGCAGAGGATGGTGTCAGATCACCTCCGAGAGGTTAACCTGCCCTTTCTTAAAATAACCCAGACTTTGCTGACAGTGGGGAAATTTGCAACAGTCTTTCAGTAGATATATTTATTTTACTTTTATTTTAAAAAATGAAGGCATAAAGGGAAATCTTAAGGAAACAAATGAATTGAAATTATTGAGACATATTTAGAATATGTATATTTTGAAACGACAATGATAGTACTAAAAACACCCTCTCCGGGCCCAGGAAAGAGAGAACCTAAGACTCGAGAGCATGCCTGGCATGCCTGAGTTCCTGACACCCCCTTCAATGCTACTGGGGTTTACCCTGGTGTTCCCGAGTGCTGCTAACCTGGATAGTACAGCACCTGAACCTGAGCACAGCAACTCTAAGACCGACTGGCTAGAAAATTGCCCCATGACTCCAGGCATTGTAGTGGCGTCCCTCCCCCACAAAATACCATTAAAAGCAAGAACTCCTGAATCAACAGCTACTTTCACAATTTTTAACAGGTTCTCTACAAAAGTAGTACAAGGTTAGGATCCATCACTGACTTCAGCAAGGTCTTAAGATGCCCACTGAGGGAGTGATAGTTTAGAGGGGTAATGCACTTTCTGTGCACATGGTCAACCCAAGTTCTGTTGTCAGCACCACATACGGTCCCCCAAGTTTGCCAGGAGTGAACCCTGACAACACTTGGGTATGGCCCCAAAACAAAACTAAATCAAAGAGATGCCCGCTGAGAGGCCCATGGGAGCAACACAGCCAGGGAGAGTAGATGCACAGCCCCCAGTCCTATGGGGATGCTTTGACAGAGTGTGGGAGTTGTGTCTGGGCATGCTGATGATTGCCTGCACCAGAAAATTCTCTGAGAAGTGTTCTCACTTATGCATCAGTGAAGGATATGGGGGGGGAAACATTGTCAAATTCTGCATAAATGGTGCCCAACAAATGTGTGTTCCTGGGAGGGTACTCAAATGGCACCTTCTATTGCCAGTAATGGCATAGGTTGCCTTGTTAGAAGGAAGAAGAGAGTGGCATTCTCCACTTATTGCTAAGAAATTCATTTTCATTTCACATCTCCCATTTTCCATCTCTACATTCACACCTAGCCTCTGGTCAGCAGTGGAAGGAGGGAAATCCTCGGGAGGAGGGGCTCTCTGGGTCCTCGGTGAGACCACGTGGGAGCTAGTCCCCTGCCAGCCCGCCAACCCCTTTTATTCTTTTGACTTCTACTAATCGAAAGATTTTGCAGCATTGGAAGGTAATGGTAATAGCAGAAGATAAAAGTAATCATCAAGATCCTTCTGCTCTGCTTGGAAATGCTTAGCTAGCTTGCATTGTGTTCTAGTGTCTAAAACTGCACTGTGGCATGGTCCTGAGCAAAACCATCTAAAACAATGCCCCTCTGAGGACTAACTCTCAACGCTCCAGGAGAAACTGTTTTCTGACCTTGCTTCTCTCACTGAAAGGGGGTCTGGGGACACCGATGTAGATTTTTCAACTGAAGAAGCAACTCTTTCCACGCTAGTGCGTGCATGGTAGGCTTCACGGGGTGTGATACAAGCGCTGCGTAGAAGGTGCTATTTCAACATCTCTGACCATCCAATAGCCTGAGATGTACTGGCTTTTATAATGTAATGTTCGTAGTGACCCCCCAGAACCTATTTTCAAAGTTGTCTGTATCGATCACATACAAAGCCTCTGTCCTCCACAGCAGGAGCATGAAACTCCCGTACACACCCCACAAAGCCTGCTCCCAGTTGGCATCACTGAAAAGCACCGGGAGCCTCGAGGTCATGGCACTGACTCGGACATGGCAGCTAAACAGACAGTTTCAGGCATGTGCCAGCCCTTCCTGAATGCAAGAATCCAGGCCCATCAATCAAATCTGTGGCAAAGAGAAGAAAGACAGTGAAGTCGTCAGGGAGGGTGAAGGCACTCACGGGCCAGAACCATTCTGCAGGGCCTGGCTGGCTTCCTACCCACAGAGCTTCAGAAGCCAGTCAAGCCTGATCAACCCCAAACTGGACAATTAGGTCTCAGGGCTGCCAGAAATCCCCGCCTGTGGGAGTGAAGGCTAGTGAGTGAAGGCTGGCCTGTGTCAGGGGTCAGTCTCATGACCAAAGAGCGTGTTCAGGGATGAGGCCCCATCAGTGCTTTGGGGGTGGTGTTAATTTGCAGCCCCTCAGAGCACTGTTGCTCCTCACTGAATCCTTTTCCCTGCTGCAAGGTTCGGATGTAAATACACCTTAATTAATAGTGCTCAGCGTGCACCCTCCTTATTTGCAAATGCTTTATGTTCTCAGATGTGTTGACTCAAGGGATCATTCGGCTTCTTTTATTAAGTATCAGATGTATAGCAGTTTACATCATTGGCTTTTTTTTCCCCCTCTGGTTTAGATCCAAAGACTTTAATAACCTGCCCTAATGCTTGCTTCTCGGTAATGCTGTTAGGAAATAAAAGCATCTGTTGTAGAAGCTCCCTCACAGATTAAACAAAGACCTTTTCTTAATCGGGTTGTTACTTAAAAAGAATATTAATCAAATAGTTAAGTCAGGAGAAAAAACGATCAGTGCTTTGAAAACAACCCTGTCTCCATAAGAACATATAAACCCCACTCTTTCTGAGAATACATACCCCAAGTTTGCTGGCATGTCACTCTTGGGAGTTTTAATGCCATGAGTCTGGGTGCTGAAAGAGAAACAAATAGAGTTTGAGTACATGAGAAAGAGAGCAAGAAGAGAGTTAGTTTAGCACGTCTTGGCTAGGAGTTCAAATAGAATGTCCTAGAAGATGGAGTTGAGGCGAATGATTTCCATAAAAATTCAAAATGAGGCTTTTCAATAACAGAGCTGTTACTCTCTAGGGTACATGATGTATATGCCCAGGTACTATTACTGCCACTTTTTTAATGTCCCTAGAGTAAAAGGGGTAGATATTTTTTTAAATACTAATGTCATTTAAAAAAATTTATTTATGTCTCTAGAATAGCAGAAAACTAAATTTTAATAGCAGAAAAAAATTGATGCAGGAGCAGAGAGGATGACTTCATGGAAATTAGGCAACAAGTCTGAGGAAAAAAATAGGTTTAGAACCGAAAATAAATTGATGATATAACACCTTTCCATTCTGTTCCCTCTTTTCTTTTTTGTTTTTCAAGAGAATCTATATTTATGGAAAAGTCAGTTGATTGCTTATCAGGCTGAAGCTCAAAGCTCCTGTTTGCTCAGACAGAGCGATAATGAGCAAAAAAAGAGGTGGGAATGGGGAAAGTGGGGAGAGATGAAATCAGGGAAAATGGGTGGTCTCCCATAGTAGCTCTGGGTCTCTGAGTTTTGAAAGCATTGTGACTCCCCTGGGTACTGTTACATTAATTGGAGGAGGGTTAGGATAAGGATCTGTGTAATGAGGATGGGGGCTTTCCAGGCAATCTGGCTGGAAAAGCAGCTGGCTCCAGGGAAAGCTGTCGGTAATTACCTAGTTACAGCCCCAAGGCTCAGTGGACAGGTGATGGAAAGCAAGTGTGGCCCAGCTCCACCTCCAGTACATGGTACGCGGTACAACACGTATCAGCCCCAATGCATCTCTCCCTCAACCGTACCTGAGAGCATATTAGAAACGCAGATGCCTGTGGCCCAGACCAGGCCCTCTGTGTGTGCGCCTGCATTTTAACAAGGGAATGTCTGTGCACATTCATGTTTGCTAATATCTGCTTGAAAGGTCACCCAGGCATGAGGGAGGAAAGCGTGCATAGAGAGAGGAAGGCAAGTGGGGTGAAAAAACTGTGGACATTATGGAAAGGCAGGGGGAAGGGAGGGTTGTTGGGGGTGGTAGCACCAGGGCGGCAGTAGGACAAGAGTTGCAGGTACTTTAACTTTCAAGCTGCAAAGCAGAATGTTGGACGGCGCCTTGCACCTTGTCTTGCCCTGTGGAGTCACAAGAGCCTTATTAGTTGTTGCTGTGCCCCAAGGAGATAATGACAGGCATGCCCCCGATTCCAGAGGCCAGTTGGACTATGGATATCATGAGACTTTTTAGGGCTTTGATTCCAGGAAACACAAACTTTGCCTTTGGTTTCCAGCACATTTAAGTATTCAAATGTTTTGTTGTTATAGTAAAGCTTCCCTGCCTCCAGGGTGCTTTTTAGCCCTTTGAGATCATCTTAGTCATCATAACAGACTTAGAAAGTAGCTCACTCACCCTGCTCTCCATTCTAAAGCGCACCCGAGGAGTTTTGCCATTGCCTCTGAAGTTTGCTGACCTCATCTATCCCGAGACCTCGAAATCATTATCAGAACAAGTTACACTCATGCTAGTGTTTATTGCAATGCGATTTACGACAGCTGAAATGTAAAATCTAACCAAGTGTCCTTCGTTAGACCATTAGTAGAGACAACGTAGTCTATTTATACAATGGAAAACTAAAAAAACTGAATTTTTCCCTTGACAATAAAATGGAAAGAACTTGAATTAAATGTGAACTGAATCAGTAATGAAAGGATTAAGTATTGAATGATTTCACCCATGTGTGCCAATTAAGGCTATATCATTGGTGAACAGGGGCTGGAGAGAGAGTGCCGGGCTTAAGTTGCTTGCCTTGCATTCTGCCCACCCTGGTTCAAATTCCTAGTACTACAAGTGGTTCTCAGAGTTACTACTGGACACAGAGCCAGACACAGACCCTGCGTCTCACCAAGTTGATTCTCCCACCCCATCATCCCTACTACCACCCAAGATATGATGAACAGGCAATATGAAAGGGGAAAAAGAGGAAGAGTGGACACTGGCAACAGAGCTATGGGTATAGGTAGGGAAAAGGTAGACGGAAGTAAGAAAAGATAGTGGGTTTGTAAAAATAGATGCTTCTTTTCAGAGCAGCTGTTACCACATCTGAGAGATATCTCCAAGCTTCCATAAAGTCACCAAATGAGCTTTTGTCTGTTCTTTTCCCACTGTGGGCTGCCCTGTTCTCGAGCTACCGAGTTTATTAGGTTGTAAGTAAATATGCCTCTTACATAGTTTTCCTGATTGGAGGATGAAGTGCCAGATAAATCCTCTGGTACTTCACTGTTTATTGCTAAGCCTGTGTGCAATAAATACCAAGCTTGAGAAACATTGATGAGAAGTGGTGCTATCTCAGTGATTACTAACCTGTTTATGAGCTTTCAGTCTTTGATTTTGATGACCTTCAGCCTAAATAGCAGGTTAAAGTCTTCAGAGTCTCGAACATTGCTTCTGAGAAGCACATAAAAACGCAGCAAATGGCACCCATGCCCACAATTCCTCCCACCTCAGACCTGGCAATAAGGATCAGGAAGGTGCCTCTTCAGTCATCTACGAACTCCAAGAAGAAAAGGGCCAGACAATCTTCCCTCCATTGGAAGGGGAACCTTGAGTGGTCATAAATCAGAAAGTATAACTGTCAGCTTCCTTGAAGGCCTAGAGTCTATCCCAGGTCCCCAGTTTTCCGATTGCTTTTTGGAAACTCAAGGGGGGGGGGGGGGTGGGGCGTGTCTTCCTTTCTCTACCCAGAATGTGTTTAACCTGCATGAGAAAAAAAAAGGAGAGAGTGCCACCTAATCTAGCATTCACCAGATGTATTTGAGAGCCTGCCCCAAAAGATTTAGAGAATTTGACAGATAAATCAGGAGGAGACAGAACCTGTGAAATCTAATTCTAAGCTAGCAAGGCTCTTTAAGGTATCAATTTAACAACACTGAGGACTGTCCAGATTTCCAGTTTATACCCCAGCATATTGATAGCAGGCTCCAGGGCTGGGTTCTGGACTTTAACATGAGTTTTAGTTAACAAATAATAACTGGAGAGGAAATAAGAAATGTTGATCGCATTCTCCCTGTCCAAGGTCTTTTGAGAAACAAAAATTCCACACACCAATTCCTACATCTCGAATGAAGAATGAAGAAGGGAGATAAAGACACTCAACATTCGAGTCTTCTCCAACTTCCGCTCTCAGCAAAGGGACAGATTCCTGCAGATATTAGGAGGAAATGAATGGTTCCACAGCCACTGCCAAGATAGCACAGGAGACTTCTTAGTGGCACAAATAAAGCATCTTAAAGAACTTAAGGTTTGGGTCTACCCCAGATACTCATTCATGTGTAGCATTTTACCAAGTTCACGCTAACTAATCATTAGTGTTTGAACTCCTAATGACAGTCACAGAAGTGGGACTGACAGAATGAACTTGTGTGGGAGGACTCTCAGCGCAGAAGCAGGCACAGTAATTAACCCTTTGGTTGTCTTCATCGTGGTGTTAGTCTGGGTTGCTTGTAAGGGGACTGCATTCAGATGCCACCGAATGCCAGGTTTCATCCAAAAAACAATAGAAACCAACAGAGCATAGGTGCCCAAATAATGTCATTTCATTTAATACTGTTGCATTAGCATGTTGATATGATAGAATTAATTCCCTCCAACTCTGAACAAAACATTTGAGAACCTACTTTCTATATACACCCTTAACCTGATTTCTGTATATATCCTTCTGTCCTTCTTAAAGCCAGTTTCAAGGACCTATCTGTGGGCTTGAAACAGCAGAGTAGCAGCAGGAGTGAGTGAGTGAGTGAGTAAGTGAGTGAGTGAGTGAGTGAGCGAGCGAGCGAGTGAGTGAGAGTGAGTGAGTGAGTGAGGAGTGAGTGAGTGAGGAGGAGTGAGTGAGTGAGTGAGTGAGTGAGTGAGTGAGTGAGTGAGTGAGTGAGGAGTGAGTGAGTGAGTGAGTGAGTGAGTGAGTGAGTGAGTGAGTGAGTGAGTGAGGAGTGAGTGAGTGAGTGAGTGAGTGAGTGGTCGGTCAAAATGATGGTTCTAGAGATTCTACCACACCCGCCCATCCTCTGCCACTAAAACAATAAAGGTAACAGGAGCACTTTTGAAAACAAGCAGAGCTGGGTGAGATCAAAGGCCGGCGCTATGAATTTGAGTGTTTAGGGCAGATGCACTGAGCCTCGTGATTTCTTGTGGCCAAGCTGCCATGTCATTCCCCATTCTTGAATTCCCAGGACCCTCACTGATATTGAGGTACATGAATGCTATCAAACCATGACAGCCTGGCAGGGAAACAGTCCAAATAAAACTCCTTTATTTTGCCCCAGTTAGAACGAGGTAGGGCAGAAAAATCTCCACTGTAAGTCACTCACATTGTCATCTTACTATCATGATTGTGATTTTCACTGTCAGAATTTTGACATGGGAACTGAGAACTTTGACATCGGTTCCACATTGCTAGTGGAAAATATTATTTGCATGAGACTTTTCTCTTGTCCTTGCAGAGACATGCTTGTATCATCTAAGTGCCTACAGATGCTGATCAGAAGTAGGAATTGTTGGCTGCTACTGCTGCCAATCAAATAGCAAGAAACTGCCAGGAAGACACATGGAAAATGACCATTTGGGCCAAGTAATTTTTACTCTTGTGCAAGCTTCTGAAATTGGGTCACTTGTCACTTGTCTTCCGTTGTTCATCGATTTGCTGGAGTGGGCACCAGGAATGTCTCCATTCATTGGGAATAAGGTCCATTATTGTTACTGTTTTTGGCATATACAATACACCATGCATAGCTTTCCAGGCTCTGCCATGGCTCTGGGTTCATCCCAGGGGGCCCAGAGTTTCTCTGTGTCAGACCATCAACCATTCAGGGCCCATGAGGCAGAGCCTGGGTGTAGACAAGCCTGTCTACACTGAAATTGGGTATTTAACATATATGTCTGTGTCATGTGTATATACATAAGTGTACACGCATACATATGTATACACAGATATGTATACATATGCACATGAATCAGTCTCTGTGGAATGTGATGCTGACTGATGATGATGCAAACAGGGGCAAGACCCTGATGCTTCTCAAGCTTCTGTTCCTTCTCTTGCCAAATTGTGGTTCTACCAGTGAAAGATGAAAGTCAAGTTATACATGAGGTGAGGGGACCCACTTACTCTGTATTTAAGATCATGCCAAAGGTTGTGCGGGCCCACCAGAACAGAGAGACTTGAATTAGAAAGGTGATAGTCAGAAATCCGAGACTCTGTGAACACAGGAAGCAGGAGCTCTCCAGAGGTAGACGCCTCAGTATGGCAGAGAAAACTTTTGCACAAGCAGAGAAGAGAACAGCAATGTTACTATGATGCTCTTTGGTGACCTGCATTTATTGCGATAATTTTTATGCACCTATTTTTAAAGCATATTTCAGATAACTGCAAGTTAGACCCTTGTTAATGGATACTTTTCCGTTTGTCTAGTCTATCCACTTAAATGTGTATGTATATACATACATACATATATACACTTATATAATATATGCACAATCACATGTATCTACAAATATGAATAACTACATGCCCTGAAAATAAGAAATAACCATCTAAAGAATCAGATTGGAGGATGGAGAGTTTGTACAGTGCATAGGCGCTTGCCTTGCATGTGGTTGAACCAGGTTTGATCTCTGATACCACATAGAAATAGCAGATAATCATATTAAAATAGTAAAAAATTTAATTCATTTAATTCATTTAACTTCATCCAGCTATAAGTTTTTAATGTATGGAAGTTTAAAACCGGAGAGATAGTAGAGTGGGTTAGGTGCTTTCATTGCATATGACCTACCTGGGTTTGAGTACCTGCACCCTATATGGTTTCCTGAGCACTGCCAGATGTGGCTTAGTAACAGAGTATCTCTCTTGCAACCTCCTTTGCATGTGTGAGGCCCTGGGTTTGATTCCTGGCACTGCGAGAGAGAGAGAGAGAGAGAGAGAGAGAGAGAGAGAGAGAGAGAGAACGAGAGAGAGAGCAAGCGAGAAGAGAGAGAGAGAGAGAGAGAGAGAGAGAGAGAGAGAGAGAGAGAGAGAGAGAGAAGCCCAGGCTTTGAAAATGAAATGAACTTGTTGTGGAAAGGCTAATGGAACAGACAGTGAGATGAGAAAATTCTCAAGAACACTTACTTGACAAACTAAAAATTAACCTGACAAACTCACGTAATGCATTCTGTGTCTAATGTAGTTTAAGGTGCATTGCAAAGAGCAAATGATATGAGTGATGATCTAAATAATTAAAATCTTAAAAATAAAAAATAATTAAAATCTTATATTAAAAGGGCTAAGAAAAGTAAACACCAAAATTCAGAAGATCTGGACTTCAAAGATCTTGAAATTCACTTTGAGCATAGACCCATTGATGCCAATAATGTGTGAACAATTCCAGACAGGAAAATCAAGTTCTTGAAAAAAGTTGAGAGAGAGAGAAGAAGAGAGAGAGAGAAAGTGAGTGCTGTTTGAGGGGAATTCATCTAGCACAAATTAAAGACAAGCCAGGCCTATCTCTGTTAGAGAAATTACTAAAATGTACTATAAGAAAACATATAAGGTCATCTTCAAGTATTAGGAGCCCGTTTCTCTGGAGTATGACCTCAGAGGAGGAGGTTGGCTCTGATCTGTCCTCCCAGCTGCATGGGCCTGGGGGCTCTTACAAGTCCTGGCCATCAATGATTGGCCTTGTTCTCAGCTTGCAAAATAATGAGAATGCTTTGCAGAGCACGTCTAGTGTTGACATATACCATCGCCTGCAGCTTTTTTCTTAAACAGCCTTAGAATCAGGAATAGAAAATGAGATATTTTGAGAAAAATGACCCCCAAGATTTGTGTCATAATAAATTAAAAAAAAAAAACCTTATCACCTCTGGCTGTAGGAAGCATGTTACACCTCATGCTCGCCCATCATCACGGTGGAACCCCACTGCAAAAAAGGTGCCTATTGCTGAAGACTGAAATAAATGCTACTTGTTCTAGCTTCCAAGAGTAGATGTGGAACATAAGGAATAAGATAGCAATGCGCAGGGCCTGGAGTGATAGCACAGCAGGTAGGGCATTTGCCTTGCAAGTAGTCGACCGGGTTCAATCCCCAGCATCCCATATGGTCGCCTGAGCACCACTAGGAGTAATTTCTGAGCGAAGAGCCAGGAGTAACCCCCTGAGCATTGCCGGGTGTGACCCAAAAAGAAAAAAAAAGATAGTAATACTTAAAATGGCATTATCTGGCACCAGAGAGAATAGTGGGTGCTTTTCTTGTATTGGCCGACCTATATTCAATCAATAGCATGGCATATGGTTCCCCCAAGCCCCGCCAGGAGTGATCCCTGAGCAGAGAGCCAAAAGTAAGCCCTCAGCACTGCTAAGTGTGGCCCAAAACAAAAGAAAAAGAAAAAAATCAGTATATTCTAAGTAATGAAGAATAACACACAATTATAAATGATATTTTCTTCATCTCAATGAATGACTGACTTCCCTCCAAAATAGAGGTATAATTATCTTTCAAAAAGATACAAATTAAGCAAACATGCAAAGAGAAAGAAGAAGTAGAAAATTCTAGGCACCTAATAGGAACTCACATGGTTGACTTGATACCTGTTTTGTGGGACAGAGTGGAGTATGGCAGAGTGGGATTTGAGATTGGAAGTAATATTTAATCTACTCTGTTCATTTTAGCTAGTTTTGCCATGAGAAAGCCATCATGTATTATTTGTATAATATCAGTACATCAATCAGCCTTTATGGTATATTGTAACAGTTACGTAACAGGTCAAGTTAGGTACCAGACAGAAATAGTCCAAAATGGTTATTGAAAGCAACAAACTAAACAACAAAACACATCTAGGAATACCCACTGCAATCCTGTTGTTGTGACGAGCACTCTCTGGGGGGAGCGCTGGTGGAAAGGCATCACTAGGAGAGCTTCGCACACACACAGTGCTGGGAGCCACCCCCGGATGATCTGCATGTGGGTGGCTGCTCAGGACCGCTGCACCCTGACCATGCACGTGAACACTTCCACACACCCTTTGATTGCCAGAAATAATGATGAACTTGCCTAGCAGCAATCTGTTGTGAGGAAGAGATGATGTCTTTAAAGAACCAATAAAGGCCAATGACTAACACAGGGGAAAAAAAAAAACAAACATTGGGCGATACAGATGGATAAGAGTTGAATGAAATTGCATGTTTGGTTGTGAAGGTTACAGTTCACTGTTCTTACAAAGTGACTGGCCTGAGGGTTTTTGTTTGTTCTTCAGGCACTGTAGGGGGAGTTTTGGGCCACGCTCATCTGTACTGGAGGCTGCTCTCAGTGCAGTGCTCTGGGGTTACTCCAGAAGTCCAGGTACCAGTCCAGGTCTCCTGAGTGCAGAACATGTGCTTCAGTCCTGTGGACAGTCTCTCTCGGCCCCTTGATGGGAGCTTGTGAGTATTCGAGGTGAATGATGAGGATAGGCTGTCATTTCTTCCTGCTAGAGCTCTGAATGAGTACATGTCTGTGTGCCTGTGTGATTGCCATCAGATGTTCACCCAAATCCACATAGAAAGAAATCCTTAATGTTCTGGTGACTGTTTCTGCCGAAGTGGCTGCTCCACATCCTTGGCTGCTTTAGGTGCGCTGGATTTCAAGGAACACCTATTCTTTTTTGTTTTTTCTTCTTTTCAGACATGCTAATACATGCTCATCCTGCCTCTCCTAATAGCCCCAGGAGTCTTGAACTTAGAACTAGAAAAGTATCACCTTTATAGGGCACCACAGAATATCAGTTTGTGCTTTTCTTTTTTAACCACCCGAGACCTGAATAAAGAGCTCTTGGATGTTTCTTAGGCTGCTTCTGTGCTGTGAGGCTGCGGATGACCAGGCAGTACCTGGAGGAGACAGGTCCCGTTGTCACTCAGAGATGTAGCCCCCTGGGAACTGTGCCAGCCTCCGGCACACATCAGGGCCTTTCCCTTGGCCTCGCTGTGTTGAGCCTGCTCAATTTGTTGTTCTCTGTCATCTTCACAGTGGGGATGCGGGACATCACGTTTCCAGGCTAACCCATCGGAACTTTTCCTCTCCCTTTTTGCTCCCACCTCCTGCAAATATCCTGTGAGGCTTTGACTGGCCATAGTCCACCACCTCGTGAGCCATGCATCACTGTGAGGACCGTGTTCCCAGGACTTTGGCTCTCTCAGACAATGTCTCTTTCTTCCCCAAATCGATGGTAAATATCTGGTTAGCCTGGTCTATTTAAAACCAGCCAAGCAGGAATCCTAGTGCTGGGGAGAGGATTCTTTTGTTGATTTGTAAGTAAACAATGGACTCAGCTCTTCCTCAGTAAAATTAAATTCTAATCACTCTTAAAATAATACCAAAGAACTGATCAAATTGCAATGTAGGGTGGGGGGGCAGGGGATGGGAAGGAATGGAAATTGCTGGTGCTGCTGGCTGCTTCCCACTGGGTGATGATCCCGCAACATTCCAGAACATTCCAGAGCACATGTCTAGGCAGAGAAGATGCTGCTGTTCTTTGCAGTCTGAATTGGGGCAACTAAAGGCCAGGTGTGTTTTATCTGCGATCATTTCCTTTTAATAAATAGGATTGAGTTCAGTGAATTATTTGGGGTCTAACGTTTAACTTAGGACTTTTTTAATGCCTGAAAGCAAAGAGACTGCCAAATGACTGGCGTAGCACCCTTATTTCAGGGTATTATAGGAAATAGAAGACCCTGGCTTAAAACGGCCTCTGTGCAGGAAAATCTGGATCAATGAACAATCTGTGGGTGGAATGTGTTCCATAAACTCCATTCTCCCAGTAGCGCCTTCAGCACCAGCCCTGCTCTTGGAATAACATGACCTATATAAGAGCTGATCATCTGTGGGAAAGTGGCTGCCTTTCCAACTTCTTCCTCAATACAGTGCCTGCCCTGCTTTTCCAGGGTAAGCAAGGACCCCTGAAAGGAACTGGGTCTCAACAGGGGGTGCTTTGCAGTCTCATCTGCACCTCGTGAAGTGTCTTGGGTACAAAGCCTTCTTACCTACGGACTGCTCTCTCTGAAAATTTTGTGACCCAGTTTCACCGACTTTCGGATGAGAATCCAGGGCTGGGGAACCATGATATTGGCCTTGATCACAGCAGCCGAGCGATCCAAATCCAAAGTTCATGTGCCAAGCTAGCAAGAAGCCTGGCTTTGTACCAAAGCTTTGTGAGGTCACTGTGCCTCTTGGTCCTTTCTGATATTCCTCTTCATTTGTGCTCAGGGTCCCCCTGCCCTGTGCTTAGCCACCACTATGGCAAAGCTGATTTTTCTTCCTTGCCCCCTCCCCTCTGAACCCCTCTGTGCCATACAACTTCTCTGCTTTTTCTTTACCATCCTTAGACAGGGAAGTGCTCAAAACAGTTCTCCTCCAGGCTAGGTGACTTAATTTACCAGGACAATGACTAGATCTTTTCAAATGTGTTTTCCAGTTCACTTTATGGACAGAAGTCAAGTGAGGTTTCTGGGGGCATTCTACAAAGACTGGTGAAATCTGTTCAGACAGAGTTCCATGACTTAGTGGGAGACAGAACTGGGATGGAACCAGCAAGGAACGAAAAGAACATGGAGGGTGTGAATCTGTGGGTCTGACAGCCCATTGGCACAGACAGGATACCCAGCCAGAAAGCACAGGATACATTCTCAGCACAGCCTCTGGTCACCTGCATGAAAGGGAGAAACAGTATATGCCTGTTCCTCCCTATGCAAGAGAACCCTGAAATGAGGTAGATTAATGGGGTCTCATTGGCAGATTTGCTCCCTGGAAAGGGGCAGGTCTCTCTGAGGAGGAAACAGTGACAACTGACCTGAGAACTGCAGCTGGAAGAAGAGGCAACCGAAGAAGAGGCAACCAGGGAAAGGAGGAAAGATCCTCTGGGTCAGGGGTCTTTAACCATAACCCATGGTCAGCAAAGGTGTCAGATAGTTGGAAACAACTGGTCTACCACTGGGCTGTTCCTGTTGGCCCTTATTCAGGACTAGTGCCAGTCCTACAGAGCAGAAAGGCTGAAGAATACTGCTCTGGAAGAAGGCACAGAGAGGTACTTGGAGGCTATTTGAAGAGCTGAGAGACTGACTTGGCTGGTACACAAAGGGGGCATGAGTACTTTTGATATTTTCTGTGGGGAAGGCACATGGTAGGTGAAGCGCATCACCATGGCAGTGGCGGCAGAGGAGGAGAGAAAGGAAGGATTTCCATATGTGGTTAGAAGGAATCCACAAGCCTGCCCAGATATGGACCCCAGATTCAGGAGCTGGTCTTCAGTGGCAGTTGCAAGTCTGGGAAGTGGCAGGAAAAGGGCTCCAAGCTGCAGAGCAGATGGGGGTCAACAAACCCCTGGCCCAATGTTGTCAAGGTGTGTGGCAGTGTGAGAAGGGGCTCTGATGCCAGGTGAGGGGTGATGTAGAGAGATGTTCCTTTGGAGGCAGCATGTGGGCGGGGCTGGTGACAGTGAGTCCAACAGGGGCCAAACACAGACACGGAGCCTCAAGGACTTGGAGAATGAATCGAGGCCATGGGAGAAGTGGGATCCATTTTGGATGCCAGTGGAGATAAGAGGTGAGAAAGGAGAAGAGTGGGCTGGAGATGTCTTGGTTCCTGTCTTATCCCCTTGTAGCAGTTGAGTCTTCTTGGGAGAGACAGAGAGCTTGTGAAGGCCACAGCAGGGGCTGGGAATTGAGGGGGGAGAGACAGACAGACAGAGACTGCTTTCGAGTGAGTATAAGGATGCAATAAGGAACCATTAGCAGCTTTGCTAAATGCACCGTGAAGCCCTTCCCTCTGTTCGCTCTGTTCTTCCAGCAGTGCTGCCTCCCTCCAGAGACCCCGCTTGCTGATGTACTTTGGAAAGATTTTCAATAATGGGACTTTCTAAAGAACTTTTCAGCTTAACCAGGAAATTGTCAGTCAGAGCCCCTTCCCCCTAGACTTCCTGTTAGTTCAGGTTGTACTGAAACATGTGAGTGGTGGAAACTGAGGAAGGCGGCTAAGAAGCAGCACCCAGAAAAGGTGCTAGAGACCCCATCCTATGTCTATGCATGTCTGGTGCCAGCTGGAGCTCTTCAAAGCCTGTCCTGGCAAATGCAGGGTGCAACGCAGGGTGGTAATGGAGAAGGAGCTCCATAACACAAGGCAGGGGTGGGCAGGGGGAGCCAAGGACCCTGGCAAACGTACAGGGCATCAGGAAATACTACTTAGAGATGAACCACTAGCGCTGGAGTTGAACAGACAGCTAAAGGATACCAGTGACCAAACCTTGCTAAGGGTGCAGAGAGATAGTACAGGGGTTAAGGCATGTGCCTTATAGGCAGGTAACTCCAGTTCAACTCCTGGCACCACATGGCCCCCTAGGCATTTTTCGGTGCAGTCGCAGAGACCCTGGGGCATCGCCATGGGTCCCCAGTGAAGTTGGCATGGGAGAGCCAGGAGCAGTGCCTCCTTGGGTGCTTGCACTGAACTACCTACCTGGCAGGCTAAGAATGCGCAAGAGAGGGAGAGACCCCCCCACTCCCAGTCTCCGGCCTCCTGAGCATAGATCGGGAGACTGAAAATAGAAAAAAAAAGAAACCATTTCTGAGAATGCACACGCAGGACCAGGCTAAGGTGTGTGCAAGAGCTGCTGGCAGAGGCCATGGGGAAACTTGATCCCGTGCTTTGTAAATTATAAACTGTTTACACCTGTCATCGCTGTCTGGGTCTCTGTTAACGACACTCTAACAACTGACTTGTGTGTGAGTGTGCTAGGAGCCGCCACCTCCGCCTGCAGGCATTATTACTGGGTACACTGGAGATGGAGAGCGATAACCAGGCACCATGACCAGCCTGGGACCCTTCCAGGGTCTAGTGAAGGGAATCCTGGGACTGTCTTCAGTGAGGGAATGGGGAGCCTTACATAAGCGGGGCTCATGCATGCTGTCCAGTAGCCTTTGAGACCTGTTGCATCAGGGCCCCTGTTCACCAGTTGGAATGAACTCCTGGAAGAGGCAGTATTGGCGTTCACGCCTACCCCTGAGTCGTGTCCATCTGGCTCACAAAATTCTGTGGATTGTTTCTCCCTTTCCCCCAAGTTTGTGACCCCTTCACTCCGGTACAGATCCTTACCTCCCCCCAGCCCACCAACCTCTAATACCAGGTCCACAAACTGACTCAGAGACACTTATTCAGTGCTTGGTAAACCAGAGATTCAGGAAATCACTGCGGTTAGAAGACAGTCTATGTAGCAGATAAGGATGTGGACTTTGGAACTGGCTGGTCCAGGGTTCAAATCCAACCCCACCCTCCTAGTGTGAGGCCCTGGGGAGACTCCTGTCTGTAAAAGGGGGTAATAACAGCATGTCTGTTGAGGTGTCACGGGACTAAATGAGTCATTGCACATGAAGAGGTGGATGGGAGCCTGGTGCCTGGTAAACATGCCATAAAAAATGTGATGATTGTTTTGAAGAAAACAAATTCCTCTTGGGCAGAAAGAGCCGTTCTGAAAACATACCTCCTAAAATAAAGGCAAGTAGTGTTTGGGTCATTCTGGAAAGTTCCAAGACTAATGCAAGCTTAGTAACCTGCTACTGTTTGTTGGTTTGGGCCACTCTGGATGGTGCTCAGAGGCTGCTTCTAACAGTGCTTGTGAGGGAATGTGTGCTGGGGATGGAAATCAGGTATCCAGCATACAGAACTGCGAAAACTCTGGCCCTCAGAGAGTAGCCTGCTTTTAAAAGGAAAAATGTTAAGGAATGTGAGTTTTTACTCACATTTGGGAGTTCAAATGGTTGTAAATAAACTGCACTTTAAAAAAATCCTGAGTATTTCTTTTTTAATTAAGCTTCTGAAATGTTTTCTCTCTCTCTCTTAAAAGGCAAGGAGAAAAAAGCTTACCAGATTCTGTTTCCTTTTGGAAATAATCTTACAATGGAGATGCCAAATTTCAGTGTTACTATATTGTGGAACAGCTGAGTTACAATTTTTCAGCCTCCCAGAACACAGTCTTGTGACGGGAACATGGGAAGGACATTTATCTTTCCAGCTACGTGAACATGAAAACCACAGTATTTCTGTGAACTACAAGGCAAAGGCATATTCCACGTTGAAACCAAGTGTAAAGGGGAGGGTTACTGTCTCCATGACCTTGGAATCTGCACCAACGCCTATTGGACTGATCATAATGTTCTTGACAGTTTGGGGAGCAATAGTTGCTTTCCTTTGGGAATTAAAGTGATGTAGATGGTGGCGATTCAAATTCTAAAATATTTCAGACTTGCAGCATTTACTCAGACATTCACGCAGCCCCCACTAACTTACAGCCATCTTTCGATTAGGAGAATAAAATGTAGCCCTCAGAGAAATGAGACCTGATTCAAATGGTGCTCACTTAAAAACCCCTAGTGTTAGGTCATATGGCAGCACACTTAGAGCTGAATATCAGATACTAAAATAACTGCTTGAAATAGCAAAGATTTGGGGCTGGATCCTTGCATATGGCCAAACGGGTTCCAGCCCCAGTACCACATATGCTTCCCCAAATCCACCACAAGTGACCCCTGGAGTGCAGGGCCTCCCCACCCCCAACTAAAGCACTACCAAGGATCTGCTTCACTTTGCTTTATTCCCCGGTTTCTTTCTGCATTTCGTTGCTGTTTTATTGTAATGCCTGCGATTAGAGATCATCTGTGGAACCACCCCAGCCTTGGCTTATCATTATGCTGATTTCACAACTACAATCCATTAGTTAATTTAACAGAATGGGAGAAACTCATTTGTCTTCCTCAGTGTTTCACAGTCCAGAGTGACACGGGGTCAGTCCTTATCCGAAGGAGGAGGGGGCAGCAAAATTAAAGCCACTGGTAGCAGCCCCTCAGGGAGGCAAAAGGGACCATTATCAGCCAGGCTATAATTAATGAGTCTCAGCAGTGCCCCCAACCCCCTCCACTGGTTACCTGCATAGCAGGAAGGTTTCCCTCCTTCCTTTGTGGCCTACCAGAACCTCTACAAAATAGCAGCAGATTTTTGTGTACCACCCATTGCAATATAAGAGAGGCAAATGCTGCTGTTTGCATCTGAGACTCTGAGAGCTGATAAGCTTCTGCCTCCCTGTTCTACAAACAAGCTTTTAGTGATGGAAACGCAACACTCCAGCCAGGGTCCTAGCACTAGCTCATTAGCGGAATGGATACCGGAACCTAATCAGTGCCGAGATACAATGACACACAAAATGGTCTATCTCATTAGGCTCCTTCACCTGAGCTGGCTTTCCTGCTAATCCACTGCTTCTACAGTAGCTGCCCCTGTAAGGGGAGATGGGGACTACACGCGGAGGCCAGCTCTGAGGGGCACCAGAGTTGGAAGACTCAGTTTTTTTCCTGGGGCCCTCACGGAAATCAGAAATCGGGCAGTCTGCTGGGAGAAACCTGCAGGAAGTGGTTAAGCCTTGTTAGCCACTTATGCTTCAAAGGATGAAGCTGGGAAATGAGAAAGCGATCCTGTGCTTAAGAATAGGGTTCAGTTGTTAAGCACAGAAATGAAGAAAAGGAGAGAAAGTGGTAGGAAGAAAAGACACATTTGTGGATTGGGTATTGAATCTCTGGAGGTCCTGGAGAGTGCAAATTCCTTCATACCTAGATTCGCTTAAATGATAAGACCTAAAGGAAATTGTCCTAGGTTATGTCCAACTTAGAAGCTTCTCATTTTAAAAAATAAATCTGTATTGTCATCTCCCTTAACTCAATTTATTGGAGGTGGGTTTTGGGAGAGGGTGGTGGTGGACATGTGGTGGAAGCTCTTGGTTGTATCTCTTTGGCTTATGGTATTTGGACTCAAGTGGTATTACACTTCAGTTGATCCTTGGGTCTGTTAGATTAGTTTAGAGCTGTTTGGATGTAAATCTTTAATCTTATCAAAGGTTTTGTGGTTCAGGGTTAACTTTTAACTTGAAATTGTTCCTGATATTCTTGCTGGTGACTCTGATTGCCTCGAATCAAATCATTGGCCATTTTAGGACCAATTGTCTTGATAACCGGAAACGTGCATGGTATCTGTCCATTTCTCTTAGCACCTAGCTAAAACATCAGCCTGGAAGAGGAATATGGATAAGAATTCTTTCTCCACCCTCCTTTACCCTTTCTGTGTACACTGGTGAAAGGAACTTGGGGAGCGGGACGTGTGGGGCTTCACATAGACCCATATATTTTCCTGTTTTGAAGCATTAGAAACTGTTTATTTTACTTAGCCAGCCCCAAATCTCCATTTGTTTAATTTGGCAGTAACCATTTTTCTGGCCACGTTCAATTTTCCTTATCCAGCAACTGGAGGAGCCAACTCCACCCATTCTTTAGGGTAGAAGTGTCCAACACGGCTTCGACGGGATGACAAAATGTTTAATACTAAGTACAACTGTGAGAATTAACTTCTGTTGGAATAGCTCTTTTGCTGGTAGGAGCTGTAAGAAACAATTTAAACTTCATTCTCAAGAGGAGATAAAATAAATATCATCATCTCTTCACACCCAGGGGATTCTGAGCCAGCTCTATCCTTCTCAGTTCTTATTTCATTGTCCATATAATTGAATAAAATATCTCCTCTAATTCAATATTAAGGTTACAGATTTAATAAGCCAGAAGTTGGGAAATGCAAAATTTACTTTTCTCAAGATAACAATTTCTTCCATGAGCTGGGCATCTGAGATACTCATGCTGGTGCTTTTGACAGTGAAACCAGCTCAGGGATTTCATAGATGCTGGGTTACTGCATGACTATAGTGATACTGACATTTTATGCTTTACGTATATTTCAAGATTCTGTAATTTGCAAGGAGATGGGCAAAGATGGTCAGTGTGGTATGTGTCATGGGCAGGTGATACACTTAGGGTTGTAACATCAGCCAGTGTGAAGGCCTGTTATACTGGGGGTGGAGAGGAGTGGGGGAAAGCAACCGACTGCTAAAAATCTTTAACAATTGCTTCAAGGTTCCAATCCATTATGACATGAGCAAAGTAAGTAAATCTAAACCTTTCTGTAAAAATTAGAATGTAAAGTCTGTTGCATCTTTCTCCAAGTACATTTGCATTTGTACTTTATTCTGCAAATGGTTATTGACATACCTGTTTCCCCCATAAATTCTGAATTCTCTGAGGAGAGAGATTATGTATTGGATTATTCAGTATTGATCCATTTATTTACCCATCCAACATTTATTAGTCCTTGACAGGTTCACTGTCTAGTGGTATAGGCTGATGAGTCAACAAACTGAGGCAATTTGACTCCTAGGAGAGAGCCCTGTGCCATATGAAAGGCAGAAGAGAGCTATCTGAGGCTGTCAGTGGGGATGGGGGTGACCCAGCAGAGCAGGTGATGTCTGAGGAGGTAAGGATGAAATTCCCAAGGCATTTAAATGTGGCGCCCTGCATGTGCCCTTTCATGGGCAGCAAATTGCCGTCTTCTGCTCAGAGCGGCACCTCTGCCAAGTACAGTGAAAGTGGGCAACTCCCATGCAGGACACAGAAGCTGAGAGCCAGGAAGTGTGGCAGAAATGGAGACACTTGCCATGACAATGAGCAAATTATTTTAAGGGAACAAGTGATGCAAAGATGGGAATTTGACCATAGTCAAAAATGCCAAAACATGAGCCAAACCCAGTTCCAAGAAGGAAATAGACTCCGACACTCAAAAAACTCCTCTGCTGGGGCCAGGGACTCTCATCCTACTTGCACAGACCTGGGGAGAAAGCCTCACTCATTACTTGACTTTAGAGAGGCTCAATCCCTAAGCCAGGGCAACTTGGCCTTAATGGAAGAAAAGGAATATGGGAAACCAGTGGAAGATAAGAGCTGGGTAAGCTGAGCCTTCTTTTGAGAAATCCTCAGACAGAGGACAGGCCTGCCTGGTACACCGCAGAGATCAAAACATATTTTCTGAAGCAACCCAGACTTCAAAGCCCAATTACAATGTGGCTGCTTCAATTCCAGAAAAGATAAACTTTTGTAATTGCTCTTGAGATGATGGCTCTGATAGGCCAGAGCGCCAAATTCAGTTGGAATCCTTAATAAACAGTAAACAGCAAGCAAGATAAGAAGCCTGAAGAATTAGGCAGTAAATACTCCCCTAGGTTAACCATATGACCCAATATACTATTTCTTGTATGTACAGAAATGTTCTCCTTGCCATTGACAGAATAGTCAATGACAAGGAGAACATTTAAGGAGAACAACACAATAGAATCCAACCGCAAAGTATGTCTTCTGAAAATCAAGGAGAAGGCTGTGGGGCGTATGTGTATGTACATATAATCACATATAATCACACACACACTTTCTGTGGGCGGTAAGGAACCTGTGAAAATAAATGGTTATGTTGAAAGTTGTCTTTAACCCCTTTTGTAGCATTTACTAGTGGAAACTGTAATTACTGCTGTGTTTTTGGTGGAGACTGTCCATGACTTTTTTTTAGGGCCTGACAGCTGCCCTCTTGATATTTATGTCTCTGATTAGGGAGTCCAAGACTCACAACTCTAAGCTGGTAATGAGGAAAAGAAGACAATAGATAACGTGAAGAGAGGTATGAACTGGCCATCGCCAGAGAGAAGAACCATCTCCTATTCTGGGCTGCTTTAATTGGAAAATAGTTCTTGCATGGGGCCACTTTCTCTTCAGCTGAGATAATTAAGCTGACACTAGTGACCGGCTGCTGATGATATATAGTCAGTCACTAACAATGCAGCAATCAGTAATCAAAATTTATATTTCCCAGGTTACTGGGGTACCATGGAAGAGAAAGGCCGTTTTGATCAAGCCCCCGAGATAGGAGTCCTAAGGCCATATTCACGCGGCCTGTGTGCCTTCACATCTGGGTGGGTTAATTGGGTCTGCTTTCTTTCAGCCCCTCATAAAAGAGAGCGCACACCTATTGTCTGTGTTTACATTAGTGAGACTTTGTGGGCCCAGTGCTGGAAAAGAGGTTTCTGCCTGGCTCCCTACAATTTTTAATGGATTAAATTATATTTTGTTAGTGGTTTGGCAGGAAGGTAGGTGGGCACAAAATACACTTAGATATTTTAAAGCCACTCCATGTCACTGGCACGAACACAAGGTTTTGAATCATGATTAATTATGCCTGGCTGTAACCGAAGGCACTGAAATAGAAGGGATTAGGGTTATAATTTGGATACCATTTGTGTTTATATCAGCAGTTTCCAAACTAGTCTGTTCTCTCGAATCACCTAAAATGTCCAGAGCCCTGGCCACACCCTCTTGCCCAGTTGGCTACCTCAGGGGGTGAGATGCAGGTTGATTAAATTTGTGTAGTTCTGCAGGAAAGTGCAGAGTGCAGGCGAGCTTGGAAGCCCTGGTTTCTCCTTCCTCTTAGAGCTGTGGACAGGGCAGCATGCCCTGGTAAAGAGAAGCCAGAGAGTGCATGTAGGGATGGTATTGGCCTCTGACGTTCAAATCAAAGCTGACATTAGAATTGGAAACCGCCAGCACCTACCCTGTAAGAGACGTTAAATGACCAAGTAAGGAGCATCTTGGCCCCCCCTCCCCACAAGCTAGAAAAGTACCCTCAGGGCTGGAGAGAGAACATGGGTTAAGGGCTTCTGCCTTGCACATGGCCAAGCTTGGTTGATCTCCGCATTGGGTCCCCTGAGCCTCGCCAGGAGTGATCGCTGATCACACGGCCATGAGTAACCCTGAGCTCCGCCAAGTTCTTCCCAAACCAAAAAGAATGATAAAGAAAGAGAGGAAAGGTTCGAAGGGAAGCCTAGATGGAAATGTGAAGTGTCTTGCCTGGCGTGCCTCTGAACCTTGAAATTGTCTTCTCTGTATCTGACCTTTCAGAGTTCGTTACATTTTTATTTGAAGGCAAGTCCATGGTCATTCAGGCTATCTATAGGAGGGTTTATGGTATTCAATAAACCAGCACCACCTAGAGCTCCCTCTTCATCACAAATACATCAAAGTAGCTGCCGCTGCCACTGCAGTGCCTGTAAACTCCCTCCTTGCCTGCACCTTCGACCCAGAACAGTTGGAACATGGGTGAAGGGTGAGGATCCGATGGAAAGGGAATGGAAATTGGCAGGTAACAGCAGAGCAACTTCCAGGTCTGCCTCTGGAGGCAACAGATTAGAAAAATAATAATGAGTTTTGTTTTGCTCTAGAAATGAAACACATGCACATACATAAGTGAAATGAAAACATAAAAAGCCATTTTCCTTCCCACAACTGATCCTGTCTTCCTCCCCCAGAGACAACCACTGTTACCAGCTGCTTGCTTGTGTATGGAATCTGAAAAACTCACCACACTTGAAAAAGAAGGTCAATCTTGCATTTTTTCCATTCACGTTTTTTAGCAATCTCCTTAGAACTCAGTGCACTGACATTTTACGTTTCAATTTTTTATTTATTTATTGGTTTAGGGGCCATACCGGGCAATGCTCAGGGATTGCTTTTGGCTCTGCGCTCAGGGATTAACTTTTCTTTTAAATGCTCAAAGTGACTTGAATCCAAGTCAATAAATGTTTAGCTAAGATGTATCTTAGGCGAAGAAGATGCAGCTTGAGTAAATCATTTGTGTTGAGGATTTAACACTTGGATAGCTCAGATTTTTTTTTTTTTTGGCATTTAAACCACAAGTCTTAAGTGATAGCTTTGTTTGAAATCCTGTTTGCAGACTCTTTCCTGTACCCCCCTCTCTTTCCTGTACCCCCCCCCCCTACTCTCCAGCTCTCCTACACTTCCAGTTCTCCTATCTTCTACCAGATCCTTGAACCAGTTTTCGCTAGGTCTGTTGTCAGAGCAGACATCTGGGTGGGCGTATATAGCAGTCACAGTATTCTCCCTCTCTCTCTCTCTCTGACCTCCTCCAAATGGATTGATTCCAGCACCAAATACTCCCCAAAGAAAGAAAACTTCCTTTGGCTGGCAGGCAAAGAGACACTGCAGCACTCTCTGCTCCCAGACCCACGATTGTGTGTTGAAAGCTGAAGGCTGGTCCACAGCACAGCCGACATCCCCACCCACGTCTTGTGTGCAAGGGGGTAAGGGAGCAGCCAGACTGCAACCCACGGGGCCTTTGGATGAGAGTCCCCTGCAGCCCCCCAACCTCTCTAGCTCCAGCAACATCTGTGTGTCATCTCTGCAGCTGGCGGCCCCAGCTGTTCTGGTGTCAGGAAAAATTATGAGTCACTGGGAAGGGATTTGAGATCGTAGTGCAGCTTAAATCATCTCTTGGGGTCTGGATGTCACTGGCAATTGAGCCTTAGCAACCAGCCAGTGGATGACATGGCTCCCCCCCTGCCACCCCAGGAAGGCCACACACCAGAGCTGAAGACCTTGCTTGATCCTGGGTGAGGTAAATGGAGGAGATGCAGTAGGAGTGGTCCGTGCTCCCACCACCAATGTTATTTGCCCCGACACCATGTGGGTTTGCCAATCGCCCCTTGCCCAGATGTTTCAGCAGAATGAGTGCTGTGGTTGCTGATCTCCTATTTGCGCCACTGGTTTCTGGCAGCTCGGATAGATGAGCAGCCCCCAGCCAGGGCTGGAGTCCCTGCAGCTGGATCTTGCTGGACTATCTGGTTTCTTGCTCTGAGCTGTGCTCCCTTACTAAGTGGGAGGACTTGTCTGTGAGCCCAAAAACCATGGGATGCCGGCTTCCACCTGGGACCTCTGACAGTGTCTCGTCTAGCCCCATCCTGTTTCTGCATCTCCAGGACACTGGTCCATCTACTGGGAACCCCATCTGGCCTCTTGGCTGTGTCTGTTACTAGGATAACTAGAAATTGCAGCTTTATTGGGGCGGAAGAAATTATCTTTTATTTTCCACGCATTGGTCTTTCTTGTCCCCACTTGCTGGTGCTGGAGAGGTGGGAGTCAACCCAGGACCTCCAGCATACAAGGTAAGTAATGCATAAATATCCTCAAGCCTCATCCAGCCCACTGATGTGACCTCTTCATGCCTGGCTGACCGCCAAAGTTTCTCTTCAGATAACTGAAAATGCCTCCTCTCTCCCCCTCCCTCTCTCTTCACTCACACACACACACACACACACACACACACACGCCCTAAAGAGAGTAAGCTTTGTTCTAGAACACAAAAGTAGAGTAGATTGCAAGACCAATTTGACCTTTGCCCATCCAGAGCTTACATTCTAATGGGAGAGAGTGATGGATGGGTGCTAATAGAAATCAGTGTGGAAATATCAACTGGGGTCAAAGCCACCACAGGAATTTAGACTAAAGGGATGGGGCCAAGAGGAAGGTAGAGAAGCATTGGGGCAAGTTAGGGCTGTTCATTTCAGGAGGAAGTAACCATTAACATGACAAAAGGAGCCCACTCTGAAAACTGGGGTGGGGTGGGCATCATTCTTAACAGGGAGAGTAGCAGGTTCCATCCTGCTGGACAGAGCTGCAGAGCTAGATGTTTGGGGAAAGTCAGATGGAGGGGCTGGAGCAGAGCAGGGAAATCTCTGCATACTTATTAGAGGTTTTCTACTTCGTTGTAAAAGCCACTAGTAAGTTTTATTAGGGAGGTGCGATAATAGCCATGTTTTTGTTTTGCTTTTAGTTTGGGGAAAGAATGTCTTCCAAGGGATGCTCAGGAGGTTGGGGGCTCCTCTCAACTGGTGGTTTAATGTAAGGCCTGAAGATGAAGTGCTTGGAACTGGGGTTGGCTCCATGCCAGAACTGTACCTTCACTGCTATACTATCTCTCCAGCCCCAGGGCTCAGGCTTTCCAAAGACCATCAGTTGCTGGGTGTAGATGAATGGAGAAGGTTGTAAGTGGAAGCAGATAGACAGATGAGAAAGCTCCCACTGGACTTGCGTAGGAGCTGATGGCAGCTCAGGTGCCTGGAGGGCAGTGGGCAGTTTTGGCCTGTGCTGGGATCAGTGTTTGGATGGTACCTTCCCACACTGCCATTGCCTGTTTCCATTGGATGTGTTCTGCTGTGGTTCTGATGGCTTCCTGAGCCCTTGACCTCAGTTTCCCCCCTGGTGCCTTGCCACTACTTCTTAGCCCTAGCTGCTTTTTTTGGGGGTCACACCCAGCGATGCTCAGGATACTCCTGGCTCTTCACTCAGAAATGACTCCTGGCAGTGCTCGGGGACCATATGGGATGCCGGGATTGAACCCGGGTTGGCGCATTCAAGGCAAATGCCCTAGCTGTTGTGCTATCGCTCCAGCCCCACCCCAACCACCCAGCTGTTTTTGAGGGCTCACATGTAGAAGTGAATGGATGGGTTGGTAAATGAATGAAGGCAAACCACCACCTGCAGCAGTTTCATATTTTGTTGAACACTGAAGAGAGCATCCCTTCTTGGTGACTGTGTGCATGTTGGAAACTTTCACATGTCCGCTGATCTGACTGGGAACTCCTTAAACAGGTCACCCATGATGTACACAATAAAACTTTCCACAGAGCCACTGAGGGAGGGAAGAGGTGGTAGCAATTCCTCCACCCACAGACTCGGGATCCAGCCCAGAACAGAGCCTTGCTCCCTCCGGTTGACGGTTCTGGAGGAGAACCCAGCCTCCTGTTCCCTCACAGTGCCGCTGCAAGGGGCTGATTAGTGCATAGATCTGCCAAGAGTACATGGGCCTGTGCCTGCATCCCACTTCAGAATGACTTTTCTGTTCTTACTCTTGGGAGAAGTAAGACTGTTAAGTGAACAGGAAGAAGACTGGTCTCTGAACAGAAAATTATTCCGCCTTAATCTTTTAGCTATTCGTTGGGAACTGGGAAATCACCCTTTCAAAGGCAGCATGGGATCTGTGCACCCAGGCTGTTGTTTTTCCCACTGCATCTCACTGTGCAGCCCTTTGAATCCTGAACAGTGACAGCTGGAATGGTCCAGTGCTTTCCAGTAAGCAAAGATGAGTGGCTTTCAGGGCCACTGCGCAGGCCCCCTCTTCCTGCCAATGAAAGGCAGTGGGTCCCTGCTGATGTAGGGTGTCTCTCTCTGTCCAGGCGCAACGGCTGAACCAGACTAGGTCTCCCTACTCTCTCACCACTTGGGTTTGGCCTCTGCCTCTCACACTCAACATTTATTGGATAATTTCCACTTTTCCTCCTGATTATGGTCTCTGTCTCTGGTAATTTTAATTACAGGGCTGGTCTGCTGAGCGATTCATTAGGAGAACTATGTGTGGTCATGTCATTTATTTATTTATTTTCAGAGGCAGAGGCCAATCAATGATATTCCATGTGCTCTTTTTCCCTCCAGATAATTTGGGCTGCTGTGATTAGCCTTGGGTCCAGATTATCGGCGGTTAATCATTTGCTTCTGCTTTTCATCTCAGAATTAGAATTGATTACCATTAGGCCCAAAGCCCGTTGTTCGTTTTGTGGGAAGGCAAGTGTGCAGAGGGGAACCCGCATCTTTCTCCTGCTGCCCCACCCAGGACCTATAGTTCTTCCCCGCTATTCTCTTTTTTCCTTTTTGGTTTTTGAGTCACACCTGGCAATGTTCAGGGGTTACTCCTGGCTCTGCGCTGAGGAATTAACTCCCTGGTGGTGGTCAGGGTACCATATGGGATGCCGGGATCGAACCAGGGTCAGCTGCTTGCAAAACAAATGCCCTACTCAGTGCACTATGCTCTGCTCCCCCTCCCCTTTCTTGAAATCCATACTCTTTCTACTATAAAACCTTTGGCTTCTTGGCACGAACCATGAGAGACAGTTGTAGATATCTGGATGTTAGCAGGAGTTACAGAATGCTAAACAGAGAGCAGATATGCCCGCCAACCAGCCAACCATTCCCTCTGATGACAGGGAGTGGAGAAAGCCATCCTCCAGTCCTGTCCATGGGGAAGAGAAAGATTCAGGGCTGCAAACACAATGGAACTGCCTTTGGAAAAAACCATCACTAGCCAGATGCGAAAGCCTGTGAGGTCTGTCAGCAGTGATGGAAGGAGGAAAGGGAGCAGACGCCAGGGCTGACTGTCAGATCCAGATAGGAGGGAGATGGAAGCTCACCCAGGCGGGGTGTGTCTGCCTGTTCATCACACTGGGTGGGGTGCGTGTCTGTGAACAGAGCTTGGCCCTTTCCTCTAAGATTCTCGTGTGTGTGTGTGTGTGTGTGGGAGTGAGAGAGAGAGAGAGAGAGAGAGAGAGAGGGAATCTTCATAATCCCCATGCTCTGAGGTGTGCACACTTTGTGGAGTCTGTCCTGCTTAGTCCCTTCTGTGGACAGGGGAGCCAAGTTTCTGACAAAGCACAGGGCAGGGGGCCCCTGATTAGCTGTCCAGTCAGCAAGCCCTAATCTCTGAGTTACTATTGCAAGGCAAGGATAAAATGGGGCACATTTCAAAAAAGTAAACCAAGTCAGATCACTTTTTTTTAATGCTAGAAGGATTTCAACATACACTGAGGGATGGATGATGGGAACCTCTCAGGTTTACCAAAACCGCCGCTGGAAATTTTCTCTAAAGAATTTTCCCTCTTTTTTTTATGTTTTTAATGTGCTAAAGATCAAGGGAATACAGTTCTACAGTCTCTTTTCTGAAACTCTTGAAACAGATGTGTTCAGAATTTGAAATTTTTGCATTTTTGAAAATATGGGGAGACAGCACTGAGGAGGAGCAACCAACACTCAGTCATCAAAATCTATTTGTAGCTTTGCAGGAAAATAGGTAGCTATACATCCTCAAAGGGATAAGGAAAGAGTGCGGATGGGTTAGTGCCAGCTCAGGTTGTTTAGTCATCCAACAGAAAGGAGAAAATTTTGTATTTTCATTTTGGTTTTGTCTCTGTTTTTTTTTTTTTGGTGTTTGTGTGTGTGTGTGTGTGTGTGTGTGTGTGTGTGTGTGTGTGTGTGATCGTAAGTAAAGGAGTGTACTGGTATTTTCAAAACCAGCTTGGCTTCATCTAAATCTAGAGGAACAGGGAAAAACAAAACAAACAACAACAACAAAAAACCCTTCTTTTTCTTTCACTTTAAGGAGTGACAAGGTGGTGTTTAAAATAGCTATTACCCAAAAGAGTTCATGCAAATGCAGGCCCACCTTCAACTCCCAGGAATCTGGATACGAGTTCTGAGCCATGGGTAACCTCTGAATCACCTGTTTTGAGGATTTGAGTCATTAAGTGGTAGAGATAGTTAAACAACCCCACAATTTCCTTATTTGCCTGAAGGAAGCAGATTTTCTGGGTTTGGAAATAACAATTTTGAGGGTCGATTTTCATATTTAAAAATAATAATCAAGGAGCATTTTAGGGAGGGTGATAGCTGGGTTTGACTACTTTTTAAAGGTGCACTTACCACCACAATTCAAGTACCCTCCACCCCCACCCTAAGTACTTTAAGCCAGCCTGCGAAGTCTCTTTTGGAATAAAGAATATGAACCAGTGGAGGAACACTATGCAGGAGGCCCAGGTTCAGTCCCTGGCACCACAGGGTCCCGGGGCATAGAGCTGGTTGTACCCCCTAAGCACACAACGTGTGGCTGCAAAACACACAAAAAAGAACACGAACAAAGCCACTAAAAGGTCCTTCATTTTGCAAAGAGTTGGCAACATCTCCCAAATGTAACAATACATTTAAATACAAGTTTAAATAGATTAGGACCTAAAGCAGACTTCCTCCTCCTCCACCCTCACCTTCCACGGGTGTTTTAAGAAATGAAATGAATTCCCATGAATAATAAAAGTTGTAAACATTCAAGAGATAATTCCACCGCCAATCCATTTCAATTCTGTGCTAGATATGTCCAGACATCATCTAATCTGCTGTGTAGACAGAGATTTCACTGACATGCGCATCAGTCAGCAATCTCATACTAAGTCTTGGGGTAGATCCTGAAACACTATCATGTGTCTCTGTACAATTAGAAGCTTCTGGTCAAATAGCAGCCTGATTTTTGTTGTTGTTGCTGCTGTTTCTGGGCTACTGGCAACACCTCTGGGTGCATGGGAAAAGGCAGAAACAGAAGGAGCAGAAACAGAAGGTAGAAAACAGCAAGAACCTGATGTGAAACACTGAGTTCAAAGAAATGTTCCTCCCCCTCTGTTTTTGAGTCTGCTTTATCAAAAATAAGACAGCAGGAAAAGCTTGTAGGTTTGGGTCAAAGTCCCAACCACCTGCGAAGGGGTTGTTGTCAGCCGGAATTGTTTCTCGGAGCCAGGCAGTGCTGCAGAGAAAGCCTGGCAGGTTCCTGGTGTCTCTGGAGCTGTGTCTAAAGTTGGCTTCCGTGCCAGAGCACACGCCTACAGCTGTCTAAGCCTGAGCGATCCCAGGACTGGGAGGAGCAGGCGGTGACACTAAGGCTTTCTCCTAATCACACTTGAGCAAAACAGAGGAGAAATGATCAGGGGCACTTGGCCTATCAGTGCGCAGTTCCCTTTACTGCACATCTGCTCAAAGGGTCTGGATAACAAACAGTTCCTGGAAAACTCGTCTCTATATTTAGAGTTTGCTCCCTTTAAGTTTGTTCTACAAAAATTCCCTTTCCAAGGGCCAGTGGGAAGCACTTTGAATTGAGGCATATTCGTTTTACCCATCTTTCATTCTGAATCAACTCAGAATGCCCAGAACAAGCAAATGGGTAATATGAAAATAACGCGCATCGTCAGCCTGGTCCATGAATACGTGAGCAATATTCTCAGCTATTCCTTCAGTGTCACCTCCACATTCCACATTCCTCATCCCTTTCTTCTGTCAGATTCTGAGCTGGAAGAAAAAGACATTTCAGGCAGATATCTGTAATGTCTTAAGCCAAGAGTGCAATGTTCTACTTCGAGTGACTAAAGAAAGCCCCAGTGATGCTCAGAGCCATTCCAACAGCCTCCTCTGCACCCCCTGGTCCTTCCACCCCTCCTGCTGTGGTCCCTCTGCTCAGAGAAGTATGGCACAACCTGCTCTGCTTTCTCCAACCTGAGGCGCAACACTTCCCTGTAAAGTGATTTCCTATCCAGGTATCCTTCCAGAGAGAATGTGGACCTTTTTAAAACTCCACTGCTTATGTTGAGACAGTGAGGCCCTGGGGATGGAGCCTATTTGTTTTTGTTTTTGTTCCCTGTTCTTATCAGCAGCGAGTCCCAAGCTGGACTCCCAGCCCAACACAGGGATTGTAGTGCGCGCGTCAGGCAGCGAGCCAGGGGGACAGGAGTGCTTTCTGGCTTCCCCTCTGAAAGCTGCAGCTTGTAGGGAAAGCGCTGGGTGCAGGATCCTGGAGTCCGCAGCTCTGGCTTGCTGTTGTCACTTCTGAGTTCTTTCTCCTCTGGCAAGCGACTTCCTTTTGCAGGGCCTCAGTCTTCTAACTCGTACTGTGAAAGAGGGCACTTGTTTCTGCCTCAAAGCAGTTGTCTGAATTCATCAGTGCTCTGAAGGTTGAAGGGGGAAGGGGTATGATGGAAGGTTGAGGCATAACCTAGAGTCAACCCCGAAGGGACAGTGACAACTATTTTTTAAATTTTTTTATTATGCCACCATGAGATATACAGTTACAAATATGTTCATATTTGGGTTTTGGTCATTTGGTGTTCCCACACCCATCCCTCTACCAGTGCCCATTTCCCACCACCAATGACCCCAATTCTTCCTCTCTCCCTCAGCCTGCTCTATGGCAGGCACTTTGCCTCCTCTCTCTCTCTCTCTCTCTCTCTCTCTCTCTCTCTCTCTCTCTCTCTCTCTCTCTCCCCCTTCTCTTACATTGTGGCTTGCAATATGTACATTTAGAGGTTATCACATATATCTCTTTGCCTATATTCAATGCTCAAATTGAGAGTTTCTCCACATTCTTGGCCAAGGCCCTTCTTGTAAAGCCTGAATGAATCATGTGGAGGCATCTAAAAACCTCTAGGTCTAAGGCATGCTAGGCGGGATATATGTCTTTGGGTGGGAGGGGGCACCACCTGGGGAGAGAAACAAGAGTTCACTATTGCCAGAGAGACACTGCTTCCCTTCCCTCCTCGTGGACTTGTCACCAACTTTCTTCTTTTTTTTTCTTTTTTGGGTCACACCCAGCAACACTCAGGAGTTACTCCTGGCTCTTTCACTCAGGAATTACTCTGGCGGTGTTCAGGGGATCATATGGGATGCCGAGGATTAAACCCGGGTCGGCCATGTGCAAGGCAAATGCCCTACCCGCTATGTCTCCAGCCCCACCAACCTACATTTTTCCAAAATTTTTTCTCCTTTTTTTTTTACCCTTAAAAGGATTTCTGAGTTCACAGCTATTTTTCTGCTGCTTTGTGATGGCTTCAGTTCTAAAAGGGAGTATCTATTATACACAGTCGATATTTATTATTGGACTCTATGGCACGCCATCCTCATTCTCCAAAATATGAAGTTAGGGTCCGTGATGTTTCCTTTCCCTCTGGAATGGGTGCTTTTATATATCTCCAGTCATGGCTGGGAGGAGGAAGGAATAGATGCTGCAGGAAGATGTTAGAATTCTTTTTCTGCTTTTGTATGAATCTTCATGAATTTGTGATATTAACACAAATATCTTCAAATAGGTGGCCATTGTGGTCCCTCAAGACTAGGTATGGTATCACTGTATCACTATCTTCCTGTTCATAAGCAGTTTGCTCGAGCAGGCCCCAGTAACATCTCCATATGTCCTGTCTCATGCTAGTAGAGTCCAAGGGCATCTGCTTGCTCCAGGAACAAAAGAGCCTCGATCCATTCCATCAGGTCATGGGAATGAGGTCTGTAATTGTTACTGGTATTTGGCATATCAAATACAACACGGGTAGCTTGCCAGGCTCTGCCATGCAGGTAGTATACTATTGTAGTCATCTCTAAATCCAGCATTTATTGATAACCGAGCAGCCGCTTTAGGCCGCGTGAGCCGGGCTGTGATAGGCTGGTCTGCTGGGTGGAGTTCTGACAAGGGGAAGTCCGGATGTGGAAAATGGAGGCCCTCATGGAGTGGGGGGTCGTCTGGCTTGTTGCAAGGCTCTGCTGGGGTGGCGAGCCAGGGCTAGAACCCGCCATCCCTCCTGGGCGCCCTGTGAGCAGCTGGACACAGGTATGGTAAAAGCTTAATTAAACCTGAACCCGTCCCATTGCCTCTGATTCCACATGTGAAAAGTCCTGTGGCCCCTCTGCCATATCCTGACTCCCCACATCACCACTGCAGGCAGCCAATGGCTCCACTTCACGTAGTGATTCCTGATGGTTCCAATTGTTCAGTAGTTCCTGATGCCTCATTCCCTCCTGAACTCTGATGGAGAAGCATTTGCACAGGGTCAGAGTGGGGGGGAACCTTTGCCTACCTGATGCTTTGGAGGTGGCTGAGCATTCCTTTGAGGTGACTTGGAGGTGGCTGTAATCACCAACAAAATGGTCTTTATTAATGTAAACCACCAGGGCCTGCAACCATTCCAGCCACATAAGCACACAATGCATCAGCTTATATTCAACTACTCTCTTAAGTGCAATTTCCATTTATTCCAGCTTCTCATCCTTTCCAACCTTCCTTCTGCTTAGCTCTTTCTTGATATCTCAGGAGGAGGATACACTTTGGAGCTTGCAGCCTGGTGCTCCCTTTATACCCATGTGCTGTAGATACTGAACATGGGCTTCCTGGACACATTGCTTAACCTCCCTGAGCCTTGTTTTCCTTGTGTGAATAGTGGAGACCAGAGCGTCTGGATGTTTACATTAAAGAATGAGCTTATGGGGATCAGAGAGAGTACAGCAGCTATGGTGCTTGCTTTGCATGTGGCCGACCAGGTTCTATCTCTTGTATTACATAGGATCCCCTGAGCCTCACTAAGAGTGATCTCTGAGCACAGAGTTAGGAGTGAACTCTGTGCACAGCCAGGTGTGGCACCATCACAAACTGCCATCCCCTTCCGCAATACAGGAATGGGGAGCAGGTGCTTTGCACACAGCAGGAGCACAGTAAACTCCACTTCCATCCCTCCCTTCCTCCATCTTCCATACCATTGTTTCACTCACACTCACAGGAAGGCTCTGATCACACACCACCGATTATGCCATCCTGAGAGCAACCCCTTGCCTCTTGCAGACACCCTCCTTCAGCAACGGGAAGCCTAGTGCCTAGGAAGCAGGGGAAGAGAGACCCAGGCACTGCTTCTCCCAGTGAAGACTGGATCAAGGGAGAATTTCTTAAACCTATCAAAAGGCAACTTTTGCTTCCCCTGCAGAACTAACATGCATTTATTGAGGACACTGTTGTTATGCCTTACAACCAATCTTGAGACCTCTAGAGTGTCACCCTCTCTAGCCCACTTTAGGGTGACGCTGGATTAGAGGCCTCAAAAAATTTAATGCAAAGCACATGGAACAGAGAGCTTCAATGCCTGTGTGCTCAGCCTCCCTACAGAGACTATTTCAATTCAGATTTTTATTAATGTATTCATTGATATTGGGGGTCCACACCTGGCATTACATCGGGGATCTGGCATTACTTAAGCTCAGAACTGGGGCTTCTACATGAAAAGCATGTGTTTTAGCAATTTGACATTATAAGGCTGTCTTTTTTTTAATGGGAAAAAAATTAATTGAGGGCCTGGGAGAAGGTTGAAAGAGGACCAGCCAGAAAGCTGGAGTATTCAGGTGAAGACATTCCACTCTGTGTATCACCCAGTCATACAACTCCACAGAGGATCATGTGATAGTAACAGCCTTGTCTGGGCCAGGTTAGAACCTAGTCCCCAGGAGAGAGAAGGCTGGGTCAAGTGAGGAAGAGATAAAGCTTTATCAGACTTGGTGCCAGACTAGGCCTCTTGCAGTCCAGAGAGAGCTGAGTGAGCCGGTGACATTGCCTGGGTTTGCCCCATGCAGCCCTTGAAATAAATGCTCGAGCTTCTGCAGCAGGTGCAGGTGCAGGCATGACTGAAAAGGTGAGGAGCAGGCAGCTCCCGGATCCAGGGAACAAACCCTGTTTCTCCTATGGATCTAGAGCTTTTCCTGTCTTGGCTTTGGAGAGTGCCTGATCCTATCTCAACAGCCCCCGGCCCAGACACATTATCTGATTTCACTTCCCCAGTTTTTGCATCTGAGAGGGAAGGGGGACCCCACACTGCCTCAACTTCCATCTCTCTCTCTCCGAGCCCACACCTCCAGAAGATGGGCGTGGGAATGGGTTACAGGGGAGCAGCCTGCTCAGGGCGCCCACTGACGGCCACAGCCTCATTTTATCCCTGCATGGGACAACCTAGACACTCACCCTCAGAGTCCCACGTGGTGTGTCCATTTGCCCATTTCATGACCTTCATTTAATTGGGATGACAAAAGTTTATCCTTGCCATACCCATAGCAACAACTGGTCCTTCCTTCTCTTAAGCCCTTGTGAGTCTAGATCACCTTTCAGACACCCTGACTGTCCATAGAAGACATGCTTCTTACCACAGTTTCTAGAATGAGGTAGTGAACGGTTTTCCATGTGGGTCTGAAAAGTATGGGGGCTATTCCCCTCCTTGCCTCTTATCACGCTGCCAGTAGAGCTTTTGTAAAAGTCAAGTGTGTGCCAGTTTCCGGATCTGCTCTTTGACTGATAGGAGGCCACAGCTTGGCTATGGCCCCTTACCAGGCCACCAGGTCTGCACACTTAAAGGGCAGCTAATGCTGAGCCAGGGGATGGCTCAGACAAATCACATGTTCCAGCCCTTGGAACCATCTCCCCAGCCTTAATGTGGGAAGTGCCCTCTTAAGTTTTGAAAATTACTTAAGGACTCTCTTAAGTCCTGTGGTACCGCCTGCTCAAGATTTTGACTCTCTGTGGACAGTTGTTGTTCATTTAGTTTTTGTCCTCCTAAGCTGAGAAAGCCCCAGCCCAGGTTTTGCAGCACAGAGAATGTCTGTGAAGGCACAAGGATTTCTCCACCAAGGCAGCTTCTCAGTGAGAAAATGGATGTCTACAGATTTACCAGGGTTAGAGCCCAAAGTTGAGTAAGAAGGCTGTAATTCATCAGGAACTTAGCTGAAGAATAAAGTGCTCATGTGGACCGGCCAAGATTAACTGGTAGTGCCAGAACGTTTTCCCCCACATGATGTCCACATTTACAACCTGATGATACAATGATAGAAAGACATATAAAACAGTTATTTTTCCTGGCGTGGAGCCCTACTGTAAACCTGGATGTATTTAAATAGCCCACTTTCAGCCATGCTCTTGGCTCTGCCTAAGGATTAATATAAGTCACTGAATTGCATAATAGATTTCTGTTCAGTGTATTTCTGCCAGTTTCTGGGGTCGAGAATGTTGCCTCTCACCCAGGCAATCTCAAGATAGAAAACCATAAAACTGGAAGATAGAAGAAAATGGCAGGATTTGGTTGTGTGAGCTTATAGGGTATTTGGACAAAGAGGAATGAAGTAGTGGGAAGATAAAACCTCACTTGTCATGTCAAGAAAAAATCCCTCTTTAAAAGTATGTGATAGTCCCAAAGACTCCTAGAGGAGTAAGACTCAGCCTCCTTCATTTCCCGTTAATGCACAGCTAAAAGCTCTGCAGCCGTAGTGTGTGGACAGCCCGGGGGCTGCCCTGGACTGCTGCCATACCCCCTTCCCCATAGATCCCGCCTCCAACTTGCCTGCCTTGTGCTTCACTCTACTCCTGTTATTGATTTTTACTCTTTAGTAGGTCTCCTCCTAATAGGGATCTCCCAGAGTTTCTTTCCTTATGGAATTTGGGCTGTCCAGAATTGGAAGAACTTCTGGGGAGATAGTCCGAGGTCAGGGGCTTGTGTTATGATACACCAGGAGCCCAAATTTGATCTTCAAAGCTAATTGTCTGCTCCACTCCCTCCTCCCCCCCCACCCCCACCCTGGCATCACCCGGTATAACCCTGGAGGCCCTGATCACCCTGGGGAGGCAGTGGTAGACTCTGAGCACCATCAGGTTGATCCTGGTGGCCCCCAGCACTGCCAGAGCCCAGTAGCATCGCATCACCAGACCTCAATACTGAACATCTGACCTGCTTGTCTTTCTTAGCCGAGTACCAGTATCCCAACTGGGAGAAGCTCTGGGGCTCCTTATATCCCCCTCACTACTTTGGAGTAACCACCTCTCCCCTGCACACACAAAGAAACTCAGAAGAAAGTGAATTGGCAAAGATTAATGAAAAGATTATGGCCTTTAACCTGTCTGTAAACACCTTTGTAAACACCTTGTCTACATCGCACAGTAATGAATCACTCTTGTGAACAGGCAAGTCATCGAGTCTCATTTTAATCTACACATCAGAGATGGATATAGGAATTTCTAGACTTTCCTCAAGCTACCTCTTTGATTTTTAAGATAAATTAATTAATGTGCATTTTTCAATTGAAGAAATGATTAAGACCCAGCTGCGCCTGCAAAATCATAAGTTTTGATGCAACGCTCGGGACTTGTTAAGTCTTTCTTTTTGGCATGAAGAAGAGAAACTTAGGTATCTAATATTAAGTGGCATTTGGAAAAGCACAAGTTAGCAATTTGCTTGCCAAATTAACTTTCAAAAGACAGCTAAGTTACTAAGTTTAACTTTCCTAGGCAGAAATCTCAAATGATTGATGGACTACTTTGTTAAAAAAAAAAAAGATACTCTTTGGCAGGCTACTTCAAAGGTCTTAGTACCCTGGAAGATGAAAAGATATCCCATTTCACTTTAGTTTCCCTGAAAGATCAACACGTTTGAAATATGCCTGAGAATTACATGGTATTTACTGTACTTTTTCATCATATCCAGTAGCCACACATGGGGTTCCTTCTTCTTAGAAGATTTGGGGAAATTTTTTGAGACATAAACAGCATCCTAAAAATATACAGGCGGGCAGAAGTGTCTATGTGGCATTATTCATTCATTGTGATTTCACCGCCAGGTAGTCTCTGAGACTAAAACAGAGATGTGGTTCCATATAAGTCAACAATCCCATCAGAGTGTGGTTTCAGGACTCCCAGCCCACCTCTATGCTCCTTACAGTCACAAAGGAGTCAATTCTTTTACTTTCAACAGGAATTGTGTGATTTTGTTTATGTGTAAGGTCGCTGCTAAGCTCCAGGAAGCGGGGGTGGGAGTGGGGGGAATCTCAACCAAGATCAAACAGATAATAGGAATTAGTGAACTGAATGGGACCATTGATAGAGTGTGGGTCTCTGTGCATATATGTGGTATGTGTGTCTATGTGCATGTGGTCTGTGTGCGTCTATGTATCTGATGCTTGCGTCTGACTCTGTGTTGAAAGTGAAGGACACTAGAATTGTAGGTGTGTGTGTGCATGCATGTTTTGGAGGTTGTGAAAAAAATAGTACCTGAGGGAAACTTACTTAGATCAGTACAAGATATACTTTGATTGTTTTGTTTTGTTTTGCTTTGTTTTTGTAAAGAAGATTAGAACTTACTTGTTTTTCAGTGTTGATAACTACTTCCAGTATTTGAAAAGATGCTGGGTTTGCCAAATAGGGCATACTTTGGAATGCATATACAGCATGGTTGGACAAACAGGCATGCAGGATGGTCTCTATTAGTATTTCTCTAAGAGAACAGTACCCACCCCAGGGATGCGGGAACAATGAGGGGAAGGCATTGTAGTCTCCCATGTAATTGGGGGACAGATGCGATGTTTCTTTGCTTAAGGATGGTGGATTTCCAAGGGAAGAGCGGAGTGATTTCTTTTTTCTGAGAAGGGAGGTAAGCGGATACGTTCGGGAACCTCTGCTCTACATGCTGAATGTCTGCCTAGAAGGAGAGTGTTTCCTTTAAAGAGGAACAAACAACTGCCCACTTGCTTTGAAATGAATGCTGAGTTTCTTAATTGAAAAGTAGCCACCACAAATGACTTGCAGAGATCTCTGGGCAGTGGAGCTGTCCGTGTCTGACAGCAGCCTGCAGAGGGGCTCAGGTGTGCCGTGAGGGAATGCACAGAGGGAAACAGAGAGAAGTTCCTAAGTTAATAAAGCAATGAGGTGGCCACAGTGGGATAGATAGAAGCAGAGCCCCTTTCTCTTAAAACCATCCTTTTTTTTTTTTTTTTTTGCTTTTTTGGGTCACACCCTGCAATGCTCAGGGGTTTCTCCTGGCTCTGCACTCAGGAATCACTCCCTGGCGGTGCTCGGGGACCATATGGGATGCCAGGGATCGAACCCGGGCCGGCACGAGCCGGCCGCTGCAAGACAAACGCCCTACCCGCTGGGCTATCACTCCGGCCCTTAAAACCATCTTTAAAGGCATTGACTAAAGTTGGCTTGCAAAAAAAAATGATCATGATAGTAATAGTGGTGGTGGTAGTAGTAGTAGTAGTAGTAGTAGTAGTAGTAGTAGTAGTAGTAGTAGTAGTAGTAATTAATAATAAACTTTCTTTGCACTTGGCAGGGTGAAGTAGAGAAATAAAGTCTCCCCGCTGAACTACTATGAGGTCAGAAGCCTTGCTGCTCTATTTCACACTGCTACACTGTGCTGGGGCCGGCTTCCCAGAAGATTCCGAGCCAATCAGTATTTCGCATGGCAACTGTGAGTACACGCATGCTCCTTCTCGCTCTCCCTCAGTGGCCCTGCGGCCCTCCTCCACCAGTAACACCAACATATTACACTGTTAATTGTCATTAAGTCCTTCTTACATGCATAGATGGCAGGGTTAGTTCAAGCCCAGCCCAACAAATGGATGGGATTCAAAGGGTCATGCGAGGCCCATGGCATGGGCACTGCCAACTCTCCTCCATCCCTCCATCAAACCCTCTATTCTTACTGGAGGTCTCATACCTTTTGATTCAACTATGAGATGATCATATCTGAATCCAGCTTGGAGATGATACTAACCTCACTTGGGTAGTGCCTCTGTTGATCACTTTCTTATGCTATTACTGTCCAAATGGTGTCCCCAGATAGGAAGGGAAAATAAGAAGTTTGTTCTGGAATACTTCTGAGACAAGCATTCATATGTACAAGTTCTAGCACTGTTAAATGTGACAGAACGTTTCTGAATTCACAGGGTTCCCGGTCTTAGCTGCTAACTCTATTTGGGGGCTCCACTTCACCCTCAAGAGTAGCAGGAATAGAAAGCAAGATAGTTAAGAAATCTGTCTACTCCTCAAAAGAGGAAAGTCCTGCCCAAGTGTTGACTGGAACCGCCAAAGTACTACTTCCCCTACCCCATTCCCTTCAAAAGTCAAAACATTTTATCAAAGTAAAAGTGAAAGAAATAATTTCCACACACACCCCTCCGATATCTACTTTCTTCAGTAATTAACAAGTGAACACTAGATGATCCATATCAAAGGTATTTCACTGCTGTGATACTAAGGAGCTCCATCAATTCCCAGCAGACTGCTGGGAGATGTTCTGGATTGGGAAGGAGCTAACTTTTCCGGAAGGTATGCATATAACCAGGAGAGAATGGAAGTCATGACAAGAGGGCAGCCCAAACTGTGGGGTTCAAGACCAACACTCTTGAAATCAGAAAGCCTTGGGAACACCAGGAACCATGAGGTCCTGGTTAGGAAGCATTACTGCTCTCTGCTGGTCTTCTGTCTTCACCCTGTTCGGAACAGTTAGCCCAAATGTGCTGCTGAATGCCATTCTTCTGTAGGCACTCAAGCCCTCGCTAGCAGAGAGATGCAAATTCTTTCAGTAAGCTCCTGGATGAATGGTTAGAGAAAATGTCTGTAGAACAGAGGAGTAAAGAGCACAGCTAGAGACCATGCCAAGGATGACCGAGACACTGGGGTTCTCACTTAGGATTCCCACAGTGAAGGATCTCGGAGCTCACAGGGCTCTACAGAGTAAAGTTCTGAGCCCAAATCTGTGAATGATTTTTCGAGTGCTTATTCACCTACCCTGGAAAACTGCTTTCTAAAAAGGATTCATCTTCCTTCATTGGCTTCTCCTGGAAGATTGCCAGACCTCTAAAGCTAAGAGGTTGACAGATTTTTTTTTGAGCCATAGGTATGTCCAAAGGTCAGATAGTCAGATATTACAAATTGCCTGATCTCAGCCTAAGAGAACTGTGCGAAAGGAGAGATATTATTGCACATCGACTACTCAGGTCAGGAAAATTCCAGATCAACTGACTGGCTACACTCCATTTGACCCTGTCCTGTCCCAGCCCCCACTTCTGGAAGATTAGCCAATGGTTCAACTCAAGAGTGAATTTCCCACAGTTCCTAGAATGCCAGCTACCCTCACGGGGCTGCTTCAATAGTGGATTATTCTAACTGGACGCCTGTGGAGACTGTATTTTTCTTCTGGCTCCAGGATGAGGGCCTTCGCCTGCAAACCACATTGCCTTTGTGGAGATTGATGGAAAGGCTGCTTTGAAATAGTTTTGTCCCGAGACAAGATCTTTGGCAGACTGCCCCTTGGGCTTAGCACTCTAAAAAGATGAAAAGAGAGCTGTGGAAGAAAAGAGCACCTTCATGGAATGGGGTTCCCCTGCAAGCTTAACCCCCTGAAGGAAAGACAAGTCAGAAAGGGGGGACACCCAGAAACCTAAGTCCCTGCTTATTCTCTCCCTGGAAATGCAACTATCACTCAGTATGCTTGCAGGAGCATGTTTCTATGCAAGCCTTTGCCGAAGTGACGGGCTGTGTGGGTGTGGCGCACGGTGGCATGGTTGGTCTGACTTAAATCTACCTTTGTTCTGTGCTTCGACCCCCTCCTCTCCCTGCCCTGTCAATTCTTGGCTTCCTTTCCCCCTCTTTTGCCCCATCTCCGCTTTTCACAGATACAAAACAGTATCCGGTGTTTGTGGGCCACAAGCCAGGACGGAACACCACACAGAGGCATCGACTGGACATCCAGATGATTCTGATCATGAACAGAACCCTCTACATTGCTGCTAGGTGAGTGGCCTCTTCCTCCAGGCTGCCCTCGGAGGGTTTACCAAGACTCCCTCCCTTTTCTAATGGGAGTCAGTCAAAAGAATGGTATAATTTCAGACAAAAAGGGGTTCCCTTAAAGCCTGATAATGTGTGGCAAGTGACCATTCTTTCATCATCTTCCTTGTGTGTTTAACCTTGAGTATCGGATGGAGATCAGAATTATTACAGTTTGGAGTGTAACCTCACATAATCCTCCATATCATAAATGTATATGCAGATATTTACTTATCACCCAGGAGAGTGCTTTGTTCCTTGCTTCCTATCTTTGAAATGTACCTGAATGTATAAAAGTGCATTTATATATATAAATACTATATATATACTATATATATACTAAATATATAAGTACTATATATAGTATATATACTATATATACATACATACTATATATGTAGTATGTATATTAATCCTATTTGAATTTGGCAGTTAATATAGAGTATTATTATTTTAAGAGAAGTGACTTTTATTTGGGGTGGGGGACCTTGTAGCAGTGTTTAGGGAGCCCAGCCCTTCCTTGGGAGACTTTTCTGGAGGAACAGGCCTAATGGCTCAGTGCAGGATCTGAAATGGGGTGGGGTGCTTTGGGGCCAACATACACTGAGGGCTTCCAGTGTCTGGGTTTGAACTCAGGGGCCTCCTGCGTGCAGGCATGTACTCTACTCCTTTACACCTTCTGCACTGCCAAGTGGCCTTGTACTGCCTGCAAGGGAGTCACAGGATTTTAACTCTTGTTTTCAGTCAACCTTAACTTCCCTGAACCACAGCTTCACTGTCCATATGTGTCTTCCGTCAAATGACTGAATTAGAATATCTTAAGCCATTATGGTTCTAACAGTTCTCTCCACCTAAATAATTTTGAGTAGCCACAAGGGCATTATCCTGCAGGGTTCCAGTGTGGTCTGACCTGGGACTAGTTTGATCGATCTCACTAGAAATAAATCTAGGTGATGTTTGGTGATGCTTGCCTGCAGGCATAGTTAAACAAAAGATAAAAATAATGGTGCTTTGATTTCCTTCCTTCCTGCCTGCCTTCCTGCCTTCCTGCCTTCCTGCCTCTCCTCCTCCCACCTCCCTCCCTCCCTCCCTCCTCCTCCCTCCCTCCCTCCCTCCCTCCCCCTCCCTCCTTCCTTCCTTCCTTCCTTCCTTCCTTCCTTCCTTCCTTCCTTCCCCATGCCAGGGCTGAACCCAAGGGCTCTTACATACAAGACGTGTGCTCTACCACTCCATCCTGTATTTCATCACAGCACTTCAATGGACTGAAATGACTGTCTATACAACATAAAGTAAAAAATAAAACACATTGGCTAGGTCCAAACAACTGCATGTTCCCGGTGTTTTATCATAGAGAACAAGACCAAATCATTTTTTACCATTTTTACTTCATAAATACTTAACATATTAGTTGTGTACTTGAAAAATGCCAGTGTACCTGTACTTTCCTGATGGGTTTTATTCATTCATTTGATCATGCAGTGGAAAGAAAACGTATGAGAAAGAAGCAAGGTATTCTAAGCCTTTTTGATACAGACATTCCTGTCCTTTGTCTTATAGAAAAGGAACCAAGATACAGAGATGAGAAATGCAAAGTCAACATAAGAGGCAAGGTTTGAACCAGGGTGGTCTTGCTCTAGTAGGTCTTGCCTTTAATCCCTCTCAGATCCAGCCTCCTGCACAGGACATGCATTACTGTTTGTCCTGTAAAACACCTCCTCACAGCCAGTGCCCAAGAACGCAGCCAGTGTGGACAGTCATTAAAAGTACTGACAGAGAGAAGAAGAGAAATGGAAAGAAACAAGACCGCTGGAGGGGCGGGGGGGGAGGAGGGTGGTGGGGATGGGGGGCGGCTGGTGGCGGGTGGGTGCTGCCGTTCGTTGTTTGGTGGCATAAAAAAAAAAATAAAAAAAAATAAAAAAAAAAAAAAAAAAAAAAGTACTGAAGGGGGGGCTGGGGCGATAGCACAGTGGGTAGGGTGTTTGCCTTGCGCGCCGACCCGGGTTCAATCCCCTGGCATCCCCATATGGTCCCCGAGCACCGCCAGGAGTCATTCCTGAGTAAAGAGCGAGGAGTATCCTGAGCATTGCTGGATGTGACCCAAAAAGGAAATAAATAAACAAACAAAGAAACAAGAATAAAAAAGTACTGACGGGGTCACTTGCCAGTGTCACTTGCCTTGCATGTGGCCATCCAGGGTTTAATCCCTGATCCCTAACACCCCGTATGTTCCCTGAATCCCTGCCAGAAGTGATCCCTGAGCACAGAGCCAGGAATAAGCCCCTCAGTACTGTTGGTTGTGGCCCCCAAACAAAACAAAATAGGCTCCCCACTCGTCTGCCCTCTGCTTGAAGATCAACTCTGTCTTCAGTATCATTTCTAGGTTCCTAAATGTAATAAGACCAGATTTTAGCATTACTGCCTGGCCTTTCCCTAAAGGTCTAGCTCAACACCCCAACAGGGGCTTGTTTTTCAATCTCTACTAGCTCCTTCCCTTCACCACCACACTCTTGGAAACACTCCTAAAGGAGTTCTGGGGCCACACCATATTTAGAGTCTCTCCCTCATTTTGATTCCACATTTCCCAACATTGCCCTGAGAGATCCAGGTTCCTAGGCAGCCAGTAACAGGATTTAAAAGTTAAATCCTTTCCCCAGAGCACAAGCCATGGCAACACAATTCATTGGTGCTCACGGGAGGCGGGAGAGGAAGTCTTGGGATTAGGGTCAGTTTGTGTCCAAATAACTTAATTCATGAAGAGCAGCACATGAATCCTGGGGTGCACACATGGATGGGTGGGAATAACCCTCAACCCAGGCCTGTGGTTTAGCATAAAGATCTGTTTCTGTTTGCTGGGCAAAGAAATATCTTAGATGTTGAGAAAGATTGCCATTGTCCAAAAGAAGCTTTCATTCATGGCCTTGCTGTTAAAAGGCTTTCCAGTTCTTGCAGATAATTAGTGTCAGCTTTCGGAAGCCAAGTCCCTTGGAGCACCCCAGGACTGAGGGAGGCTAGAACCTTTTTGAATTCAGCTTTATTGTCCATTTTGTAGATTTCTCTCTGTCTCTCTCTCTCTATCTATCTATCTCTTTCTCTCTCTCTTTCTCCTCTCTCTCTCTCCCCCTCTCTCATTGCTGTTTAATCTCCAATCTGTTAATTAACATAAACAGGCCATGCCAGGAGGGGGCAATCCCAGAGCATTCTGAGGAATTGCCAATGCATATTAATCAGCTGTTAATTTACAATACAGTAGTCCAGCCCCTACTTGTTATTTTGAGGGGAAGCAGGGCGAGGAAAACCTTGGAGTCATCTCATACCCGATACCAAAGTAATAGGCAATCCCATTCCAATAATGAGCCTGAGCTCGACCCACAGCACCACCAATAAAGTCAAACAAGTAATAAACAAACGCAATAAAACTGCCTTGAAATTAAAGGGCAGGGTGAGTGCCCCATTAGTTGGAAAAACTTCCCAGTTCAGCTCTGCCTGAACACATGCATGGGCGACATGCACACACAAACACACATGCGTGCACACACACACACACACACACACACACACACATACATACCACACTTACATACACATTTCTCAGAAGTCAGGCAGGCAAGGGAATTTTATAAGCCAACAACTGCTCCCCCATTTCATTTTCATGACATAACCTGCTTTTATTTTTATTTCTGTTATACTTTCTTTAAAAGCAGCAACACACGGTTTTATAAAGAACCAGAAGGGAAAATAGAATTGAATTCTGGCAGCAGACAATTTCTTTCTTTCTTCCCTTTTTTTCTCCGCCCCCGCCACTACCTTTCTTTTAAAGTAATGGGGCAGGGGGTGAAGGGGGTGCTGAAGTCTACATGGAGCCTTGAGATCTTGGTTTAAAGCTGTGGGTAATTTTCCAGCCCCAGGACTTCCTGCATTTTAGAAAAAGTCAATGTTATTTCAAGGGAAAATGAGCTGTTTTGCTTTCCCTTTCTAGCCCCTGTCTCCCCATTTGAGTGTAGTTCTTTTCTTTCTTCTGAATTCCAGACAAAAACGCCCTTGTACTCGGCTCACACAGAAGGGATGTTAAATATAGCTCCACACCTGAGCTGCTGATTCTGTTTCTTCCCTTCCTAAGGGAGATTGGCAGCCGATTGTAAACGCCAACCAGAATCGCAGCAAAACGGGTGTGCACGAAGCAGAAAACGTAAACTTGACCTTTTAGACCTTTCATTGACCACTGAAGAAAACAATGGCTGCTGGAAATAATTTTACATTGAGCATTTTCCATCTTGTCAATCAAATCATCATCAAAGTGAATGCTACAAATAAGTTTTCACTGGGACAGGGGTAGACAGATACAGAGAGACAGACAGACAGATGGTGATTCACTTTTTTTTTTTTGGGTAGTGCCATTTCCCCACAACCCCCATGAACAAATGTGACATGTGGAATAACAAATGTAAGGGACATGGATTTTAAGATTCTGGAAAGACAGTTTAACTCATCTGCAAAGAGGATTTCAGAATCCTCTCTTAAACCATATAGATGCAGATATGAAGGTTCAAGAATGGGAATAGTCCGCAGAAAAGTTCTATAAGTTTTCCCTCAAAATACAGCCAGTACATTAAAGGATTAAGCCACCCTTTTTCTTGCACATGGACGCTTGGTGTTTTAACAGAATAGAAATGGATGGACCTGCCTCCAGTGAGATACCTTTCCCTTCAGGAGAAAATGAACTCTCAACTCTTGTGTTTGACATTGTATTCATTCTTTGTTTACAGGGACCATATTTATACTGTTGATATAGACACATCACACACAGAAGAAATTTATTGTAGCAAAGTAAGTAGTTTTAAGATTATCTTTTTTGAAATATGAAACCTTAAGAACAGTTCTTGAAAGAGAAAATGTATTTTAAATGCATTGATGGAGGTGGCGTGGCTGATAACTGGAACATTTTGTGATTTCTGATTTGGGTGTCAGGTGGGATTTAATATATACTCAAACAGTATGCACTTTATGTTTTTTCATTACATTCATGAACACTTCAGAGTTTGGAGTGGTTCTTAAGTTCTTTTAGTAAAACATGGACAGGCTTTTCCAGAAAATCATCCATTTTCACATGTAAAACTTAGTCCCACAGTTGTTTTAATGTCATAGGAACATGTCTTGGCATCTTAAATCTGATTTGACTGTAGTGCTTAAGGAATTTGCTCATTATCCGTTTGCAACAGATGTAAAATATAATCTAAACTTCCCTCATTATCCACATGGAGCATTTTAGTTAATAAAATCTGCTGTAGAAGTAGACAATGCCTTCCAGGCCATGAATTTACACGGAGTGTAACCTGAATTAAATCATTGTCCATCTAAAGTGAATGTCCCCTTTATGTTTAAGAAAATGACTTCCATATTTAAAGGAAAAAGGCCTACTTTATGAAATTTAATTTAGCAACTGAAAGGAAAAAGCCAAGGACATGTGTTTGATCGAAATAAGCATAAATTACCAGCTCATTTAGATATTTCATATGAAATTTCCACACTGCTGTTTATTCTTTTCTTTCTCCTTTATCTTGATCTCAAAGAGAAATAGATCATTTTGCAGTTTAATGAATAGATAGGAGTTCAAAATTAAATGAACATTTCCATCTCTGATCTTTTGTTGCGGTGGTGAATTAATCATGGAGAAAGGGTGTGGAAAGCTTTCAATAAATATATGTTCAGCTCCCAGCCTCCCCAGAGGGACTCTTACTTCTCCAATCAAATGCAACAACCTCTGGGCTCTAATTGATTTCTTTCTGATCCTTGCAGAAACTGACATGGAAATCTAGACAGGCTGATGTAGACACGTGCAGAATGAAGGGAAAACATAAGGTGGGCAATTTTCATTTCTCCAGCAGCTGCCACTTTGGGTTAAGTTTTTGACTGTTATCTTCAGCTGTAAACCATGATGCAGAATGGATCATGCTAGTCCCCTTTCCCCAGTAATTGCTTTTTCCATCAACTTATTGAAGGCTTTAATTTGCAAACATAGTTTGCCTTTAATGTGATGAAACATTACGACAGCTGCGGTGGCTGTGCTGGGAACTACCACGGGGCCCTGGGGATTACGGACACAAAGCATGCTGCCCCGGGCTGAGTGCACTCCCCGGGCTGGCAGTGCTGAGCGCTCCGGGAGTCTGCCAGAGTTTGGGAAGGGCTACCATAGGCACAGAGATCTGTGCCTTTGCTCACAGAGCAGCTTAAGATGTGCTTCTGCTGAGATCCTTGTACATGAAGAGACCTCAGTCTCTGGCGGTTTTGTTAACAGGTTGGGGGCTGACATCCAGGCTTGCCTTCCTTTTCTACGTCAACAGAGCCCTTCCATCTGCAGTCATGTTTTTATTTATTTTTGCAAAAGCAATTGTTCTTGCCAGTATCATCTTTTGTTTAATATCAGGAAGAGCCGATACTTTTTTTTTTCCTTTTTTTGGTTTGGGGGCCATACCCAATGGGGCTCTGAAGCTATTCCTGGCTCTGTGCTCAAGGCAGTGCTCAGGGAACTTGCAGCTCCTGGATCCAACCCAAACCTCTGGCATTCAAAGCCTGTTCCAGAGTTCTCCGCACTCTCCTTCTGCGCTATTTCCCCAACCAGGACGACTCCATAGCCACCATCTTACTTTTATCAGATGCTGGTATGTGGAGAAAAGAGTGGGTGGATAGACAGGAAACATAACAATTAAATTCTTTTTCAGGACGAGTGTCACAACTTTATCAAAGTTCTTTTAAAGAAAAACGATGAGACACTGTTTGTCTGTGGAACTAATGCCTTCAACCCTTCCTGCAGAAACTATAAGGTAAATGCTGTTTTGCGGCCGGAACTATACTACCAGGAAGTATTTCATAACTTCTTGTGATTGTACCTGCAGCAAACCAAAGAGGTGTAAATCTACACCACTAGGGTTTCTCACTTGTTCAGCTTAATGTCTCGCTCCACATGCGTGAGCCTGAGCAGTCTTTGATGCTTCCTGTTTGCTTAGGATTGACTGGCACGTCTTTAAAGCTCTTCTCCCCAGCAGCATTTATTTCCATCTGTCAGACCCTATTCTTGATTGTTCAGCACTGACAGGCATAGCCACAGACTACTGTGGATGCCCGCTCTCTTTTCCTTTCTACCCCACCATACCCCGTCTCTCATCATTTCTTCCCTGAGCACTGAAACACACTGAGATTGCGAGTAATTCCCCATTCTCAAAGGTCTCACGAAAGTGTGCCAAGGAAACCTTCCTGGGACCCATCAAGGGAAGGGTTTTAAGAACACAGCACTGAATTCCATTTAGGGCTCAACTTAACCTGACCGTTGTCTTCCTTACCTTGGCCTTGAAGTCAGGGGACAAAGTAATGCTCAGGGTTAGTGCCTCTGCCGAGTGCTAATGTACAAGTCAGATTGGGGTGTGTGGCGGGGAGAAGGGGATAGGGTGCCGGTGGGACCCCCTTACCAGGTAGCAGAGGTGTCTTCCCACTGTTAGGTCTCCTTGTCCTTTCTTCCATAGTCTGTCATTGACCAAGTTTATACTGAGGGTCCCTTGTGAGGCTTCAAGCTTCAAGGTTATAAGACACACGGAGGCCTGCTTCCATGGGGCAGTTGCCAGTGTGACCTAGATGAGTGCAGAGCATTATGAAAGCATAACAAGAAAGTCCTCAGCCTCAGATGGGGAGTCGGGGAATGCGTCCAGGAAGAGGGAAGTGAATTCTCAGGCCCCCTCCATCTGGAAAAGACTCTCTAGCAAAATGAGTGCTCTAGACATGACAGGGGCTATGTCCGTGTTTTTTTTTCTTTTTTGGGTTATACCCGCGACACTCAGGGGTTACTCCTGGCTCTGCACTCAGGAATTACTCCTGGCGGTGCTCGGGGGACCATATGGGATGCTGGGGATCGAACCCAGGCCAGCACAGGCCAGCCACGTGCAAGGCAAACACCCTACCCGCTGGGCTATCGCTCTGGCCCCTATGTCCGTTTTGTGGGGTCCATCATATATGGCCTGATCCCTCACCAAGTCAATCCAACTGGAATAAGCAAGGTGTGCCAGGCAGCAGAAACAGCACAAAGGCTTGGAGTAAGAGTATAAAGGGATTCTTTGGGTTCTGAAGTGCTGGACTACACTGTGACAGATTGGTCATACTGAGACTGGAGAGGTAGGTGGCCACACAGGTGAAGGGAAGAGAAGTTCAGGAAATACCAAGTAATCGCAAGCAGTGGAATACAGTCAGATTGCTAAGGGGCACCTAGAAGATAAGTCGATCGGATATAAGGACAACTGCTAGGATACTAACAGTTGCTCCTGGGGAACAGGGGACTGGGGTGACCACCCATTCAGAAGGAAACAAACGGAGACAGTGGAGTGGCAGTGGGAGCCGAAGAGAGGGGCTCCAGGGGTGAAGAAGGCTGGCTCTGATGGCAGTGCCTGGGGGCCATGGATTGTGGCAACTCACCAGGAGATGGGGGAGACAGAGGGAGAGATTCAGGTTTCATCCACATAGAGTGAAGGAACAGAAGGTACTGAACTTATGTCAGAAACAGCAGGCTCATCCGCCCTTGCTTTGCAGGTTTGAAAAGACCCTCAGCTGGTGGGTACATGGGCAATGGGAGTTAGAATTATATACGTGGGAACCCATCATTAACAGAACTGTCAGTCACAGTACCTCCATCAGTAAATAAGTTGAAATATATATAATTAAAAAAACCAATACAAGGCCCTCTGCCTTTTCTTATCATTGTCATAGACAGACAAGTCATGTCCATCTTCCACCTGCTAGGTAGGTAGTAAAGGGCACCAGAATATGAGATACCCCAATCTCAAAATCTAAACATCAAGATAAAGGATCCTGTGAATGTGGTTGGGGTAGGTTAGGGTTTGGGAGCACACCCAGTGATACTCAAGGGCTAATCCTCTGAGCTCTGTGCTCAGAAGTCACTCTTATATTGCTCAGGGGACCATATGTGGTGCCAGGAATCAAATCTGATCAGCTGCATGCTAGACCTTAAAACCTTTGTTAACTATCTCTCAAACCCATGAATGTGATCACTGTCTTCCCATTCATCATCGATTTGCTCGAGCGGGCCCCAGTAACATCTCCATATGTCCTGTCTCATGCTAGTAGAGCCCAAGGGCATCTACTTGCACCAGGAATATAAAGAGCCTCAATCCATTCCAGAATGAGGTCTATAATTGTTACTGGTATTTGGCATATCAAATACAACAAGGGTAGCTTGCCAGGCTCTGCCTTGCAGGTAGCACACTCTTGTAGTCATCCCTAAGTCCAGCATTTATTGATGAACTGTGCTGCCACAAGGGCTGCGCAAGCCGGGCTGTGATAGGCTGGTCTGCTGGGTGGAGTTCTGACGAGAGGGAAGTCCAGATGTGGAAAATGGAGGCCCTCATGGAGTGGGGGGGGGTCGTCTGGCTTGTTGCAAGGCTCTGTTGGGGTGGCAGATCCTTAATGGTAGAAAGTAGTAGTATATTATGCAAAACAGATACAGAACTTTCACAAAAATTGTGGTAAATTAAATATTAGTGATAATTTAAAAAAATGCCTCAAAGGAAAAAAAAATTTTAAAAATCAAAGTTTTAAATAAAGACAGGATCCATTCAGCTTCTAACAGAGACCGTCAGACCAATCCAAGCCAGGGTTCATGCTAACCAAGTACATCAGAAGGCTGAAGTTTCACCTTTAACTCTGCCACTTAATATTCTATCCCTGTCAGTCACTGTTTAGGACTCATTACGATTAATGCTTCTTAACAAATCATAAGGCATTCCCTAGCTGCAAAAGTGCCTTTCGTGACCAATGGCAGGTTTGCCAGGCGCTGTGATTCACAAGCAGCTTGTTCGCCCCACACGTTCCAGCCTCCAGATGCCTCACCTGCCGCTATACTTTCACCTCTGCTTGTTCTAGCCAGGCCTGCTGAGACATGTGCCAGCAGCCACCATCGGGCTGTTGTTTCCCTGCAGTCGTCTTCTTTATGCCCAGAGTCCCGTGCATGGTGGTGAGAACCCCTGAAAGTGTTCTTGAGACTCGGGCACAGCGAGAGTTGGTTAAGAACATGGATATAACATATTTAGCTCCAGGGACAACGGGCAGCCCCTCTCTCTAGTGCTTTTTTTTTAATCAATGGATCAGGACCGAGAGTTCAGAGCAAAAACAAGGACCTGTCTTCCACTGAAAATCTCAGCTCTCAGGACAAGAGGTATCAAGCCGATTAGACTGGCTGGAAGCAGGACAGGCTGGCAAGCTTTTCACTCTCTGGCTCTGCACCATGTTCCGTTTGATACCATTTTTCAAACACATGGAAACTGAGTGAGTTAGAAAGATTAGAGCCCTAAGAAAGCTTACCAGGGAAAGAATTTGGTAGGCTCTCTGGTCTGAATCTAAAATAACAGCCCATGTCTTTTCCCTCCTGCTCTTAAAACCCACTTGGACTTCAGCAAAAGTCAGGCTGGTTTTTAACGTAATTATCTGTACTCTGTGCTGATTAAATTTCCCCGAGGCTGCGGTCAAGTCTGAGATTAATTCAAGGATTAATTCTTTCTTTGTGGAAATAAGATTCTACTGTGGCACTGCTTGGTCCCCACACGTTTTCCAGACTCGCAAATCCATGCCCCTTGCTATAGCCAGGGCTGTTTTTTCCAGATATAGGCACAATTTGGAAAGGCGCAGTCTTCCTGTCTCCAGCTTCACCACTGGCAGGATTGTGGAACACTTGTCTTGGGGTAAGGGGTGTCTCCATCACATCACTGTTGTCCTCAGCAGCACTTCTGAGGACTTTCAAGACACCTCCACCCTCTACTCTACAGTTCTCTGTGATTAACAGGAAGCTCCTTACTGGGATAAAACACTAGGAAAAGAGTTTTGTAGAAAAATATGCTGGGAGAAAGGGCACATTGGCTTGAAAAGATCTCTCACTTGAACACTATTCCCCTAAAAAGTGTGTTTGGAGGATCTTCAAGCAGTGCTCAGGAGGCCTGGAGGGTCCCCCCACTGACACACAGCCAGCCAGGCAGCAGTTCAATGCAGGACTCGAGGATGTGTTGCAGCTCAGGGCCCTGTAGTACTGGGGATACCTGGGCCACTTAGTGCTTGAGGGGCCTCCAGGGCTGTAGCCAGCAATACTCAGGGGACCATGTGGTGCTGGGAAATTAACTTGGATCCTATGTGTGCTAAGCATGTGCCCTGACAGGTGTACTATCTCCTGTCCCCCCTGAAAAGTAAATATAGTGCAGTAGGTGAAGTGCACCTGTGACCTGGGTTCAATCCTTGGCACCACATATGGTACCCTGAGTGCGCCAGGAGTGCTCATTGAGCACAAAGCCATGAGTAAGCTCTAAGTACAGCCAGTGTCACACACACACACACACACATACACACACCAAACACTGTTACTTTTCATGATTCTCAAACTACAGTTTAAGCAAACAGAAGTTGGTTAAAGAAGCCTCCTGAAATTTGTTACAGTCAGAAAAGGCATGTGATTTCCCTTAAATCCAGGGGCTTAGGGTTAGAGGCATGATTGACTGGCCATACTGTAAGATCCTCTCTCCTCCCCAGCAGCAACTCTAAGCACTGGATTTAAAGACTGACCCAGGGGCTGGAGCAATAGTCCCATGGGTAGGGCATTTGCTTTGCATGCGACCAAACCCTGGTTAGAACCCTGGCATCCCATATGGTCCGCAAGCACTTCCAGGAGTAATTTCTGAGTGCAGAGACAGGAATAGCCACTGAGCATTGCTGGATGTAACCCCCGCAAAAAAGCAAAAAACAAACAAATGAAAAAAAAATACTTGGAAAAAAACTGACCCAGTACCCAGGGCCTTCCTGTGGATCCTTCCTCTGTACCAGTACCCACATTGGTTCTTGCAGTTTTTCATGCCTGTAGTCAAAGCATGCGACAACCAGGTGATAAACAAAATGACCTTCATCTATAAAGATTGGGCCACAGAGGGTTAGGGAAAAGATTCATGAGATAGTTATGGAATGACACAGGAGTGCTGAGATTTCATATGCTAGGAACCAGCCCAGGTAGAAGGAAGAAGACTCATGGTAGACAGTCCAGTCCACACTTAACACAACTCACAGATTCTCACAACTGCTGCTTTAAGCCTCCCCACTCAGAACACTTGGCCCTATTTCCTTGGACATTGGCTTAGTTTTTTCTCATCTGTATTTTAGTGACAGGACATGAAACCAAACAATGTAAATGGAGGACCCGCAGAATTATATTGGCCAAAGTAGGCCAACCTTTGGCTCCAATGGGAATTCATTTCCTGCTCATGACACTCTGGGTCAGTGACAGTTCTAGTCTATGAGGTTGTTCAGTGCCATCTTGCTCAGACATTTGCCATCTGTCAGTCATAAATTCCCGCACAGTGGAGCTGCAGCGATAGGAAAGCAGGGAGGGTGTTTGCCTTGCACATGACCCACCTGGTTGGCTCCCCAGCACCCCACATGGTCCCCGAAGCACTGCCAGGAGTAATTCTTGGGTGCAGAGCCAGGGGATAACCCCTGAGCATTACCAGGTGAGACGCAAAAAAAAAAATAGTTCCTGTACAGAATCCTTTGTCTGTAGGCAGAGAGACAAAGAGAGCTAGAATGGGGGGGGAATATACTGGAAATGCTTCTAGGATAAGACCTAGAGTTGGTATCTGGTTTTACCCTCACATCCTAATTGGCTGGAACAGAGTCAGGTGGCCATACTGGCTGCAAGAGATCATGGGAAATGTAGTATTGTCTGACATGGACTAATGGGAAACTAGAATTTCGTGAACAGCTGGCAAGTCTTTGAGGCCTACAAACGCCTGTGGGGCCAGACAGATAACTTGCAGAAGTCAAACTAGCACAGTCCAGATAAATCCTGTGTGTGCAAGGGCCTTGGGACTGGAGACATATATGTTTGAGTAAAATAACTGTTATCGCCATTTCTCTGCCATAGCGGGTTGCTGCCACTTGATTAAGATCTGACTGACTTTCCCACTTGTCTAAAAGAAGCAAGAAATCATATTTCCACATACAATCTCCTTGCCTTCTTCTCCAATTGAGTTTAATTTCTTCCTTTTTCATTTTTTCTTTTTATTTCTTTCCTTCTGTTTTCTTTTCTTTTTCTTTTTTTTTTTTTTTTAATAAACTAAGATGGCTACACAATCTCTCAGACAGACAGGAACCTGTCACAGACAGGAACAAATCTGGGCTGGATACTGATAAGCGGAAATCAAATGGGTGAACCACAGCTTCTGCCCGTGACCTGTGTGAGCCCTCAGCTTCTGTGCACCTTTTTCTCATCTATGCGCTCTTCGCAGCTGAGATGTGCTTCCCAAGGGAAAAGTCCTCCTAAGCCCTGTTTGTACCAGGTACCTGTGCCGATGCCACACTGTTCTGCCATCTCTTTTAAGGACAAATTCCAACATCTTCTATTGGGATTTAACCCATAAAGACAGGCCTCTTCTGGCAAAACAAAACCAAAACTGAGATCATAGTCTATAGGGTTTATGACTCAATAGGTAATTCAGGAGGGAATGAAGGAGGAAGGAGAGTAATTTTTCCCAGGATTGCCTCAGAAATTCCTTTTCCAAGGAGAGATGCTGATGTTTCAATCATTCCAGAAGGATACGGGAATTTGTTTACTGTGATACTTAAGAGCCTAGAGATTGGGGCCGGAGCGATAGCCCAGCAGGTAGGGTGTTAGCCTTGCACGCAGCTGGCCCATGCCGCCCGGGTTCGATCCCCGGCATCCCATATGGTCCCTGAGCACCGCCAGGAATAATTCCTGAGTGCAGAGCCAGGAGAAACCCCTGAGCATGGCCGGGTGTGACCCAAAAAAAAAAAGAGCCTAGAGACTGAATTTCAGACACTTCAAGCTCCTTTTTCAAGGGACTTAATCTCTTTAAACCTTAGTTTCCCTCATCTAACACCAAGAGATATTTCTCACCTGGTATTTGGGGCCATTTGCTCCAACTGCGTGGATTACTGAGTGCCTGAAGTGCCCTATAATGATTTGGTGTTATGACTATGTTGGTGGTTGTTGTTTCTAATGAAGACCTATTATTTCATTTAGATGGATACTTTGGAACCTTTGGGGATGAATTTAGTGGAATGGCCAGATGCCCTTACGATGCCAAACATGCCAACGTTGCACTATTTGCAGGTAAACGGCTTGATTTCTTCTCATTGCATTTGCTTTTGCATGTTCAGCCTGTCGCTGTGAACCTGCTCTGGAGAATTCACAATCATGGTTGTATGTGGATTCCCTAGTGAATATGGTAATTAAGAATGTCTTCCATTTGAAGTTTGTATGGAAATTGTACTTTTGCTTCTTGAAAGAAGTCTGTGCCACACTTCTCTGTTCTTGGACAGCTTCAGAATGGGTAGCAGCTTTGCACCAAACCTGTAACTTATTAATGAGGGCATGTTTGGGCTTAAAAAAAAAGGAAAAAAGGGAAAAAACCCAGCTCAAGCCACAGATGTGTATTTATTATTTGAGCTAGGAAGATTTGGATTTGGTTTGATCCAACAACTCAATAATATCACCCAGGATGACTGTCTTTTTCACTTCTGTGCTCTCTTTTGATTTCTTTCTCTCAGAGAGACTAGCTGCACTCTGTCATAGGATGGCTGCCAGTCCCAATTAGGGTGACATATTTGTCCACATACAGAAGGAAGAAGGAAAGGAAGCTTCTGGTAGTTTTTCTCTCAGAACAGTGAGGCCACATGTCCACATACCCGTCAGCATTGCTGATGTGATTAGATAGCACGCCTTTCTGACTGGAAGACTGTAATGGCTGAGGAGATAAAACTGTTGATCTTTGGTTGAAGTACTGAATTCCCATCCTCACACCTTCCTTATGTTGCAAAGGCTCTTGTGCAGCTACAACTATGTCATCATTTTCAGTTTGCGACTTCTGAATATGACAGAGAGGGCAGGGGGATAAAGAGTTTTAACGAGGAATTTATTTAGGAATTCACTGCCAGCTGCATGTACGCAGGTGGGTGTAGGGAGAAGTCTTCGTATAATTGTGATTGCTGTAGCATGCAATAAAGCAGTTAGCTACAATTTCCATCATGGCGCTTGGGGGTGCTCTGTAGCTAGATGCAGACAGGGCTCTGATTATGAAATCAGGTGGGCTTTCTGAACCCCCACTCTGAGTCATGAGCCTGAATGTGCAGCCACGGATTGTTAAGAGAGCCTGAGCCACATTAAGTGAGCAAGAGTCTTGCTTCTCCCCAGAAGGGAGAGCATAGATAGTTATCACTGGGAAACATTGCCATAAGAAACAAGGAGTCTTGCAAACCTGGTTGTCAGCATGAGCAGGCACAAACCTGAGTGTGTTCTCAAGTGCATAACCCACGGCAGCACTTTTCTGATGCTTGAACCTGCTCTGTTTGGGAATATGGATGGTGTGGCCTACAGCAGAGAATTTAAATTTAACTAAGCTAAAAGGGATTTGGAGTAGCAGAATGGGGCCAGCGGCAGAAAGGAACATCAGCGAGGAGAAAGGCCATAGAGACAGTGCTGTGACACCGTGTCTGTTTCTCCTCCCCAGCACGTGACTTTGAGTCATTTTTCTCTGGAATGCTTAAATGCACTTTGCTTAGTAGTATAAGATCCTTGCTATAGGGTTGTTCTGTTAGCAAGAGGGGTGATTTGTTTTATACATAGAAATTCTGGTGATGCAATACTTAATGTTGAATATAAAAGAAAAAGCACCAGAATGGTTACGAGAACCAAAGACCCACACAGACACACACAGACACAGGCAGATACAAAGACACACACACACACACACACACACACACACACACACACACCCCTCTCTCTCTCTCTCTCTCTCTCTCTCTCTCTCACTGTTCTTTCCTCACATACACTTCCAAGATATCTGTCTGACCTGGGTCTCTGATTTAAAAAAAAATAAAAGTGTCAGTTTTGCAGATAAGTTAATCAGTAAAAAGATTTACCATCTTTAAATATAACCAAAATTCTCAGTATTTGATATAGCACTGTTAACAATCCAAAATACACTTAGTTCTAACTGGAATCAGAGTAAATCTCAGTTCTTTCAAAATTGAAAGTATACACTAGGAATGTTCCTTAGGTGTGTTTGCCTGAACTTTAAAAAAAATAAATTTTTAAAAAACTTATCCCACAATTGAAAGAGTTTAATGAGTACATAAATCACCTTGATATTCAATTAATGAGGATAAGTGATCATTAAAATGAACATTAAAATGTAAGTATCATTTCTATATGAGAACAGACAAGTCCAGGGAAAGAACCAACAATGTTAAAGTTGAAATCTTTGGTCCTCGTTCTTTTGCCTTGACCATAAATTCCCCCAAAGCACAAATTCTGAAAGCCCAGTTTGAACAAAACCTCACCTCCTTCCCCTTTTTCCTTCTCTTTGGCGTTTGTTTTATCTGTGTTTGCAGAATTTTGCTTTAGAAATTCCAAATCAAATCTCTCTTGTTTATGCTAGATCGGCAGGGCGTGGGGATCCTTGTGACTCAGGCAGTCAAGCAATTTCATCAGCAATTTCCCACTGAGGGATCCTCCCTCTCGTATTTCCCCTCACCAGCTCAGTCCGAGACCCCCTTTACTGGCGCACTCACATGTGTACCATCTCTGGTGCTTCTCTCAGCTTTGATCCTTCCCTGGCTCACACTGGACACAGTTTACCAGGGAATTGACAAGAGTCATGTACAAGGTGCCTTGGCCTTGAGACACTGTGAAGGTCCATCTAATCAAGTGAAGCAAACCACTTTTCATTTGCCCTGTTGCTGAGCTGCAGTAGCAGCATAGAAATTGCTGTGCAATTTGAAAAATGAAAAATGTTTCATCTCTCATGATTCCAATTCAGAATGAGGCGTGGGCCAACTATTTTCCCAGCGACTCCTGGATGTGTCCCAGCTGTCCTATCTCATTTGCCTGCAGTCAGAAAACAATCTGAGGGATACTGCGCCTGCTCCCCCAGGCCTGCTCGCTGGCTTCTCACTGCTCACCTATGTTCTTTCTTTTCTAAGATGGAAAACTCTACTCGGCCACAGTAACTGACTTCCTTGCTATCGATGCTGTCATTTATCGGAGTCTTGGAGACAGCCCGACCCTAAGAACTGTCAAGCATGATTCAAAATGGTTGAAAGGTGAATAATTAAAAGAGAAGTTTCTTTTGCTGGGGGGGGGGGGGCTAGTGGGGAGGGTGTTGTGTGTTGATCTTGAGGGAGATTTAAACAAGCCCAATTATAGCTTTGTTTTTGTTGGGGCTTCTGGCCCACGAGAAGTTGAAATGGATCTTTGCCTGCATTGATTAATCTACCTCCCTCTTCCACTTCCCACAAGTTTCCTGAGTATTAATAGAGCTACCAATGGCAAACATCAAGGATTCCTCTCTCTGCTCCCCATTTCTTTCTCTATCTGTGCCTCACACTCATATGCATCCACATCAAAAGAATTAAATAATTGCTCCTGAAGAAAACGGGAGTGCAGGTGCGAGCAGGAGCAAACTACAGCCTCCTCTCAGTCCTCTGTGAGTCAGGGTTAAGCAGAGATGGGTACAAAATCTTCGCTGTGCCACAGGCATCCACTGTGGGAAATAAAATGGCAGAGATACGCAAAACTCATTATTCTTCCTTCCTGATTACTGCTGCTCTGAATGATCAACCTGTGGGACTGAGCGCTCTCGAAATTACCAGCACTTGCTTGTGTGAAGTCATTAGAAATGTTTAGTGTTAACCAAATGGTCCCATGCTTTTAATTAATAATATGTCCTGGGTGGCAACTGATTAAAGCTCTTTTTCACAGTGAAACATCCCGACTAAAAGTATACTTGTTTGTCCACAGAACCATACTTTGTCCAAGCAGTGGATTATGGAGATTATATCTACTTCTTCTTCAGGGAAATAGCAGTCGAGTATAACACGATGGGAAAGGTAAGGCGACCTTACCTTGGACCAATATTAGGATAAAGCTTAAAGAAGAGATTTGGATCTAATGATGAAAGCATCCTTAGGAGAACAATTTAAACACTGGCAGAAGTAAAACCTGGTGCTCCTCAAAACCTATGCTTTTGACAAAGCACTAACATTAATTCAGGAAACTCCTTAAATAGTTGTATTGGGAATTTCATTCACAGTAGTTGGGTTGATTTTACACTCTTACATTCCCCCAGCCTCAGTATTTTGAGATACTGGTTTCCAGCTATACACAACAGTTTTTCTTTCCTTTCTTAATTCCCCCACCCCATAGTTAAAGACTTAACTATTCTCTATCCTTCAGCAAGCGAGGTGGGGGGGGGGGAGGACGGGTTTTTTTTTTTTTTGGTTTTTTTTTTTTTTTTTGCTTTTGTATAAAAGCATTAGAACACTTAGAAAAGGGCCATTTCAATTGTTTCTACCAGAGTAAGTGCAGACCACAACATCAGAGGGCACCAATTCAAGGACAGAGTAGTAGGTCTCGCCCTTGTTAGAGGAATCCCAAGTATGAGATTCCAGGCCCAGGGAAAGCTAGCAAGGATGTCCAGAACTGGTGCATATAAAATGTGCTTTTGTTTGAGGAAATAAAAAGCCAAGCAGTCTGTATGGAAATCAGTTTATATGGCTGCGAGCTGGTGCCTTGAAGGATTTATGGCTTGGAATTAAATGCCACTGCCTTATCATTTAAAACACGCTGTTGCAGGGCTGAGTTGGGGGGGCTGATTTCCACCCTGCATCTACTGATTTTAGAAGACAGGATTAAATTAAGTACCTGTAGTTCTCATTCTGTTTTCCAAGAAAGTCGAATTCTACTCTTAGATACCCAGACTGTAAAAGCACACATGCATCTCATTTTCCTTGTGTTTTCCCTCACAGGTAGTTTTCCCAAGGGTCGCTCAGGTGTGCAAGAATGACATGGGAGGGTCGCAGCGAGTGCTGGAGAAACAGTGGACCTCTTTCTTAAAGGCTCGCCTCAATTGCTCCGTGCCTGGAGACTCTCACTTTTATTTCAACATACTTCAGGCAGTCACAGACGTGATCCGTATCAACGGCCGTGATGTAGTCCTGGCAACCTTTTCCACACCTTACAACAGGTAACCAAGGCCCGGGTGGGTTGACCTCATCAGCAGCATTAGCTCATCAGCTCTTCCCAGCTTCCCTCTCCCAGGGGGATCTTCGCTGCCTGCACAGGATTAGCAAACTGTGGAAAAATTGCCACTCTCTATTGATAGTGCAGAAGCGCTTAATGCTCAGTGCTCATCAACAGATTAGCAGTCATCTCCAAGGTATTATTAGATTAGAGCTTGGGGCAGAGTCATTAGACAGATTATAACAGTATCTTTAGTTTTATGCCCAGTGCTAGGAATAAATCTTCTTGCATTCTTTCTAAACACCTCAAGTCTTCCTGGGAATGTATCCCCTGCTGCCTTCTCTTTATACTGGAGGCACCTGAACTTGGCTGCATGACCTCATCCAAGGAGTCAATACAGGGTTGGGGCCAGACTGTCACGCTGGGCCAGGGTGAGTCTCCATCACCCACTCTTCTGTCTGATTCTAAATATGTCTGTGACTACATTATTTCAGAAGCAAAAATCACTAGAGATTTTTTAAAACGACTGAAAGACTGAAATGTAGTATTTGGATGGGTTGGTCTTGCCTCCCCCCTAAAGAACACTGAGAATCATCCAGGGCCTCAGCTTCTGACCATAGTTATAACCAGGAAGGGCTCAAGGAAGAGCGCCGGAACTGTAAATACTGAGTGTCCCTATTATTGTACTTATTTAAGACAAGACGTGGGGCAATTAAATCCCTCACTCAGTAGCACATCCAGAACAGTGGAAGTGCGTGACGCTGAAGAAGAGAGAGGGTAGGGGTGGCTCATGGTAGAGCACTTACTTTGCAGGTCTGATTCCTGGTACTGCTGAGAAAGAGAAGAAAGCAGAAGAAAGGAACTTGGTTCCCCCATACCCATGTCCCAGTGTTCCCGCTCTGGAACACTGTTGTGTGGAAATAAGTGCGAGCTGACTGTGAGCTCAGGATACATGCATTTGACCCTGAAACGATACGGGGTTCGAGCACCAACTCACTGAGCAGTCCAGCCCCTGCATGTAGGAGATTGTCCTAGGTTAGATCCCTGGAGCCATGTGGTCTCCCAGGCACTACACATACATGATGGGAAAAGTGGATGGTATTATTAAATGAAGAATGATTATGAATTGGGAGAAACTAGGACAGAATAAGCTGATAGAGCAGGTAGAGTAGTTCATTGCACATGGTCAACCAGGGTTCAAGAGTGATTGCTGAGTATAAAACCAAGAATACACCCTGAGCACTACAGATGGCTCCTCCCCCAAAAAAAAGAACAAGCTGAAGAATGAAGTGATGTTTCTGAATTATATGAAGTTTAAGAGTCAATAACTCCCCACTGAAGATCTGTGAAAATATGAGCCCAAATTGAAGCAACAAGTAATTGATTAGATTCAAGTAAACTTGAACCAGCTATAGGGAATTTTAGACTTGATTGTAGAAAATATGTAAAAAGTCAGGCCTTGACAAGTTTTACTTATGGACCCATCTCTCTGTTTTGGTACTCAGAAACATAGCAGTTAGTGGGATTTGGAACACTTTCCCAGTGTTTTTGAAAGGATGAGTTATTTTGTGATTATACAAATAGATTCTTATATAGAGTATTTTCTTATAAGGGCCCTAAGAAACATCCACTTAGTGCTTGTTTCTGCATTTCAAAACCCTATCTGTCTAGTAAAATTAAAATGTGGTAGGGTTCGGGGCTAGAGTGATAGTTCAGCGGGTAGGGCGTTTGCCTTGCACTCAGCTTCCCGGGTTCGATCCCGGCATCCTGTATGGTTCCCCAAGCCCCACCAGGAGTAATTCCTGAGTGTGGAGGCAGGAGTAGAAATCTCTGAGTATCACCAGGTGTGAGCACAAAAAAAAAAAAAAAAAGAAAGAAAATAGTAAATTATCCCCATTTTCATCTCCACTCCATCCTTCACGCATGCAGTCTTGATCAGGTCAGACAGTTTCAGATCTTCTTGCTTGCCCTGGAGATAAAGTGCATAACCCTGGGCCTAGCTTGACACATGGCTGGAGTCATCACCCCTGCCTCCTACAGCCACGGCTTGTTTCTTGAGTGTGCCCTGTCTACCCACGTTCTTCTCTGCCAGTGAAACGCTGCTCCAAGACTCAGCTCATGTTACCTCCCAAGGGATCTCGGGCACACTCTTAAATGCTGCTCCTGCTAGACTGTCCTACATTAGCGGTACAGCGGCAGCAGCTGTTAACAGCAAAGTTGTTATTATGATCGGCTTCCTGGCACAACAGCACTGTTGCTTTGCTTGCCTTTACTCGCCTCTGCACAAAGCCCCCGGGGAGTGGGACTCTGCTGCTTGAGGTCAGGGACACCCTCAGTATATGTTGAATGAACGGAAGGTCAGAACAAAGGAATAAAGGAAGGGTGGAGGAAGCAGAGGAAGCAACAGCAGGACACAAGACCTTGGGAAGACTGAAAATCCCGCAAGTGGAGTTAGTTATGAAATATTTCACAAGGTGCTTGAAGCTATGATTATCCAATTTTTCTTAATCTGAAAGTAAATATGTATAACTTTTTTCTTTAAATAAAAGTGAAAGTACAGTGGGTAGGAGATTTACCTTGCACACTGCTTACCTGCGTTCAATCCTTAGCACTCCATATGGTGCCCCTGAGTATTGCCAGAAGTGATCCCTGAGTCAGAACGAGGCATAAGCCCTGAGCACTGCTAGGTGTGGCCCCAAAACCAAAAATAAAAACAAGGTGTGTAGAGTGGGTACTTAATTCCAAAAATTATGGCAATCTGTGTTAGTCTCTACATTCTGTACTATATAGATGCATAATGTATAGTACATATATTGTTATATATAAAATTTTAAAATTCATCTGGCAAAATTTTATTTTAAATCAGCATTGTAATTTATTTCTTAGAACATTAACATAGGTGATTATGTTACGATATTAAAGGTAGTATCTACTTAGGGGATACCAATATCCCATCAGCAGTCACAGAATTGAGACTCTTGTGGTTCTCTCTCTCCACTGGTGATGGGTGGTTCATGCTGCAGGGCCTTCAGCCACCCTGCAAGGCCCTTTATGCCCTGACCCACACCCACACCCTAACCCACACCTGTTCTCATCCACAAGCTTGCCCTTCCTCCTTGAATAAATATTGAGTCCATTAACAAGGCACGAAGAGGTTTGATTCCCTCCATGGGTCCCTGCTGTTACCCCCTTTCTCTGAGGCGCGGTGCGGATGTGATTCACACAGAATCAGATTCTCAGCACGAGGATCTCTCCCGGGCACAGTATGTGAGGGATGGTGAGAGAGGGCACCTACCCTGGCTCAGGGGTGTCTGTGTAGGACGCAGCTGGGTGACCCTCGTGTGTAATGTCCTTGCAGCATCCCTGGCTCTGCCGTCTGTGCCTACGACATGCTCGACATTGCCAGTGTTTTCACCGGGAGGTTCAAGGAACAGAAGTCTCCAGATTCCACCTGGACCCCAGTTCCTGATGAACGTGTGCCTAAGCCCAGGTATGCACGAGGATCCATTTGGTTACTTTGCACATCTAGAAATGGGGCCACAAGGAATTCTCTGGCAGGGGTTTGCTTGTGCTCTGCAAACCTCCTTCCAGGCGGCCCACATGCCTCCGGCCACCAGAGCACTGGTAAGGCCTGCAGGGCATTTTCCCTTGAGCCCTTCTCCCAAACCCTGTTATCTGCAATTGTCTTCCAGACACCTTCTTTCTAGCGTGTTACTTCACTTCAGTGTCTGATTTGGCCTTTATTGGGGGATCATCCCCACTGGGCTCCTGGGTTACTCCCAGCTCACTGCTTGAGGGTCTCTCCTGGTGATGCTGGGGGACGATACAGTGCTGGTGAACCAGACCTGAGCACCGCATGCAGAGCTCCTGAGACCGAGCCCTCTCCCTGGCCCTTTTCTGTGCTTTATTGTTTGTCGTCCTGGGGCAACAGGACCCATGTGGTCCAGCCAGCTCCTCTGCTGTGGACTTGAGGCCCAGAGAGGTCAGAATGGATGAGCTGAGGTAACACAGCTGGTGAGATGCCTCCCCTGCCCCTCCCAGGCAGGAAAAAGGGAGAAGTCAGGCTCCAGTTTCAGGACGACCTTTGTAAAATGATTTAAAAAGGTGGTGACCCTTCACCTTTGCCAGGACAGGGCTTTAAGTGCCTTTGTCCTGGTGGCCCTGTGTGCTTTCCTTCTGGTACATGCTGGCCTCAGCTCTCATCCCTTGGAGGCCTCAGGATGCTTGCAGAGTCTCTCTCTGAGCCTACTTTCTCTCTGCCCCCAAATCGAACAGCAGCAAAACAAAGCCCAAATGTTCTCTAACCTGCATCTCCAGGAGACAGTTCTAAAGAGCCTCACTAGCAAAAGTGCTGCCTGGGCTTTTTGAATGCCTTTGCCTTCTGAATTTGTGACAGGACCAACCTAATTTTCTCCTTGAAAAGGCTCAGGAATCCCTAATCAGAGCCTGGAGTGGAGGAGTATGGGGAGGGGGCAGGTAGACTGTCCTTGAGACGTGGACCCACAACTCCCCCAGTCTAAAGCCCCTCAGAAGGTCTTTTTGGGTGGGTGGGTGCTTCTGAATAGCAGCCTTACATACCCCAAAGCATGCTTGCCATTCCCTGGCAGCAACTCCTGGGGAATCGGAGGCAGCAGGAAGCTAAACCTGCTTTATCGGGGCAGTCTGCACATTCCCTGCTCAGCCGCTCTCCTTCTTTCTAGCGTGTTTAGCCAGTGTTTAGTGCACGGCTCCAGCCAGTGTTTAGTGCAGTGGTTCATTCAGTGACTGCCACCAGGCAAGAGACATGCCACTCTTTGCTTCTCTCCTTAGGCCGGGTGCTGTGCTGGCTCATCCTCCTTAGAAAAAATACACGACCTCCAATGAGTTTCCAGATGACACCCTGAACTTCATCAAGACGCACCCCCTCATGGATGAGGCAGTGCCTTCCATCATCAATAAGCCGTGGTTCCTGAGGACCATGGTGAGGTGGGTGTCCAGCGAACTACATCCGAAAGGGACTTCCCTCCTTCCTCACCCCACATGGGAGTTTCATGGTTTAGGCTCTGAAACGCTATGTGCGTCCTCTGTTTTCCTGGGCTAGAAAATGCTGGTGGGCCGGGTGGATGTCACCCAGAGCCCATTTCCACATTTCCAGAAAGAAGATGATGAGAGGTTTCAGGTTGGACACATGCCAATGAGCAAGAAGAAATAAAGGTATTTGCTTCTGGGTTAGTGCCGGGGACCCACTCAGTGCAAAAGTGGGGCGGTGAAAGAGCATCGGGTGATGGATACAGGTACATCTGATTTGCTGGATATGGCGACAAAACATGCTGCTGGTTACATCCGAGTATATGCCTGGGTTGGAGGCTGTCAGACAGCTAGTAGAACGAGTGGAGCATTTGTACAAGCACACCAGCCAATAAGTACTTCAGTAAGCATGTGAAGGGGTAGTCAGTAGAGGAAGGACAACCACTTAGAGATCACTGATGACATTAGCTAGCAACTTGGTGTTTATTTCCAAACAACTAAACAAGCTTCTCCAAGTACCATTCAGTCATGGCATCACCATGTGAAGTGTAAACTCTACCACCATTATACACTGCAGCTTCCTGGAGAAGCAGGAAAACACTGAGTCTGGGCTGGCTCCGTGGCAGAGCACCTGCCTTGCAGAGCTGAGCCTGGGAGTTTAAGCCCTATTCCCACACATAGGCGCTGAGCCTACTGGGATCCCCTGCAGCACAACAAAAGTGTGAGATGTCTGGTGTGTGTGAGGCATCACAATTGAAAGTGTGCAAGTGCCTTAGTTTGGGGGGGTGTGTGTATGTGTGTGTGAGTGTGAGAGAGAGACAGAAAGACAGAGAGATCCTGGCACACAGAGCAACCAACTGTACAACTCTGAGTCCTTGCAACAACAAAAATGAGAGCAGAGCCTATAATGACACTTGCCCAAAGATGGCAGCAAATAGGAGGGGCCGATGGTTCTGGTTCTGGTTCTGGTTCTGGCCTTGGTGCTTAGGACAGTGAGGTACCCATGGATCATTTGATGGCTGAGTGGTTGTAAGAAAAAGGATGATTGAGACTGGAACATAGAACAGCTTAATAGGGCACTTGTCTTGCTCATTGCCAGCCCAAGTTTGATACACAGCACCTGCATATGAACCTGAGCCTAGCCAGGAGTGATCCCTGAATGCAGAGCCAGCAGTAAACCAGGTGTGATTTCCCCAACTAGAAAAAGTAGGTGCCCAGTGGAACTTCCTCTTGACCTGTGGCAAGCCCTATGCCCATCACCCATGGCAAGCCCTATGCCCATCATCTACAAGGATGTAGAGGAGCAACCTTTTGTATATCCTCGTCCTTTGAGGGAGTGTGCCATCAGCACTCTACCACCCCACACTAGCACCCTCCCCACCCTTCAGATACCCAAAAAGCTTCTCAGGCCAATGATTTGCTGCTAAGACTTTGCAAGGTGGGGGAGGAAAAGGGACATGAGAGCTGTAACTTTTCCTATGTAATGATAAATGTGTTCCCATATTCCTTTGTTCCCTCTTCCTAGGCCACATCAGCCTTCCCTTGCTGCTCGTGGAAGGGGTAATTACCGAGTAGTTTCAGATGGTTAAGCCTGTCTGTTTATTATGGAACTTGGCCTCTACATACATATACCTCCTAGCTCCCTCGGAGCCAGACTAATGCTCTGCATATGGAAATAGAGGACCAGAATAGCATGAACAATATTTATATTCATGTATTTTGGGGGTATTATTACTAGAAAGCTCTGTCACCATTGTTTGAAGTGGAGAAAAAGGACACTTTAATGACAGCGCCACAAAGAGGTGAACTATGCGACCCTGTCATTTCAGATACCGCCTGACCAAAATTGCAGTGGACACGGCTGCTGGGCCCTATCAGAATCACACTGTGGTTTTCCTGGGATCCGAGAAGGGAATCATCCTCAAGTTCTTGGCCAGGATAGGAAACAGTGGTTTCCTCAATGACAGCCTTTTTCTGGAGGAGATGAGCGTTTACAACCCTGGAAAAGTGAGCAAAACATTTGATTCTTTCTGAGTCATTATTCATGCTGTTATTATGGTCCTTTCCTACAGAGAATGTTGCCGCAAATTTAGGCTTTGTCTGTCTTAGGTGCTCTTTAGGTGCTCTTTAACACTGTGAACATCTTCTAATAAATCAGAAGCATTAGTTTCTCCTTGTCAGTGCCGGGTATGTTTACAGAAGCATTCACTGCATGCATGTGTATGTCTGTGCTCACACACAAGGATCTGTCTCTCCTTGAGTTCAATCAGATTGAAATTGGTCCTGTGAGCTGGGAAGAGGACAGTGAGGAGGTTTGGAGCAGAAAAAGAACTTGTGGATGACCTGCTCCTGCCTCCTTAAACCAGGTGCAGTTATGATGGAGTGGAAGACAAGAGGATTATGGGCATGCAGCTAGACAAAACAAGTAGTGCTCTGTATGTCGCCTTCTCCACCTGCGCCATCAAAGTTCCCCCGGCAGCTGTGAACGACATGGGAAGTGTAAAAGTATGTATGGGGCCTCTCTGGTCTTAGAAAATACATGATGGGCTGGATCAGGGGTGCATGTCCAGTGTCCAGTGTCTGCAAAGCTCTGAGTTCGATCACTGGGACCACATTTGGCCCCTTGCTAGCACTGCCAGGTGACGTGGTGGCCATCAGCACCACTGGGCCTGAGCACTGAACTGTCTGGCACAGTTGAGCAAGTATCATCAATAGTGACCCACTAGTTTCCTAAGCACTATTTGGAAATAGAGGAGATCTATTTCCACTAATTGCAAATAATGGAAATCCCCACCCCCAATTAAAAAAGAAAGTGTGATTTCTCCCAAGTAGCTCATATTCCTCCTCTTCCTGCAGAACCTGTATTGCCTCCAGAGACCCATATTGTGGGTGGGTAAAGGAAGGAGGTGCCTGTGCTCATCTGTCACCCAGCAGCAGGTAAGAAGCCCCAAGTACTGAAGAGGCCAAAGCACTGGTTCCAAACCTCACTCGTGGGATTGCCGGGCATTTTCCCAGAACACCCCACATCACGTGTGGCAAAGTTCCAACCGATTAATCATCCATCCACAGTCTGATTAAGAACAGAAAAAGAACACGCAGTGGGTGCCCAAGTATTCCCTGAGGGAGAGACAAGCAGACACACGCCCGATCATCACCACGTGGAAGGCTGAGAAAAGGAGCCATAGGGTCCCAATTAGATTAGATGTGGTTTGTCCAGCCTGAGCAGAACCGGCTCTTTTAATTGACGGAGCAGGCTTGTGAAGAGATGGCAGAGCATTTGTTATGTGTGTGTTTGTGCGGCCAGCATGCTGCATACATCCAATCAGCTGCTTTTCTGACCCTTCTGCTTGTTAGGTAATCAATCAATTCTTGGCAGTTCTTCCACAGATCAGCTAGATCTGACCCAATGACCATCCCTGCCTGCCATTTTGATGTTAAAATTGTTACCCGGCCTTGATATGCATACATAGCTCTGGCAGAAGAGGTTTCTTTTTATGATTTTACTCTAGGGGATCTGAAATCCAAAATGACGCTTTGGAAAAAGAGTACTTGCATGTCCTTAACAGATTTTGGCAACTCAGGAAGGTTACATATGATCGCACAGCTCTATCAAGTGACCCCTTCAATCTCCCCACATCCAAAGGGAGAAACAGAATCTTGTCAGAGGCTTTGTGCCTCACCTCGAATCTTCGCACAGCCCAGCAATCTGTGACGGCCGCCACTGGCGTGATTTGCGCAGAGTATTCCTGCAGTGGGAACCCACACTGTTCCTGAAAGCTGACACATGTGAAGGGTTGGCTGAGTAGATAGTATTGGACCAGCTTTGCAAGTTGTGATATTGACCGACTTTTTTTTTTTTTTTTTTTTTGCTTTCTGGGTCACACCCAGTGATACTCAGGGTTTACTCCTGGCTCTTCACTCAGGAATGACTCCTGGCAGTGCTTGGGGGACCATATGAGATACCGGGGATCGAACCCGTGTCGGCCGTGGTGCAAGGCAAAGGCCATACTCACTGTACTATCGCTCCAGCCCAGATTGACCGACTTTAATGCAGGAGCTTTCCATGTTTTTCATGGAAACCCCAGAAGTGAAGCAGAAAAGATCATAAAGCCCAGTGAGGCAAGCTATGAAATGTCCTCTTTCCTTTCTGTTTGCAAGCTGTGATTGAGACATTATTTCCAAGACAATCTGAGAAGTCCAACACATATCTCCCCCCCCCATCTCCCCACCAAGAGAGTGGATACGTCTGTATCCACACGCCAATCAGTCTGTCCTTGGAAAGTAGCCTTCAGGGCCTGATGAACACAGACTTCTGGTACCCTGAGACTCTTTATCCATGAAGGTACATTTGATTTAACACAGCAAAGGAAACATTGAGAAACAGACAGTAGATTATTCCATCAAGGCAGGATTTTCAAAATTGTTTTTCTATATGACTCTTAAATAGACACTCTAGTTATGTTGTGATAGAAGCACAAAGTTCCCTCCAGGAAGGCGATAGTGTCTGGGGTGGTTCCACTGTGCTGCTTTTCAAAAGTTGAAACAGGTACTGTTAAGAATGGTAGTCAGGGCCAGAGCAATAGCACAGTGGTTAGGGCATTTACCTTGCATGAAGCCAACCAGGGTTCGATCCCCAACAACCCATATGGTCCCCAAAGCACTGGCCAGGAATAACTCCTGAGGACAGAATCAGGAGCAACCCCTAAGCAGTGCCAGGTGTGATCTAAAAAACAAGGAAATAAAATGGTCCTATTGATACTTACAGAGTAGGGTGTCTCAACCTTGCCCCCCCCCCCCCCCCCGTGGCCCCTTCCAACCTTGTTTCTTTTCTGTTCCCCCCTGAGTCTTCATAGTACTTGATTTTCACCTGTGTCTCCCTTGGAATATTCAGGGTGGAGGGGGTGGGCACATGGGCCCTGATTGAGAAACGACGCTACAGAGCTTGTCAAGTCCAATGAATCTTGTGATTCAAAGATTCAAAAAAGGGACCGGAGCGATAGCCCAGCGGGTAGGGGCGTTTGCCTTGCATGCGGCCGCCCATGCCGGCCCGGGTTCGATTCCCGGCATCCTATATGGTCCCCCGAGCACCGCCAGGAGTAATTCCTGAGTGCAGAGCCAGGAGGAACCCCTGAGCATCTCCGGTGTGACCCAAAAAAGAAAAAAAAATTCAAAAAGGGAGCATGCAGGGGAGTGGGAGGGCCTCTGCTGAGGAGTGAGCATGGGGCCGAGATGCAACATGTAGCCTCGGCAAAAAAGCATCTCCTGGCAGTGCTCCCTAAGGGTCCCCCCTCCCTCACTGGCCATTGTACCTCTGAGCACTTGTACAATTTACCACTAAGCAAAGACATAGATAAAAGTCTCAGAAGACAAGCTCTGGGGTGAAAGGAAAGGCAGACTGAAACTCTTTAATTTTTTTTATATTTATGAACTTTTAATTTGCTCACATAAGGAGTGTATTTTAACTTTGAAACTTCAGAAATATTTAAGGAATCCGCATAAACGAAGTAATCTGTAGATGACTAAACTCTCTGAATAAAATATGAATTAAGGGCTCACACTAGGTCTCATTGGAGAGCTACACAGGACACATTTTTGTAACCATCAGAAATAAGTTTTCAAGCTCAAATCTGGAAAGCCTTTATAATTTCAGATCTGTTTTATTTTTCTGCACTGGCAACTGGCAACTCAGTTTATCAAATTGTATTTTCTTGAGTGAAATTTTGGGCTCATTCTGAAATAATGACTTACATTATTCAATGTATTTCTTTCTCTCTCTCTCCACCTTGCTCTGCATCCCTGCACCTTGAACCCTAAAGACTGACTTTTGAACAGGACATCGAGCGAGGCAATACAGAAGGCCTGGGAGACTGCCACAGTAAGTAGGACCTTTTCATTTACACGTAGCTATGGGCACGCCTCCTGATGGAATTTGAGTTGACCACTAGCACCTACGTAGACAGCAAAAATTATCTTCAGGATATCAAAGAAAGAAAGGGATATCTTTAAAGTCAGAGTTGCTAACATGGCTGCTGTAATGCTGGCAACAAATTCATTATTACAAAGCTGTGTAGCAGCTCACTGAAAGCCTATTAACTGTAGCTGCACATCGGTAAGCTATATCAGCACACCCATTAAGAAAACAGAGCTTGGTTGTTTTCTTAAACTGTATTATTACAGTGTAATGCTTAGCCCAATAAATAAAAAGATTGATCAGCCACTCTGGTTTTTAATTGAGTGGGACTGTTTGATTCTTTGTAGAATGTAACAACTGTTGAAAGTTAATTATTTTTTAAATTAAACTTCCATCCATTACTGTTGTCAGTAGGGAAAAATTTCAGAAAAAGACCACTTAGAATAATTCAAAATAACTTTCTCTAGGAATTATCCTGCCTTGCTAACCTTTAAGCCCACTTTAAAAGTTATTCATTAAATGGTGACATTTTAGTTGGAAAAACTCTACCCAGGAGCCCAGAAATGTAGCTCAGTGGCAGGTGCATTTGCCTGTATGTGTGAGACCTTGAGTTTAATCCTTGGAAGGGAGTGGGGAGGGAGGAAATCTATCCATTTGTCTTGTGATCTGGTTAATATCCTATTCTTCTAAAAATGTCCTATTAAATGCTAAAAAGAGCAATACCATGCTCCTAGAAAGTACTGTTCTGTGGTGTTTTAAATGTTACATTTATCGAATTTCAAGAAGCTCGAATTCAAAATTACACCAAAAATAGCTCCTCAGGGAATGAAGCTCTACTTTCAGTATTTGATTTTACAATGAGAATCATAGATTTAAATCTCTGAGCCAAGACTACTGAAATATCAGATTTTAAGATACCACTGAACTTTCTTCTGTATCTCTTTAGAGATCAGGTATCATCCAAGAGCGCTGGCAGCTCTCCTTCCCAAATTTTTTTGTTCGTTTGCAAATACCAAACACTGGCTAAATCTTCATCTTAGGTCTTCATACTCACAGTTTACAAGTCAATAAATTATCACAGGGCACAGGTCATGCTCTGAAAGCTGTGCTGCTTGTGTTCAGGGAAGCAAGCTGCCATTTGCTCAGCAGATCTTAATAGAGTCGGTGTTTCGTGGCTCTATTCTTTGAACACAAGCCTAGCTGTGTATTGCACCTATGTGAGAGAACTTGGGGAGTTCACTGCCCTGATGTGTCTCTGTTGTAGTTTATGATCTGGTGGGAGGGGCACTGAAGGAATATGAGGGGTTCAGACTGAATAGACAAGTAGCTGAGAAATGGGAAGTGGCTGTGTGTGTCCGCTATGTGCAGAGCATCTCCCATACCTGAAGCCTACAGAGCAGCAGCACCATAGGCCCCTCTGGCTCACACACTCTTGGCTCCCAAACTCATCAGCCTTAGCAGGAAGGTCTCTGTGTCTTGAGGAGGGGGTTAGGGCACCCTCTCCTTAGTCCTGAGCCCGCTCCACTAAGATACTCAGTAATGCTGACCCTGCAAACTGTTCTCATGGCTGCTCTGCTCCTCAGAGCGAGACCTGCTTTCAGTGAAAGACCTAAATGTAGTGGAGGGTCAGTGCCTAGGGCAGACTCTAGCCAGATTCCCAGAGGAAAGCCCAAAGACCCACATCGGTGGCTTAGGGGACCCAGAGACAAAATGTCTGGGTCCCCTAAGCCAACAACAAAAGTCCTGTTTTCTGTGTGTTTGACTGTTTTCATTTTTAGCTCCTAATTAAAACCCCTTTTGAGTTCAGAACACATAGTTGATGCCAGAAAGCTTCACCCTACAGGGTTGTGAAGGTTGGTTGAGAGAAAAGTGCCTTGTGGGTGTGCCCACCTGTCACTTATGTTATCCACCTGTGCTGTGTGCTTACATTTTCCAAAAGCACATATTGTCATGGATGGCTTTCCTTTAGTTAAGTCTTGCTTCTTTGTAGCCTCTTGGCAACAAAGGCAGGGACCTTTAGGAAACCTGCTCAGGGGAGGAAACCTGCTCAGGAGACCTCCTCAGGAGGCCTGCTCTGGAGGTCTAAGCACCTTATATTGCAAGCAACTTACTGGGCTGGAGAGATAGTTCAGCATGTAGAGAGCACTTGCCTTTCTTATGGACAACCTGATTTGATCCCTGGCATCCTATTTGTTCCCCCTAAGCCTTGCTAGTAGTGATCACTGAGTATAGAGTCAGAAGTATGCCCTGATCACAGCCAGGCATGGCCCAAAGCCAAAAATAAAATACTGAAAAATTAAAAGCTCTTAAACTGCATTTAGGGGAATCCTGCTCTAACAGAGCTCTGTATCGGCACTCCTCAATAGTCAGACTGAGCCAAATATTGAATTTTAAGTCACCATCTTCTCTCTTTTGTCTTACAGATTCCTTCGTGGCCCTGAATGGTAAGGAACACATCGCCTGTAATTGAATACTGGTGGAACTTTTTTGGGGAAGTCCTGTTTCACTAATTCTCTGGAGTGTTTTCAAACCTTAGGTTTCTTTTTCAATTAATTTTCTTATCCCAATTATTTCTTATAGACATTTCAACTCCTCTACCAGATCATGAAATGTCTTACAACACAGTATATGGTCAGTTTGTGGATTTCTTTCTTTAAAAAAAAAATAGTTTTAACGCTTCAAGCTACTCATCCTGTGGTAGTTAATAGTTTTCATCTCTAAACCCTGTGGGCCAGATTCTTTGTAACTCAGGTCCCAATTCACTAAAAGTATTAGAGTCCACGGTTCTTCCAAAGTCACTCAGCCTGTGAGGAAATTGGCATGTGAGAACAAGTCCAGCGTTTTCAATCCACATAACATAAAATCTGCCCGTCTCAGAGAATTGGGTGCCAATATATAACAAGTCCTAAAGGAAAAGGAGTTGCTTTTGTTCTTGGAGAGGTGCATCCAAGAGAACAGTTCTTCTGCACTCAGGAGTTACTCCTGGCAATGCTCGGGAGACCATATGGGATGCCGGGATCGAATCCGGGCCAGCATGGGCTGGCCGCATGCGAGGCAAACGCCCTACCCACTGGACTATCGCTCTGGCCCCAAAAGAACAGTTCTTATGCCTCACCACCCACATCTCTGTGAGGGTTGAGAGCAGACACCGATCATCAGATACTGGCTTTGAGCAATACCCTTAGCAGGGGAAAGCCCACACATGCTGCAGGTACTATAAGTTCTTCTAGGCAAAATTTTTGGACATAGCATAAAATTCGCCACTGAAATTTTAGATTTCAAAGAGCAAGTTTTTAATGAAATATTCAGTGTCAGAGAAGAGTGATGCCGCAGAGTTGTAAAGCAGGATTTATCCCATTGCTCTGTTCTAGAATACACAGCTGCTACATTAAACAAAACCATTAAATTCATAAATAAAATAGTCTGAGCTCTGCACAAAAAGTTGAAATGTTCCATTTACACTTCTTAAAGTTCTCCCAGATCAGTCTACATATCGTGTGCTTTTAGAATGCGAAAGACATGTGTATTTGTGAAGTTAAGCTTTTTCATTAAAATGAAGACAAGTTTCACTGATACAGAGACATTTCATAGTCTGTGTTTTAAGATACGTGACAATAACAGCTAAATTAAGAGATAACATTAAGGAAGGGAGGAAATAAAGGAGGAATAAGGCAAAGTGGATTTGATTTAGGCTACAAGGAATTAGTTCAAGGATGGCCACAAATGTATTCAATAATTGTCCTGAGTACATACTCCCTGTCTCTGTGTCTAAGTAGCATAAATAAAAACTCCCTTTGCTAGACCTTAAAACCATCTTATAAACTAGAACTGCTGAGATAGAAAACAAAGCCTGGTTTCTTTCTTTCTAGAGTAAATGAGACCAAAGAATTAACATTCTACTTTTAGCATTTTCCGATCTATGATTCAAGCCAGGCTATTAAACATCAATAACTTAAAGAAAATTCTCAGTAGGGTACTAGAGCTATAGTATGGAAGGTAAGGCACTGGCCTTGCCCATGGCTAGTGAGGTTCAATCCCCATCACCTTGTTTGATTCCCAAACACCACCAGGAGTGATTACTGCGCACTGCCAGGTGGCCCAAAAACAAAGAAGGGGGAAAATCCTTAGGACGAAAATGTCACTGAATTTGGCTTACCTTTAGAAAGAAAGCCCACTTAGCATCTGCTCTTTTTTTCTTTTTTTTTTTTTTTTTTTTTTGCTTTTTGGGTCACACCCGGCAATGCCCAGGGGTTTCTCCTGGCTCTGCACTCAGGAATCACTCCTGGCGGTGCTCGGGGACCATATGGGATGCCAGGGATCGAACCCAGGCCGGCATGGGCGGTCGCGTGCAAGGCAAACGCCCCTACCTGCTGGGCTATCGCTCCGGCCCCTAGGAGCTGGAGCTCTTTTTCTTTTTTGTATCTGCTCTTTTCTAATATCACATACAGCAATCATTTTCTATAACTGAGTAATCTTTATCAGATATTATTGAGAAAATGTGCCTTGAATCTAATTGAACCAGTGACCTTCCTAGCATTTATCAATTGTATTAAGATCAATTTTAATTCTCAGTCAATTTCTCATGCAGGTAGAATAATTAAACTGTGTAGTATTCTTTATGTTATGAGCCAGAGTCACTCTCCAATCTATACCTCTCTTCTTACCTTTTACGAAAAGAGAGGAGCTGATTTAGTTCTCCCATATTGATGCCTTAAAGAATGGTGCCTATTCCTCCTCAGCACTTGACAGTGGCTTCTGTGAGGAATCTAAATCAGAGCTGGGATTTTCCTTTCAACAGGCAGTTGTTTCTTTTTCAGGCTAAATCTTTTGCACTATGAAATTTGATGATTAACTGCTCATCAGAATGTGGTCTGGTCTAGACAGTACTTAACAAAACACGAAGAACACATTTTTCATAAATGATCATGAGAGATGATTAATTCACAGTAAATAAGCCTAGAATATTTTTTTTTCATTCAACAAATATTTGTTGACCGCTTGCTACATGCCAAGTGTTGGAGCTGACACTTGTACTGATATTTATACTATCCAAGGAAGGAACAGATTGCTATTTTATGAGCACTGATATGTAAACTAGGAACCAAGTCCTACGCTGTGTCTCTATATGCCCCCATGGGAAGTTTAGTAGCTGAGTGCATGCTCCTTTTCAGGGAATATGAAATGAGTATTTCGGGAATATGAATGAACCATAGAAACAAAAAAGAAACCGTTTAGTAACTATACAATCTCTCTGCTTGGCAAAAGCTCTGTGCAACACCCTTTGCTAATGCAAGAACCCCTTTTTAGTGAATTGGGTCCTGACTGTCTCCCTTCTCTTGCTCTTTTGTATTGATATAGTGTGCCTATATCACTGCTTGTGCCTCACTGACCACAAGCACTGTTAATAGGTCAAGCCTAGTTTAAAGGATCGCTAACCTCTGGAAGCATCTCCCACTTGTAGATATAGAGAAACACTATGATGCATGTTAAGTTCTGCTTATAATGTTTCTTTTTATTTTATAAAAATAATACATTATCAGCTGCACTGAGGAAAAGACAACTATTCTTAATGGAGTACAAAAGAGAAAATTGTAGGATTCAAATCTGTTGACACAGTACTATAGTCACAAGTGATTGTCAATTTTTTTTGTAGCATGATTTTGGTTACAAAGTCTCTTGGGGGAATATACAAAAGGAATTCAGCTTGTTAAATCATTATAAGAAGAAATAAAAGTTATTTCCTTTTTTAAAAAGTTTCAGGAGTTGGAGAGATAGTACAGTGGGTAGGGTTCTTACCTTGCATGCCACCAACCCAGGTTTGATCCCAGGCCCCAGAGGATCCCGGAGCACTGCCAAGAGTAATTCCTGGGTGCAGAACAAGGAGTAACACCTGAATAAACATTTCCAGTTGTGGCCCCAAAACAAAACAAAAAAATGTTTCAGTTGGCAAAATAATAATGTACGTTGTTGATTGACCTCACATTCACCACTGCTGTTCAGTGATGCGTCTAAAATTTTTTGACGAGACATTGCTTTCTCCCACTGACCAAAGACACATGTTTCTTATTGCCGCACATAGTTTAAAAGATTGCAAACCTCATCTGTACACTGTTAGGTAAAGTTTTTTCCCCCCTTTGAGTACCTCAAATGCATGGTTTCTCTAGATTTACACCTAGAAAGCAGAGATGTGGTGGGTATTAGACTAACGCTTCAGCCATTAGCAAGGAGCTGCTTGTTCACATATGTGTAAAAGCATTTTTCCTACCTAACTACCATCTGGTCCACGTTAATTTTCTCTCATAGCCATAGCTTTCCATTACCAATGAGTTTTCCATGTATTTGCAGCATATGGCCCGGAAATCTTTCTATAGAGAATGTGTCCCCAGGCATATATTTCCCTTAGATTACTGTATTAAGAAATGTTCTCCCTAAACCATACTTACGGCATTACCATAAAATTGCCCCTTGAACACAGTTAAATTGAAAGTACTCAAAATGCATATCAATTCAGGTCAAAGAAATTCTTGCTAATTGTAGGAAAGGGTATTGAATGGGAGGGGGATGGGTCTTTTTTTCCTTCTCTACCCTGCTCCCTTTTTAACTCCTTATGAAGCTATTTCTGACTGTTTGTTTATACTGGTTGCCGAATTCTCTCTTAGGTTGAGCACATATATCACTAGAGCAGTGTTGAATTCAGGAGTGGAAAATACAGACTGTATTTTAAAACTCAATGTAAGCAAAATGGGAGTAAAGGAAATTTTGTATTCCCCATTCTCAGGATAACTTTCCTAGCCCTGTACCCTTATCTGTACTATGAGTTGAGATGTGAGACTCAGAATTGTGAAAACAAAGTTTAGAAACCAGAGTTTTAAATGAAAGTATTTTTTAACAGTTGGATGTGAACCAGACTCTTTGCAACAAAGTGGAGCTTTGTAGCCTGACTGCTTCAGTGTTCCCAGAGCTTTGTGGTACCAGTTAAGTGTTGTGGTTCCATAGAAACCTTTTTAGCTTAGATGAACCACAAGGCTGGCATGCTTTCCCTAAGCAAAAACATTACGATTAAAAGCTGTCTGTGAGATAGATGTTATCTGTAATCTTCCATCTGAAAAACTGCAAATCCAACTTCAAATAATCATTTTTTAAAGGATGAACTCAGTGCACAAATCATTATGATCTCTTTTTATGGTGGCAAGGATTTTATTTATTGCTTACATGATGTCACAGCCAGAAACTGGTGCCACTTGGGAATCTGTCCTACTTTCTACCAAAAGCACCTATAACACATTCACAGTAGTGGCCCTGGTTTTCTTCCTCTTTTTCTTTTCTTTTCTTAATATTCAAGAGATTCCTTATAGGTCAGGCTTAAAGAGCCAAAGACTGCACTTAGAAATCACAAATGGGTTATATTTTATTTCTACCAGAAAGAACAGGGAAATGGGCTTCCTTGAATCATGGTGACAGTTTAGATCAAAGTCCCCGAGAACATCTGCATTTAACCTGGGGGTGAGGGAGGGGAGGCTGATGTGGTGTCCAGTTTCCTACCATATCACCCTACACAGTCACTCTGAGGTTAGCCATCGGGGTCACATGCCTCTTCAGTGTAGACATAGTCCCATTAGTGCTGCTTTGCCAATCCTAAAAGCAATCACTCTTGTTTTTTGTTTGTCTGCTACATGGCAGGCAAGGCCATGCACGTCCCTTGACAATCCCTTCCACCCCACAAAAACTGGACCCTAATTGCATCACCCCCATGATCTGCACAAGGGAAACCAAGGCCCTGAGAGTTACAGGAGACCAAGACAGACTCTAGCACCCCATATTCCAGGGGCCTTTTGCTGAGCTCCCCTCCCCACTAGATGGCTATTTCTCAGGTATCTTCCGGTCTGACAGCTTGGGGGGTGGCGAGGGGGAGTGGGGGACCCTGGTCCCACCTCCTGGCTTTTGAGTCAAGGAGATCAGGGTCTACCCACTGAAACCTCCCTAACTGTATTTGTGATGAAAACAGGGCACTCCAGTTCCCTCTTGCCGAGCACCACCACGTCAGACTCGGCGGCTTACGAGGGCGTTGAGTCTAGGGAGGCTTGATGGACTGGAAGGATCTGCTCCACTCACCGGACAGCACAGACTCTTTGGGGGCAGTGTCATCCCATAATCACCAAGACAAGAAGGGTAAGGCCTTGGAAACACCGCTTCCTCTGGGGGATGAGGGGGAGAAAGTGGGGAGGACTTGTGTAACTGCTTCCAGCTGATACCTAGCTGCCTCCAAGAGACCTCCAATGGGCCTTGAGAGATCAAAAGCTTTCTGGAGAAAAAAAAACAGAAACGGCTTGCAACCCAAACCCCCATGCTCAGTCCAGTGCGGCATGTTCCGCTGGCCAAGGAGAAACCACACAAAACCAATAGCATATCCTCTCTCCTCAACTTCCTACACCCCAAGTGGCGTGTGGCCTGTCCCACAGCAGAGTGTGGCTGCCGAGATCCCTTCCCAGTCCACAGAGCTGAGTGTATGATTTGTGATCGTTTGCCACCACCACACTGGGCAAGCACAAGCCAGGGCAAGTGAAGGTGGCTGGAAGGAAGTCCCCTTTAATCAGCGACTGCAGGTATGGCAGGGCAACACCTGTGCAGGCTTAGGGAGACACCCTTACCTGGTGCCCTAGTTCTTCATTTGAATTGGGCAGGAGCCCCAAATAAGGGCTTTCATAGCCTTTGGAGGAAAAAAAATTATATATGTGCGTATTTATTATTAATAATAATAATGATATTATTATTATTATTATTATTATTATTATTATTAAAGCGAGCCAAACTGCTCTATGTTTAAACTGAAAAGCAGCATTTGGTGAAAGGGGCTCCACTGTCTACTGTGCTGCCTTCCCCTTACTTCTCTGCTCAGCCAGAGGCAGGAAATGTCATCACTTCTCTCGCCATGCACGGCTTCTGGTGACACATCCTATTTTAATTGCAGCTGCAACCAAAAGAGGCCCTTTAGTTGTCCAAAATACAGTCTTGTAAAACAGGCTGAAAAGCCCAGTTATGTTGCGCTGTTCTCCCCACCCCCATCAGAACTGTTTAGCGCTATACGTGTCTAAGAATTTCATCCAAGGAGAGGAGGGGAGAAAGGGTTCAGTCTCCAGGGGTAGCCCTGCTACAGCGACCCAGTAAAGAGAAGGCTCTCGCACCACCTCCCCCAGAGCTGTCTGGGTGCAGAGTCGCTCTTTCCTTTCACTCAGTGGTTCTCAGACTGACCCTCACGCTGAACCCTCTTTCTTTTCTATCTCACTTCCCCAGAAGGCCTTGCAGGTGGCCACTTTCATAGCTAAGGCAGAAAGTGAAGATATTGGACTGGAATGATGGTATAGTGGGTAGGCGCTTGCCTTGCACACAGCTAACCCAGGTTCAATCCCTGGCACCCCATGTAGTCTCCAATTCCTGCCAGGAGTGAACGCTGATCATCACTGACTGTGACCCTAAAACCAAAAATAACTAAGATGTGGCTCATTCTGCCTAGTTTGGGGGGGTGTCCCCTTCATCAATTTTGCCCTCCTGCACTAATTTCCTATGAATATGCCCAGCCCCATTAGGCTGGCAGGATGCCTACTCACACCCTCCTGGAAAGCACCAGGCCAATCAATCAATGGGTGAAAAATGGCGTGAACTCCCCTGCAGCCCCCCACCTCCCAGCCCAGGAGGTGCTGCTATCTGTTTTGTGTGGCTCCATGAACCCTGCAGATGTTTTCATCTTGGCTGGGTTCTCAACAAGAGTTGATCTGGTAAAGTCGCTTGTGTTTGCCCCCCCATGGATGTCTGAAAAACCAGACAGCCCTTACACATGTAACTGTCAACCAAACCTCCAGTTGTTAGCTGTCAAGAAGGGTGGTGAGAATTTCCTCCTGACCTTAAGTCCTGTCACCACCCTGGCCCTTGGGATGGAGAGTCCACTGTGGTGGATCATTTTTAAAATTTGGTCTTGTTCATTCTCTTGGGACTTGCTAGAAATATGGACAGCTGGGAGCAGTCTACCAAGGCCGGACAATGGTGGCAGAGGTGGATGCATGGGTGTTCAACATGATCACTGTTCTTGTGCTGTCAACTCCTTGCCTTGCCCCATCAAATTCCAATGTGTTGGTTTTGGGCTCTTTGTTTTCTGTTCTTTCGGGGTTTTGTATTGTTGTCGTCGTTGATTTGACAATGGAGCATACTTTGATGGAGGCAATGCTAATGAGTTGTTGTGCAGAAATTAGGAAAGAAAAAAAAAGGATGTAGCTGAATGTTCCTTTTTACCATGATGTTGATTTCCATTTTGCTTTGAACTGTTATTTTATTTTTAATTTTTCTGTTGGCCCATCATGATTCGTTATACATGTTTGTTTCATTTCTTTTGTTTTGTTTTTGTGCCCAACGCTATGTGGTATATGGCGTGGTGGTGGCGCGATCCCGTCGGAAAAGTCTTGCTTCTTTTCTGGCTCCTGTCAGCATGCCCGAGACGCGGCCCCATCTGTGAGTCCCTCGCTTCCTTCCATGCCTTGGCGTGGCTGTCCGCCTTTGTGTTGCACCCGTCTCCCAGGAGGCAGGCGTTTCACAGGGCTTCGAGTGTGCTTGTCCCTGGATTTCTTGCCTCATGGGAATGTGACATTTGTGTGCCCCAGCTTGAGGAGCTAAATATACTCTGGAATTGTTTCTGCCATACTGTACATTTCCCTGTGGAGCAGAAAGTGGGTCTGGGGACCAGCTTGCTAAGGAGGAGTCAAGTGTCCAGTGACCTTCACATTCTGGCCATTTAAATTGAAGAAGGCTTCAGTGAGCCACGTGGAGCCCATCTCTCTGCTCCAGAGAAATGCCAGAGCTCACCAGGGCAGGTCTTGAACCCTGTCCACCACCCTGCCCAGCATTCTCACATTTCCAGAGTATATACATATATATGCTTGCCTTTTTCTTTTCCCTGCTACGTCTTCTGTCTTGATTTAATCCTGTGCGTCCCTGTCCCTCCCATCCTGTCAAAACGGAGACCCGCATCTTGCAATTTAATCCTCTTCTGCTACCATTGCTCTTCGCCTCCCCCCTTTCAAAACAATAGATCCAGGCCCCCTGCCCCTCTCCGGAACATTCCAAGGCGCTTCCCTTCTCCATGGTGCGCAGCATTCTGCTGCCATATGTGTGTGTGTGCAGAGAGAGTCCCACTAACAGAGCATACGAAGAGACCTGCAGAGCAACTCAGAAGCATTATCGCAGAAAATGAAGTAATTTTCTCTCTCAGTAACTGGCCTTGCCCTTCATTACCCTCCTGGCCTTGTCTAATGCCTCTTGTCCTTGCTGCTTTTCTTCTCCAATTGCCTGATATCTTCCAAGCCTGAGATTCATTAGTTAAAAACACAGCCAACTGTTCTGTTTTTATCTCTGGGTCCCTTGCTGTCTGGAGCCCCCAGAGCCTGTCCTTTAATCACCAAGTGGGTAAATGAGATGTAGCCTCTGCTACTCCTTTCTTGGTTCACCACATTAGAGAAAAATATAGATTATTTATTCATTCTATAACTATTGAGGTGGTAATGAGTAGTTACAAAGGGATTCTAATTACAGATGAATGAGAAAGAAAATTCAGTTTATTTTTAGGTTCTGGCTCCTCTCTCTCTTTCTCTCTCTCTCTCTCCCCTCCCCCTTCCCACAGGAAAAGAAATAAGAGCTTTCTTTTTTTTTTTTTGGTTAAGCAACACTGAGAATTAATAGTCACTCTTGTGTCTCTTTGTCTCTAACCAAAAGTAACAATACTGTTAAATCTGATTTCCAAGAGCACTGTAAGATGAGTGAGGAAATTCACCATGCACAGACCTGCTAAGGGAGCTGTGTGGTATAAATAAGAAATTTAAATGCTGGCTACTGCAATATAGGCACAAGAATTCATATCAGAAGTAAATCTCTGCCTTCAGACCTTAGAGTTCTGAGATCTCAGAAAACATAAAACCATCGACATATCAAAAGATGCTTTCAATGGTTTGAAAATGCCAGACTTGTAGTGGGCTTATATACTTTGGGGAAGCTTTAAAAGGAGGTACCATTCCACTGTTACATTTAGTCAAGAAGATAAGTTTGTTACAGGCAGGGAAAAGGTTTGGGGAAAAGAATTTAAGTTACAGAGCAAATGAATAATATTAAAATGTAAAGGGTGAAGTGTTTTCATCTGAGTACAAGCTAATTCTGTATGGAATTTCTAGCCAGGGAAATAGTAGTCACAAGTTCCACAAAGGAAGACAAGTATTCATTGTCCACAGTTCATAGTAATCCTAATGGAATCATATAAATCTAGCTTATTAACAACCCTCTGGAATGTCATTTCTTATTCAGATGCATTGCATTGCCTCCAAAGGAGACAGTCAACATGGGATACTTGAGATGGCTCACAGACATCCTGGCATTCGAAAGTTTGATTCATGCTAGAAAGCTACACCTTTTCTCATTTGTCTTGTGGTATTTTTGGTTATGTCAGCCAAAAGGTCAGGTCATTGTTTTATCATGAACAACTCTAAACTGTTACTTTACATTGAAGCCTTTTAAATTTAAGTGGCCATGAAGAACAGGTTCTAGACTACAGGCATTGTCTTGCTTCCAGAATCAATATTTTTTCATATCAGCTCATTTAACCTTTATCCTTCTCAGTTTCCACGTGAAACACATTGTAAAGGTGACTGAAATATTAATAGCAATGCAGGATGTATGGCACGTAAAATTGCTAAGTATTAAGGTTTGCTGCCGCTCAAGGTGTCACTGAAATTGCAGAGTGACTACAGTTGGGTGATGCTGCAGAAATGAAGAGCTCAGTAAGGATCCACCTACCATCAGAACTTTGCTCTGGAGTTCGAGGAAGCTCTTAATCACCACCAAACTTTCTGTTGTCTTGGACTCACGTGATTAGATGCATTACTCTTAAGCACTGCTGTTAAAGCGTGATGTAGTGATCATCCAATATCTCTCCCAGCTGTTTGAGCTTTGTGATTGAGGCTGGGAAGTCTGATCAAGTAGGGATTCAGAGAACAATGGATTTTACTGCAAAAGAAATGACTCATTTGAGGCTTGTTAAGCATCTGGCAAGATTTCTCTGCACACCAGCCAGGAGTACCCAAGTTGCTTATTACCTAAATTGTGCTTTCGGGAGCGTACCTGCAGCGCTTCTCCACTTCCTTTGTCCTTACAAGAACCCCTGTGTGGCCACGTGTCCTGCTGGCCTGACAATGACCTACACCTGCCCCTTCACGCAGACTTTGCCTACTCTGTGCCCAAGCTCTGATGCACATGCACACGCACACACACAACCTACCTGAAAATTTCATTTTAGGGAAGTGTAGCTGACCAAAGAGGTGATCCCTTAATCACATTTGCATTTGAACACTTTCCAGTGCTTAACACTTATTGGATTGGGGACTTCAAGGTTTAACCCAATGGGGAAAATGACTTCTTAGGCCCATCTCAAGTCCTGTACAGGCCACCTAATGTACTGAGAAAATGCTATAGAAGAAATACAAACTACTTTTCCTGACTGCTAAACTTGGGGCCAGTTTCCTCTGCTGGTTCTTCCATAACAAAAATGTTTTGTGCAGTCTCTCAAGCAAAATTTATTACTGGCTCCATAGCACCGTCTTAGATGCCAGTGAGGAGTGAAAGGCTGAGCTAGAGATAGACATAGTTCTTGTTGAATAAATTATAAATCCCCTGGTAGACATCATACATCAGAAATTGTGCATCAGGAAGGCACACAGAGGCTTCAGAAAGTAACCATGGTTGTATTTGTGCATGAGGTGAAACAAACCCTGAGAACTTAAGTCAGAGATGCTGGACAACCAGAGACACCTGGACGAGTTCCAGCCTCTTCTTTTGTCCTTCACTCTACCACCAGTATCAGCATAGCTCGCATGCCTTTCTTGACGGGAAGAAGGGGAAGAATGTTTGGCATAAGATTCATATTTTTAAAATTTTTGGTGTGTAGCAAATGAGCTCATTCTTAATATTTAAAAGTAGTCTGAGCTTCATATAAAAAGTGAAAAATGATGGTGGTCTCAAGGACTGAGAAACCCTTGTGTGCAGAGTGAAGGGTAAACCCTGAGCACCACTAGGTGTGGTCCAAAAGAACAAAGGGAAAAAGACAAAGGAAAGATCAAAGAAAAGCTCCATGTAATTTGCATAGGTTTCATTAGTAAAGCCTCTGGTATCAGCCCTTTTCAAATGCTATGGGAGATTACCGCCATCTTGGAAGGAATTCAAAGAAAGAGGTTCTGTCTGGTGAGGAGTCCTCACTGCCAGGGCAGGAGCTCCAGCTTCAGTCTGTGTTCTGAGAAGTCACTAGACCAGATGGGAACCTGCAAAGTCAGGGACTACCTGGACTGATTGTCCTTCCAACAGACCTTCTGACTGCTGTTTGTTTACCTTGGTGTTGGAGGGTTGAAGGGAAGGTGTCCTTAGCGCAGTGGGGAAGGTAGATGTCTTGGACACAGCTCACTTGATTCCCAGCACCACTTAACACCTACCTGCCTTATAGCCCCACCAGGAATAAGCCACAAAACAAAGTTTCAATTCTTGGGACTATGTCGTTATTTTTAATTTGAGAATTGAGTTAGAGTTGACCGTAATGGTTTAGCATTACTCTCTTTTTAACTCTTTTTAACCTCCAATAGTTTAGAGTGGATGTATAGGTAATGTTTGTGTAGCTCCAAATAAGGGAATTATTTGGAGGCAAAAGAGGGATTAATGCAGCAGGAGTGGCAGCACAGCGGTGGGGCATTTGCCATGCACATGGCCGACCTGGGTTTGATGCCCAGAATCCCATATTGTCCCCTGAGGACTGCCAAGAGTAACTCCTGAGTGCAGAGTCAGGAGTAACCCCTGAGCATTGCCGGGTGACCTGAAAACAAAATAAAAAGGAATAGGATCACTTTATAGAATACAGGATGCTTGTTTAAATTTGAATTTCAGATAAGCCACAAATAAATTTTAGTGCTTGACCCACATACCATGGAGACATTCACAGCTAGGATTTACCTAAGATGAAATTTACCTAGGCATTTTATATGTATATGTATATGTATATGTATATGTATATGGAGAGAGATAGATTAATATATATCAAGAGAGATTATATATGAGATAGTATATATTTTCTATCAAACCCATTATAAAAGACTTCTAATACGCTATCAAGTGGAAGACCTAGTGTCTTTTCCACTAGGAATAATTCCTAAATGCAGAGTCAAGAGTAACTCCTGAGCACCACTTACTGTGGCCCCAAAACAAAAAAGCAAAACCAAAGAATGATCTAGTCTCTAGATAACATCTGTTTTTTACTCCTAAGAAATCTAAAATAATCTAAAACAATACAGCGTATACACACATTGATTTGTTATGCTATACAACTGGAATATTTATCAAGTTATAAACCAATGTTATTGCCATTAAAATATTTCAATGAAATCTAGAATACCAAATACTTATCTATCTATCTATCTATATAATCTATCAAATGAGGAATTAAAGACAAAAAAATAGGGGTGAGAGGACCCAGAGCAATAGTACAACAGGTAAGGCATTTTCCTTCACGTGGCCAATCCAAGTTTGATCCCTGGCATTCCATATGATTCCTTGAGAACTGTCCAGCAGTGATTCCTGAGCACAGAGCCAGGAGTAACCCCTGAGTACCACCAGGTGTGGCCCCAACCCCCATAAAAAGAAGAAAACCAGGGGGCTGGAGAGATACAGTACAGGGGTTTAAGCCCTTACATGAGGCCAACCCTGGTTCAATCCTCAGCACTGTATATGGACTCCAAGAACCACCAGGAATAGCCTCTGATACTGCTGGGAGTAACCTCCCCTCAAAAATAAAAACTTAAAATGTTTATACTGTGAAACACAGCACATCATTAATTACAAAGGGTACTCACATAAAGGGCACATATATGTTGAAATGTGATAGAGTAATTAAAAGGCTGTCACAGAAACCAGGCATTCATGTGTCAATTCCCAGGGTAGCAGGCTTAGAGATCAGCCTGATGTGGTTTAAATAATTGGTTCATTTTCATTCTATTTTACCCAAATCTTTTACTGGCTATTAATATTAGCCATATGTATTTTTTCTCTTCTTAAATCATATGGCCCATTTCTTTCTCACCAAACACAAAGTTTTCATGGCATGTGCTTTACACTGAGGATGGCTGTCCACAGACACTGAGTTGAAAGGAGCTTACAGTTTAGCTGCGGCTCTACATGGTGAAGAATGATGGCCTAAGATGGAGAGGAGAAAAGGGGGCAGGCAGAAGGCTGAGGAGTAAAGGAAAGCAGTTCATTGCTAATTGGGGACTAGGAAAAGACTTCTCAGTGTCTTGAAGAGGGAGAAGAGCAACATTCCAAGCTAAGTATGTCGCAGGACATCACACAGAGCTATGAAAGTACAGGGTTGGGTGACAAAGAGGCAAGTAATGCACTGTGATAAAAGTAATAAAGTGTCCGGAGGGCAGCGAGGGAATGAAGAGTGAAATGGCAGCCTGAGGGTTTGGCTTTAGAGGTAAGCAGGGAAGCAGATGGGTGAGAAGGAGGGAAAGGAAGAGGCTGAGAGATTGATGGCTGTGTGATAAACTACTTAAGCAGACATATTTGGCAGCTATTAGTTATATAGATGTCCAATCAATCTGGGAAATGGGAGTTTGCATCAATTTTGCATCGGTGCTGGACCAGGGGCTATGGCTCAGTGGTATAGCTTTGCAGTTTTGTATCTGCGTTGCCTAACAGTTTGAAGCTGGCCATTTTCCTGATAGATGGCTCTTACTTGGCTAAAGTCCATACTAGGTAAAGAAAAAAAAAACTGGGGTGCATGACACCTGGCAGACTTTTCATCTGTAATAGATTTTAAAATTTGGGGGGACTGATGGGGAAAGAAAAGACAATGTAGTCCAAGGGTGTTGTAATTTATTTCTACCATATTAACAGTTCTTTGCCATCTACCAGGGAAAGAATCAATTTAGGCTTTGGGTTTGGGGGGGTTGTTTTGTTTTAAGAACATGAGAAGATGGTGTGAGCATCTTCAGAGCCTGGCTCTGGGGAAGCTCTGGGAGGGGTGAGGGGGAGGCCTCCAGGCCCGTGTGGGAGGTGGAAATTATCTTTTCAGCCATGTGGGCAGAGATGTAGATTTGATCTAATTAATTTTGTTTCCTCTTGACAACTCACTGAATGTATCTAAGGTCTTGATGACATCATTGTGGAAAAGGGTAGAAGGGATGAAAAGTTAAATGTCAGCCCTGTAGAATGCTGTGAATGCTGTTTCATCTCCCTGCCTGCCTGAATCCGCACACCGGCACGTGAATTTCCTGGAGACAATACCTAAGTGTGTTTTTTCTTTTTCTCTTCTCTACCTAAGATCCATTTTCTTTAAACACACACACACACACACACACACACATGTATAATTTGAGATGTGGATTTTTGTCATAAAATTAAAATTAACACCTTTTGGGCTGGAGCCATAGCACAGTGGGTAGGACATTTGCCTTGCACATGGCCGACCTGAGTTTGATCCCCGGCATCCCATATGTCCTGTGAGCACTGCTAGGAGTACTTCCTGAGTGCGGAGTCAGGAGTAACCTCTGAGCATCGTTGGGTGTGCCCTAAAAAGTGTAAAAAATAATAAAATAAAATGAGTAACTTCTGGGACTTAGGTAGTATATAGCAGTCAGGGTTGCTTTGCATGTGACCAACCTGGGTTCAGTCCCCAACAGAACACATAGTTCCCTTAGCACTGCCAGGAATGATCCCTGAGCACTGCCTGATATATACAATTAATTAATTAAATTAGAATCTTACAGCTAATGGTAGTTAAAAAGTCAAGTCACTTCATTTAACCTATAGGTAGATTTTTTTTGTTTTGTTTTGTTTTGTTTGCTTTTTGGGTCACACCCAGCAATGCTCAGGGGTTTCTCCTGGCTCTGCACTCAGGAATTACTCCCTGGCGGTGCTCGGGGGACCATATAGGTAGTTTTTTTAATCCATACATTCTTGACAGGAGTTGACTTAACCTTACCTTTTTCAGTCTCAGTATTTCTCCATTCCTTCCTATCTCTCACACAAAAACACACATAATGACAAAGTTTTCTGACAGCTTAATGGAAATTTCAAGGACTACAGGGATTAGGCTAGGTGTGATCTTATTAACTGAACATCTGGAATAACCGTGAAGTTGCTCATTAATTGGTTCAACTGTACTGTGTGCAGCTAAAATTTGTGTTTTAAAAAATAAATGTGTGAAGCCTCCATTTACATATTAGATCACTTGTAATTATGATAAAGTAATAGCACTGTCACAAAACCTTACTCCTAATCATTTCATTACCTTTTATTTGTTTTTGGTTTGGAGGCTGCACCCAGCTTTGCTCAGCGCTTCCTCCAATTCTGCAGTCAGGGATGACTCCTATTGGACTCAGGAGTCTATATGGAATTCAGGGGATTGAACTTAAGTCAGTCTAATACAAGGCAAACACCCTACCTGCTGTTCTGTTGCTCAGGTTCTCATTACCTTTTTGAAAAGACTTACACATTTTACTTTGCAGATGCCACTGCCCTTTAGACAGAGAATTCTGCCAAGAGCAAAACCATGAAAACCAGAATATTCCCTGGAGGCTCAGTTCCTCTTTATCTTTTTACTTTGGGCAGGGTAGAGGGAGAGGTCAGGGGCCACACTGGCAGTGTGCATGGGATATTCCTGATTCTGTACTCAGGATTCACCCTAGGCAGTGCTCAGGGAACCATATGTGGGGCTGGATCTTTGAACTAGGGTGTGGCCACCATAGCCACATGCATGACAAGTCCCTTACCTCCTCTATGACCTCAATTTCTCTTTTCTTGACTTTGTACTGGGGGGAGAGGGGGATTCAAAGCTGCAAGAGAAGCTCAGAGTACACAATTCATGCCATAACCATAGAGAGAAGAAAACAGAAAAGCCTAATTCACTTGCTGGTCCCAGGGATAAGAATGCTGAATGCTGTGGAATGGGGAAGTCTTGGCTACTGTGTGGCTGCAACACAGGCCTAAGAAGGCCCAGGCAAGCCACAGAGAACTAACTCTCCCAGCGCTTTCAATCACAGAAAGGCCCTGGCGTGAACAGCAAAATGCAGTTGCATGTATTCAAATACAGTGGGTGCCTGGCAGACGGGGCTTAATCGGTGTCAGAAAGCTAATTACGGGCAGTGTGGAGGTTTGTCATCTTTAATTAATATTTCTCAAACTCCTGTATGTCTACAGCTTGGGTTCTATCTTGGTGAAAAGAGTCAATTTTAACAGGGGTAATAATTTCCCACACTAATTCTTTTAAATTCCATTTTTTAAATGATGCATCTTTTTTCTACTCTGTATCTACAATTACATTTCTTTGCAGAAGGCAAAGGCAGTTGTTAAGAGCTGGGAGGAAGTGGTGGACACTGGAGATAGACAACACTCCCAGGACTTTATTAAGAGGGAAAATGGTGTCAGAAATTTATAGGGCTACACCGCATTATGCCTAACCTTTTGGACATATTAAAGCTTGTCATTTTCTAGTCTTATAGCCTCTTGTTATACATAAATAATAGATAATACTGGGCCCCGATCACCTGACATTTGTTCAGGTAATAAATATACCCTAAGTGCTGATGGGTCTTGCACTCCGTGATTTAAAAGCACACAGCAGAAATTTAATGTAACTTAAAATGTCCTATATAATTCTATGGATTTGCAGATTCCGTTCCAGTCAGCAGATCTGCATGCACTGGGCTCTGCTGAGTGCACTGTTGGGTTCTGCAGTTTCATGAGTATCAAGCAGGACCTTAATGTGAAGACGGAAAGATGAGCTCAGGTCCTTCCTTCTACCCAGGAAACATCAAGGAAAGCCAGTCATTTGCAGTTTTGACAGCTGCTAAGTGGGGCTGGTGGGACCTTGAATCTGAGGCAGGAGACAGACCTTTAGAGAAGGCTCAGCACGCCCAGTGAGGACCCTGTCCTGCCTGCATGGGCCTCAGACTTCTCCAACTCCCACAGCACCAACCACTAGCAGGGGATCAGGCAATGTGGAGTGTCAGTAACTCCCCCTCCTTATCTTTGTGCTGCAGCCAGTAAAGACACTGCAGGCATTTTTCCAGCAGCCTTTGGCTCTGGCAAACTGGGTTGATATGTTACAGTAGTTTTAAACCCAGTGTTTAAGGCCATGTGTCAAGCTTTTGTGAAGCACCAAGGGAAACCTTTGTTAGGGGGTTTGTTTGTCTTCCCAATAAAATCATACCCCGCCTCTATTATTTGTCAAAGCACGATAGCCCATAGGAAAGAAATTCTGTCATGCCTGGTCCTGCAACAGACCCAGACTGTGGACAGCCAGCAGGACTGGCTCCTATTTATTTTATGCAGTATTCCGACTCTCTAGCTGAACTCTGCCACTGTGGCTGGCTCTCAACAGTCTTTAAAGCTAGGTACCCTGGTTATTTTCTGGAATAGCTTTCATGCCATTTAGGGCATAGTTTCCTGCACCTAAGAAACAGCGGGAGGCCCCTTGCTGAAACACAAATCCTGGACCCCATGCCAAAGACTCTAATTCTGAATGGGGTAGGTAGAACCCATATCTGGAAAGCAAGTTCCAAGTACAATGGATTGCTCAGCAGCACAGACTCCAGACACCCTAGTTGCTATGAGCTGTCTTATTTAAGGCCACTACAAAAATAAATAAATAATGAGGAAAAACCCCAGCAGTGCTCTAGGGCTACTCTTGGCGCTGTACTCGGGACCAACCTCCATGGATGTTCAGGGGACCAGCCAAAAGATGTGCTGAAGATTGAACTGGTAATGTTCACAAACAACACAAGCACATTAACCTTTGTACTATCTCTACAGTCCCTTGTTATATATTTAAACCTTATCCCCCTCCCCCCACACACACACTTCCCCCACTTGACTCTATCTCAATTGACCCCTACCAGAGAATTGCCTCACATCAGTCTATCTCGGACTCTGGTGGGGCAGGTGTCTGTCAGAAATTCTAGAAACATTTCTTTTATGTAATTAATTCAACATGAACATGTGTTCTGCACAATGCCAAATGCATTCTATGCATTCATTAATTTAATCCCCCAACAATACTCAGCTCATATCCAGTGGGAATAAGGGAGGCTGAGTAACTAGGTCACTCGATTAGTGATAGAACTAAGACTTAAACCCAGCTTGTCATGCCTCAGAAGTTCTTAGTAACACCCACCTCCTCTGTAACCCAGATCTTGATTCCATTTGTGGCAAGTTCAAGTTCGCAGTTTTAGAAGTATTCAAGCAGACCTGTTTCCTTATATTCTTCATAGAGAAAAAAATCAAAGCACTGACAATAATCCAGGCGCTACCTGAATCTCAGTTTCATAAGGAGACCCACTTCCCTATTTTGTAGCTTTGATGCCTTGTGACAGGGCAAAGGAAGAAGATGGGACCAGGAAGTTGGAAAATAGAAGTGCTTTGTCTGCTTTCGGATATTGCTTAGATGTTGGATTTCCAGTCTTAGCTGGATAAGAACCTCAAAGGGAAGAAAAATAAACCATGAAAATTCTGCTTTGCCTCAGAAGGCCACCTGAGCACTCCCTCTGGCTCTGGGTGGGCGGGGGAATAAAGTCATTCTTTCCCTAAAATAAGTGACATAGAATGAGTGCCATATTCATTCTTCTTTTGCTGTAATGGCATCACAGCCACAGCCTACACCCATCCCAGAGGCACTGTAAGTAGTCCCATCCTTAGGCAACCACAGCAACGCATTATTTCAAGCTGTGTAAAAATTTTAAAATAGCTTCTGAATTGAGATTTTCAAATAGCCAAGAAGCAGCCTCGACTTTATCATAATGTCATTGACAAGATACATCTTAAAGACCTTGTCCTCCCCCCCCCCCCCCAGCAGCTAACCTGCAGTCTGCGAGGAGAGGGCAGAAAAATCCACTTTAAAGAAAAGGAAAGATTGAGTTAGAAGTACTGAGCCCATTTCCAAGGTGGCTGTTGTCAGTTGAGTTTATGCCTCCACCATCTGGTTCACATTATATGGTAAGACAAGAAAAGGGCTGCTTCCTGCTGAGATAACCACAGAGAACCCCCGCTACACTGCAGTGTGATCATCTCCAGTGGCTAGGGCGTGCCTTTGAGGATAAATTGTCTCCAGTTAGGGCCTTTTTATTCCCCCTCCGATTTGTTTGCTTCCCTCCTTGACAGGGATTACAGCGGGCCCTCTGTAGCTAGCGGCCGTGGTACTTGGCCCATGATTAGTTCATTCATTCATACAGCCTTGGAGGCTGGGAGCCTGGCATTTTGTTGCAATAAGATTTTCAAACCAGAAAAATTGGGTTGTTAGATCCCATTCACCCAAAGTTGTTATGAGGATTTCAAGGAAATTGCAGGCTTGTCTTACCGTAAAGTCGAATCAAGCATCTATTTTTAGGGGACCCCAACTCCCGGGCATTTCTTGGTGGCATGCCATCTTTCTGAGCGCTTAGACCCAACACGCACACCCGCTCTGGCCCAAGCAGTGAAGGAAACGTCCATCCTCTCTTTTATGCCTTTGCATATTTCTCCAAAGGACACAGAGGGGCTTTGTTGTCTTTGTGGTCAGCGGGTCCTCTCCACACAGATGCCCATTAATCACTTCACTATGGAGACAGACGCATCCATCATATCACAGCGGCACCGAAACAGGCAGGCCAGTGAGGCAGGCTGATGAACCAGGGAAAGGGCGTGCTCAGCCACTGTGGGGTGCCCGCTGCAGAAGTCTCATCTGCTGGACAAGGTGACCGGGTATAGTTGGGTACTGCCCTTCCTCATCTTTAGCTGAATGAATACTATTATTGATCTTTTGCATTGACATTATCTGTTTTACTCCTCCCCTTTTGTTTTGGTGTGGTGAGAGAAATAGCAGCTCCCAGCTCTGTCATGTAGGGGAGCACAGTTGAAGACAGAAAGTTTTAATTTTGAAAACTGTAATCATTGGTTCAGCTCTTGATGGAAAGGTATTGACGCTTTAAAGTCAGTCTTTTGTGAAAAATGGATTCGGCCCGAGGCAGAACAAGCTGACGTCAGCTTTCTCGGGCAAGGAGTCCCTTGAAATTACAGGAAAATTGTCCAGGAACCTGCCTTTCAAAATTGACCGTGTCTTCCATTGGTTTTTCAATCCTTCAAGGCTGCTTTTTACATTGGGTTTCCAAATGGCTTTTCACAGCCACTTTCATTCTCCTCTGCAGCTTTCTTTCATGCACACATTCATTTACTATTGATTTAACAGATACTGAGCACCTTCATACTGGGGGGATTCCATAGTCCATCCAGCCCTTCTAGAATGGTCCATGTGAGAAAGCAAGCAAAGGGTTTAGAATAGAGCTGAGCAGAGCTCTGGCACACCTGAAGAAAGAAGCATTCACCTGGCCAGTGGGAGCTCCAAACGACTTCCTATTGAGCTGAGACCTGGTGGACAGGGTCTCAGAAATTCAGAAGAATGGGAGGTAGGTGAGCAGTGGAATTCAGGCACTCCTCCCAGCTCGATCAAGGATGTTTGCCTGCAGCACTCAAGGGACCATACACTGTGCTGGGTATTGAACAGAGGTGGGTGCAGGCAGAGCAAATGCCTTATCCTCTGTATTGTCTCTCTGGTCCAAGAACTGTTCTGTTTTTGTTTGAGAGGGTTTTTGTCTACACCTAAGAAGTGCTGTGGGCCATACTGGCTCTGAGCTCAAGACTGACCCCAGTCAGTGCTCAGGGGACCCTATGTGGTGCAAGGGATTCAAATCAGTCAGCCACATTCAAGGAAAGTGCCTTACCTTCTATACTACTTTCCAGCACCTTGAATTTTTTTTTTTTTTTGGGGCACCCGCAATGCTCAGGGGTTACTCCTGGCCTGCACTCAGGAATTACTCCTGGCGGTGCTCGGGGACCATATGGGATGCCGGGGATCGACCCTGCGGCATGGCCGCCGCAACCTTGAAATTTTTTAATAAAGATTCTGATATTCATAATGCATTGACATGATCATCAAAAGAGGGATCAGAACTGTGCTGTGTTATATTTTGGGGGATTAAAAATCACAGGCCCACAGGGCAGGGGTGTTCTTTATTTTATTTTTTATTGCTTTACCCACTACAGAGTTCCAAACTGCCCCCCCCCTCCCTCCCAGACCCCTCTCTAGCATTTCACCAGCAGTTAAAAGACTGCTCTCACTGCAGGAGGAAACAACAACAACAACAATGGTGGCAATTCTATTCTTTCTCAGTTCTGCCAATTTAGGCATGATTTCAGAGAAATCTCTAAGCCATTGTGTGCCTTGCTTCCTGCAATAGGAAGGTGGAAAGAATAACCATTTAGCACCTCATGACTGGTGAGAAATTGCTGGTGGTTAATGAATCAATGCAAAGGATTTTTTCAGATACTGTTTTCATTACAAATGCCCTAGTTTCAAGTGGTGATAGCAGAAGGCCCAGGGGTGGGTAGAGAAGGCATTTTGACATCTCAGTGTAAGGAAGCCAACTCTGATTGTTCCCTCTGCAGTGCTAGGGGTGGGAATGACAGTAACCCAGGGAAAGCCAGCTCCTGTCCTACAAAGACACCTCCACTTTCTGACCCGACCAGGGGTTTCCATGCAGCCTGAACAGCAGCGGATATTCAATGAGGGGTTGGGGGGCTGCAGCAATGCATTTGTTTCCAGTGGTTGATATCTGTCAACCGAAACAGTCATAGGTAACTTGGTAATTTGTGTTTAAAACAGTCTATTTACCCTAAACCTCTCTTTTGGGGATTAAATCAGAAACCAAGTCTTTTCATCTTTGAAACAGTTTGTATTCTGTCCATAGAGACAGCACCTGGTTAGGCATTTGCCGAGCAACACAGCTGACCGAGGTGTCATCTCTTCCAGGCACAAAGGTGTTCTGGCCCACAAAAGAAAAGTTTCTCTATTGAACAAATACTGAGCACCTATCTAATTTCTTTTGGAGGTGATTGGTTTGAGCCACACCCAGTGATGCTCAGGGCATCTTGCTACTCCTTCAGTGCTCAGAGGTCACTCCTGGTGGACTTGGGTGACCACATTCTGTGCCAAGGATTGAACCCAGGTCATCTGCATGCAAAACAAACAGCTTACCCATTATGTATCATTCCAACCCCTAACTAATTTTTCTCTGGGGATGCCAGGATTAACACTGTGCTTTCTAACTGAAGAAAGTAAGGATATCCTCCCTGCAAAGATGAGTCTGCCAGGGTTACAAGTTCATATAAAATCACCTCTAGGGCTTGAAGCAATAGTACGATGTAGGGCACTTGCCTTGTATGTGGCCAACCTAGGTTCAATTCTCAACAGTCCATATGGTCCTCAACATACCAGAAGTAGGCCCAGAGCACCATCATGTGGGCCCCCAAACAAGAATTAAATAAAAGCACTTCTATAATAAGCCACATGCCCTTTTTATTTTGCAATATTTATCAAGTGCCTTACTAAAAACCCTGGAGGTAATAGGAGATAAAGGCAATCCCTGCCTCAAGAGCTGATCATAGGATTATTTTTCCACTGTGAGGTTCAAGTTTAACAGTCACTTTTCGCTCAACATTTCTTGTTTTTGTTGTTTTGCTTATTTCAAAGCTTAGGATGGAGCAGCCGCCCAGGAACAAGGGAGTCTGAGTGCGTCTTGTCATCCTTTCATCACACAGCAGCAGTTGGGAGTACAGGGAGCATGGTAGAGCTGGTCTTTTTCTACCCTAGACCTAGAACTTGTTGATCCCAGCAGGCCAAATACCTCCCCTCTCCACCCTCAGAGAGCCACTAACACTCCCAACTTCTCATCTGTGTCTCCTTTGAACCTTCAGAGCAGCATTTCTCAACCTTTTCCCATCCTTGACCCCCTCCTTCCAATCCTGCTTCCTTCCTGTTTTCTCCCTTGCCCTCTAGGTACCCCCCCCCCCCCCGAGGAAACTGTGGCCTGCCATTTATCCCATTTTCACTTGTGGTCACCTTAGAACATCCAGGGACCCTTTGAGTAAGAAATGATGAGTAACAAATCATTGTCACTTGATTCTTATAACAACAGTACAGTAGTAAGATTGCAGACGGGGAAATGGAGGTTCAGACATTAAATCATTTGCCAAAAGTTCACCCTGCCAGGCAATGGGCTCTTCAGATTCCTGACCTTGAGAAATTTCTAGCACCACTGGTTCCATCACTGGGCACTAGTCGAGTTGTGCTGTTTTGAACCACAAAAAAAAAAAAAAAAACCACGAAAAACAGGACTGCAAAATGTGTCAAAGCAGCTATCATTCATCACTCCATGGATGCTCCTTTGCCTTTTTATCATAGTATAAGAATCTGCCTTTTTAAGTTTAGAGGCTTTTTTTTTTTAATTTAACTGCTTATCTGCCTGTCTCTGGATTCATCTGACTTTCTGATCTGTATCTAAGTGTGGGCCTGGTGCAATCATACGAGTAGATGAGAAGTACCACGGAATGCCAAGGCAATACTGCAAAGCTAAAAGAAGCAGAAATGGTTTTAAGGGCACAGTTTACAAAGCCAAATGGGGAGGACAGGTACAGATGCTTCATTTTTCTCAAAAGTCTGACCACAATTGATTTAACCACTGAAAAAAACAAACCCAAAACCAAATGTCATCATCTACTCAGGTATTTCCCGTGAAAAAGCATTGGTTTGCACAAATATCAAACAGCCAAGGACTTTTAGATATCAAAAAAGAGTACTTGGGAGCTAAAAGTTAAGAAACAGTGGCTACATTTTAAATGTGTGCAGTTTTCCCAGTTAATGAATAGGACGCATGGATTGTTCTGTCTAGCTTTGCTCTTCTAAGAAAGGCTTAAGCTTGGGGGTTAGGGGAACAGTGGCAGGGACCAGTAGCAATTTAACTTGTAATATCACAAAGTCAGCTGTCAATACATTTTTGGCCATAAATGCATACATGTGGAGGATTTAGCCTCATGAATATTGCTGCCTGGAAGGAAATCATGAGATACTTATAACTATGATAAACTTTACTTAATGTCCACTGTTGGTGGGGGTCTTGCCTGCATGACCCCAATGAAATCATCAAGCCAGGGGCCAGAGAAAGTATGTGAGGACTCTTGCTTTATAAGTGCTGACCCCAGTGGAAATCCCCTCCTGCCGGAACTGCACTGGATGTGATTCCCAAATATGCACAAGTCATAAAACTAATGTAAGAAATAAAGCCCCATAGATACACCATTTTTAGTGGTGTTTGATGCAGCACAGATGAGTACAGATACTCAAGAGGGACCAGGGACATGGGATGTGGCTTGGGATTGAGAGACAAAACCTTTTTCAGCTCTGAGGTTCTGCATTTGATACCTGGTACCATAAAGCTGCCAATAACCCCATCCCCAGCATCACAATAATAGCCTCCCATCACAAAAAAATATCATTCAATCTATTCAACAGAATTCCATACACAACCAAAACTGAAAGAAACTTAGTTGTTATTTTAGCACTCCAACAAGGAAAACCAAACATAAGGAAGAAACTTGTATTTGCCCCATAGTGACTTGGTATTAAAACACATTTAATTGCCGGACACCCCACTGTTTGGCATGCACCACAGTATCAAAGGTATGAGATATGGCTGCATTTCCTGCTGGTTTCTTGCTTCTTCATTCCTCTCCTAAAAGCTCATGAAGATAAACCTGGAAATCTGGGGAAAGTGCCACATTTGGAAGTTACTCAAAGTCCTGCCAGTTGACATGCTCTTTTCCCTGGGTTGAACTGCAGGGCCAACTCATTTCATTGCAGAATCTTGGTTTCTCACAAGATCTTTGCTGCTTCTATTATTTCCCCACCTGCTAGAAGTCATAATTCCTTTGCCACAATACAATCATTTCCACTACAAACCAACTATGACATCACAGTGGAGGAGACACAGGCAATTTAGGAAGGAAAGAGAATACCCTCCCAAGTTAAGGTTTCTGTGTGTTCGAACCCTGGATTTTAGCAGGGAAAAAATAACCGCCAAAACCCTTGGCAAGACTGCATGTCTTCAGAGCCTCAGCAGAAGTTGGTAGGTTGCATGTTGTATGTTTGGGAAAGGGTGGGGGGAATTCTAGTTTTCTTTTCACTCTAATTCTATGCCACTGATATCTGCCAGTAAAATACATTAGACATATTCCAGAAAGAGTTGATTTAGTAGAAGAAAAATTGTCTCCGGAGACCAGAGAAACAACATTTTCTATCTTACTACCATTTCCATAATAGGAACAATGTTTACATTTCCTGAGCCCATGCGGCGCCTCTAATGTATTCTTGTTCCTCCTCCCTCCAGAGGCAGGGATGGAGGTATTTGAGATTTGATTTTTCAGCTACCACGTCAAGCACTTAAGATCTGACAATGGTGATGTGTATTCTCCCTTGGTATTAAAAAATAAAAGCTCCAGTGTTTGCATTTGATTAGAGTCTCTCAGCTTGGTGGCTGATTAAGCAGGAACTGCAAAAGCAACTCTCTCCAAGCAGCATCTTGGCTAATGTAGTGTAATATTATTGACGCGTCTAGTCACATAATTTTTATTAAATTGGAGAGATTAGCTCTGTTGAAGAATCTCATCGTGACAGCAAGCCCGAGTTGTTATAATGAGACCAGACACTTCACAAACCCACTACAGAGCCCCAAATGGTCTTTTTTTGCCCCTTCTAAATATTCTTTCTGCTCAAGGACTGGGAGGGCTTCATTCAAATATTTTGGCATATTTACCTGAAAATGAGTATGGGTTTGGGTTTGTTTTGTTGTTTTGGGGTGGTTGAGTTGTGGGTCAAAGGGGTGATGAAAAATCAGTATGAACATGTGGTCTGTGACCCTTAGGCATTTTCTTTCACTGCGACTTGCAGCCCTTCCTCCTATTGTCCAGCATGTAAACAGCTTTTCTCCAGCTAGACATGGTGCCCACAAAAGTGATCAGAAGAAACCCCCAGAGCCCTGTGCAGCTTATTCCTTCAGCGTGCAAGAAACCATTGCCTCTTTTTCCAGACTCCCAGTGTCTCCATGGTCCTAGGTTTATGACGGGAAACTGAAAGAAAAAAAAAAATGATGTGGCAGGGATCTGTTTCTGAAAGCCCCAAAGTGCCATAATCTCGAAACAAGCAAAGTAGGAACAGGATTAGTTTGGAGAAGGTAAAGCAAGACTCTTAAATACAAAGCAAGGCAAGGAATGGAGCCTATTTGCATACTGGGGTGGGGGTGGGGAGGCTGGAGATTAATTAGCTCCTGTTTGGCAAGCTGCTCTTGGAAGACAAGTTATGCTGAGGTGCTATTGTCACTTATTACTGTTATTAATTAGCAGGGTGAATGCCAAACACAAAGGAGATCTTCACTTCCTAACTCCCTCTGTGGTACTCTCTTGCAGGAGTGATTCGGGAAAGTTACCTCAAAGGCCACGACCAGCTCGTCCCTGTCACTCTCTTGGCCATCGCGGTCATTCTGGCCTTCGTCATGGGGGCCGTCTTCTCAGGCATCATCGTCTACTGCGTCTGCGACCACCGGCGCAAGGGCGGCTCAGCCGTGCAACGCAAGGACAAGGAGCTTGCGCACTCGGCCGCGGCTCCATGAGCAGCGCCACCAAGCTCAGCGGTCTCTTTGGGGACGGGCAGTCCAAAGACCCCAAGCCCGAGGCTATCCTCACGCCTCTCATGCACAACGGCAAGCTGGCCACGCCGGGCAACACAGCCAAGATGCTCATCAAGGCCGACCAACATCACCTGGACCTGACGGCGCTGCCCACCCCGAGTCCACGCCCGACGCTGCAGCAGAAGCGCAAGCCCAGCCGCGGCAGCCGCGAGTGGGAGGCGGAACCAGAACCTCATCAACGCCTGCACCAAGGAAATGCCTCCCATGGGCTCGCCGGTGATCCCCACGGACCTGCCCCTGCGGGCCTCTCCCAGCCACATCCCCAGCGTGGTGGTGCTGCCCATCACGCAGCAAGGCTACCAGCACGAGCACGTGGACCAGCCCAAGATGAGCGAGGTGGCCCAGATGGCTCTGGAGGACCAGGCAGCCACCCTGGAGTATAAAACCATCAAGGACCACCTCAGCTGCAAGAGTCCCAACCACGGGGTGAACCTGGTGGAGAACCTGGACAGCCTGCCCCCTAAGGTCCCCCAGAGAGAGGCCTCGCTGGGACCCCCGGGCGCCCGCTGTCCCAGAACGGCCTGAGCAAGCGGCTGGAGATGCACCACTCCGCCTCCTACGGGCTGGACTATAAGAGGAGCTACCCCACGAACTCGCTCACGAGGAGCCACCACCAGGCCGCCACTCTCAAAAGAAACAATACTAACTCCTCCAATTCCTCCCACCTCTCCAGGAACCAGAGCTTTGGCCGGGGGACAACCCACCCCTGCCCCGCAGAGGGTGGACTCCATCCAGGCGCACGGCTCACAGCCGGCGGGCCAGGCAGTGACTGTCTCCAGGCAGCCCAGCCTTAACGCCTACAACTCCCTGACACGCTCCGGGCTTAAGCGCACGGCCTCGCTAAAGCCCGACGTGCCCCCTAAGCCCTCCTTTGCTCCCCTTTCCACCTCCATGAAGCCTAACGATGCGTGTACATAATCCCCGGGGGGAGGGGCCAGGGGTTGAACCCACAGGAAAGGCGAGACGAGACGCTCAGCTCAGCAAAGTTCTCGATGGCCGGAGTACCTACCGACCCAGACGGCCTGTGCCAGCGTCAGGGCCATGGGTCCTCCTCTCTGGGACCCCTGGGCCCTCTGGAAAATCTGGCGGCGGGGTGTGGTGAAGGTTTGCTACCACTCACCTCCATTCTTGTACCTTCACTCTCCCCGACACCCAAGACTAGGTCGGATTCACAAAAGACTTCAAAGGATCATCACAAACATGAGCCAAAAGCACACCCCTCAACACACACACACACACACACACACACACACACACACACACACACACACACACACACACTACTCACAGAGGTGAACAGCTACTGGAACATTTTCTCCATGACCACACAGGGCGTTGCCAAATTGGGCTCACCCTCCAATCCGCAAAAACACACAAATGCATTTTTTTTAATCATGAAAATTAAAAAAGACAAAAAAAAGTTCACTGATAACTCTAACTCAGATTTTAACAATGGCAGAAGTTTACTATGCGCAGATACTGTGAAATGCCCACCAGTGTTACAGCTTTCTGTTCTAGCAGATGAATGCCATGTTGGGCCACAATGTCGTAGATTTCTGCTCCTCCTTTTAATGAAATAACGTGACCGTTAACGCAAGTAACTCTTTATTTATTGTTCACCCTTGTTCTCCTTAAGGAAAGGACTTGTCCACATGCCATCCTATGAACAGCTCTTCAGAAAGCCCAATGAAAAGTTAAAACTATTTAACGTGAAATCCATTAACTGGAATAATTGAGTTTCTTTATTTTTACAATAAATTCACTGAGTAAATAAGTTGGAGCTGGAATTCTGAGCTTTGTGTTTGGACTGTCTGTTTGCTAGCTAAAGGAAAAATGTTAATGGGAATCTGTATTTGGATCTATCAGTTAACTTGCCCGGCCAGGCCTCTGGCCTATATAAAGTGCAAAAAACCCTTTAAATTTAGTTTGTTTTTTAAAAAAAAATAAGTCCTAGATCCTAAGTTCTAAAGCAACCAAGAAAGGAACGCCTGGGGTGGCCTTTCCATCCCCTGTTGCCACCCACCAGGTTGTCAGTGGCTCCGACTTTCTGTGAAGGCGCCAGAGTGTGCTATGCCATCTCATTTCTTGCATGTGAGAGCAAACATGAGCCACAAATCGCGTGAACTAATTCATATTGGCTGCTCCCTCACATAATTAAAGGTTTGCCCACCCGGTCTCTCCCGTGGGGTTCCATCTGTGAATAGCCTGTTTTCCACATGTAAATTTGTGCCTTACACCCTGAGTTGTGTACACTTGTAAACTGTTGTTATGCTCAAACCACCCCCTTTTTTAAATAAATGCAGATATTTATTTACCCCCTCCCCAGCTTCCCCAGCCCTTGCCCTCGCCAGCTCTCTGGAAGGTGAGTGTCCAGCAGAGGGAAGGAGATGGGTGTAAGCAGCCACCTGGGACAAGTAGGCACTCAGCACTGTCCCGTTTGTGCCAAGTAGAGCCACCCTTGGTCTGTGCTGCTAGGCACCGATCCCAGTGTCAAGGTGGCAAGACCCTCTTCCTCCAGAGCTCCCCATTTCCCTCATATTTTCAGATCATTTCAGTGGGTAGTAGGTTATATGGCAGAAAAGGGACAAAAGTCCCCATCATTTCCTGCTGTGACCTCCTGCTGGAGAGCATGCTGGGTGCAGGGGTGGGGGGTTCCCTGAAGGAAGCGCCATGCCTTATGCTCAGCACACATCCGAGTACACCAAGAAAGGACCTGGGAAGAGACACTGGCGGGCTAGTTCCACTGGCACAATGCGTAACGCCCAGTACAAGGCCATCCACAACGGGTGCTGCAAAAATGTTGAAGGGGGCAAATACTGCTTTTTGTAAATTTTGGGAAATCTTTTTATCCTTTGGTGGTTCTTGTTTGTTGGGATGGAGCAGGGCATGTGCTTGTCTCCTCCTTGGTTTTCATTAGCTCAAACAAACGAGGGACTTTTGTTTATTATGAACAAAAGGACTGTTACATCCTGTAAACCATGAGCACTGAGGTCAGTATTGTTTGAGGGTTTGTTTTGTTTTGTTTTTTGACAGTTAAACAATGTCATTTGGTGTTTCTGAATCTTTTCATTTTTTAGTCTGATCTTCTGGGTTTAGTTTTGTCTTTAAAAAATAAAACTTTCTTTAAAAAAAGACAATTCAGGGCAATTTTGAGTTGGCTAGTAAAGAAGGGAAGCTTCCAGAATGGATCTGGGTGTGTGCAGGGCCAGGGCTCAGCCTACTGTTGCAAACATCCTTTGCAGTTTTGCTGTTGTTTGGGGTAGATGTTTGTAGTTGTTGTGTTGTTAGGTTTTTGTTTTGTTAGTGGAATCAATGTTTACATCCTGTGAACTCTGTACCCTGAAACCATGAGGTCTTCTCTAGAAACTGAGATCACTGCTTTGTTTTCTTTCTTCCCCTTGTGTTTTCTTCTTAAGTCACAGTCCATGGGAAGGTGCTGGGTTCCTGTCACCTTTTTCCCCAGGCTGGAGCCCCAAGAGTGTTGCCTGGGGCCTCACACTTTGCTGTGTTAAGGAGACCATGTCAAAACTATCCTCCCGTACTCCCTACACCCCACAACACCCCACAATCCTTCATTTGCTGTGTTCACCCAGGTGGCCCACATGTATTGAGCTGGTCTTCTGCATTTAAGTATTGTCCCCTCTTTTTTTCCCCCACTGTATGTGGGGAGGGTCCATAAACCTGTGTGCCTTTGCTTTCCACCCTTGCTAGTCACTGGTAGATGCAACAAACTCAGATTTATATTTGTTGTAAAGTTGTAAAAATATTGTGATGTCACCAATTATCCCTCCATCGCCAACCACATCCCCTAACATCTGACTTAATGTACATTGTAAACAAGGAAAAAGGAAAAAGAAAAAGCAGCAAGGAAAAGGCTCTTTATTACTTCAAAGTAATAAAACCAGACTGTTCTACATTCTCTTCTGTGTCCTGAATGCTTTCATTTATCTCGTTTTTCCTTTTTCAGTCCCATGTCCTGTTGTCACATTCTACTCTTGCTCCATTGCTAACTGGCACCCAAGACATAAATAAGGAGAGTTAGACCATTTATTTACAGCTCCCCTCCTGTTCCCCCACACACCTTACCCCTCACAAACCTCACAAACCATGTGTTTTCTCTGCCTGCATGCAGTTTGGGGCAAAGTAAAGCAGCAGCCACTGGTAATTAAAAGGCAGAGCACGCCTTGCCTCCCTCTATTCATTCTATGCATTTTCTTTTTTTATGAGCTTGCTCATCGTCAAACGTTTATGGTAGGCTTGATCATTTAGAGATCAAGGCTACGATTTTAGTATGTAGGGTCCACTAAAAATAGATCCTTGAACAGATGTGACTTCATTCTCTTTACATATTAATGAGGTGGAGGGTGCCCGATTTTATTCCTTGGTAGCATTCATCTCTTTGTAACCCAGAAGGCATGGTTGGAAGCATAGCTTGATAGAGTCCTTCCTTTTTTATTTTATATTTTCCAGATAATATCGCAAGAGGCCTAGAGTAGGGTTGACCCATTGGGGCAGTTTTTAGAGCAGTCATTAAATAAGTGTTCAGCTCCCATATTTATTTTTTACCTTTTGAACTATTTTTTCTCTGAACTGATTTTTCTTTCTTTGGGTTTTAGGTGAGTCTGAGTGTCCCCTTTTAATAAGTCATTTCTCTTTACATTTCTTCAATTGCACCATGGGGCCAAGCCCAAAATTGCTGAGAACCCAGCGCCCTCCTCCTCTGTTAGCAGAGACAGACCTGGAACAGTGGGTCAGCATTAAGGAACAGCATAGAGGAGGTGCCCCACAGTTGGGACAGGAGGTGGGGCAGAAGGGATGATTGTGCAAAGGGCTGCCATTTTGGGGAGACAAAGGGGTTAGTGGCCCAGAAGTGGGGTCCCTAAGAGCCTGGCAGGGGACAAGACTGGAGCCAGTCCAGTAGGACTGTTACCAAGACCTCGGTGTCAAGCTGACGGACAGCTGAGTCCCTGCTAAGAGTAGGTAGGCCATGGCAGATGCAAGCTGCAGTAGGAGGGTGGGAGTCTGAAAGCTCCCCGCAGTCACGCGGTTATGGACAGTGGGCCAGTCCAGGCAATGCATCAATTAACACGTCACATTGGGGGGAGCAATACAGGCGAAGCTCTCATCTCAGGGCATTAGGAAACAATCCCATCAGCTCTGCCATCACCCCTTTTGCCAGAGTCTCCTTATGCGACAGCTTGGCTCTGCCACTAAGGTCTGCGGGGGGGGGGGGAATGCCTCACAAGTTAGTCCAAATGCCTCACAGCTACTCCAGTCTTTGATAAAAGCAGGGAGATGGGGAGGGGGGGAGGAGGGATCCTGAAGTCCTTCAAGTGAAAAGGGTTCGACCATCATCCCAGAGTTGCCATCAGAACAGCTCCTTCTGGGATAAATCTGTCTTCCACAGCCTGTTCCCTCCAGTAGGGGAGCTCTGACTGTGGCCCCTTCTCTCCACTCACAATCCAGACAGCTTTTTCCTCTCACTCCCACACCCATTCTCCAGGGAGCTTACACTTGTCTCACCCTTCTCTTAGAGGGGAGTCCCAAGTTCCCTCCTCAGAGCTGAGGCGAGGGCTGGGCTGGAGCTCAGCTCCCTCAGTTTGAAGCAGTTGCTCCCTGAAGTGCAACCTGACACTCAGGCTGGTTGCTTTTGCTGTTGTCAGCTTTGTTCTGGTCTGGGGAGAGGTGACACGCCAAACAGGTGCAGCATGCATTTTCACAGCAGCCCCAGGAATGTGGATGTTCAGATAACCCAGCATTTTCTTTTTCACTGTGTGTGTCTGCCTGCCTGTTTCAGGGCTCAGAGCCTTCCTGGAGTGTTTGTTGTTGTTGTTCTGAGGCTGCCGGTGTCAGTTATGACTGGGCAGACTGGTGTCTAATGGGGCCACAGCTGAAGGCTTCCACTTGCCTCTGTTCCTAAGTGCTTTGTCAAGCACAAATGGCTCTCGATCAGCCCGGTAAGTTGGCTGCCTGAACAAAAGCTTGTTCCAAAAAAAAAAAAAAAAAGTCATTCAGCAAGTGAAATTAGAGCATCAGAAAGGCACCTACCATTTCAAACACTGGTACAATTTGCTCAAGGGAGAGGGGTGAGGGGAGTTTAAAAGAACCCTCCAGTAACAGAAAAATGCGCTTAGGAGCATAATCCTCTTTGGGCTGAGCGCTGTGGCAGCCGGGTGCTCCGATTCGTAACCCTTCTCTTATGTTCCTCTAAGACCAGGTGGCGACAGGCTCTGGAAGGGAGCTGGGAAAGCAGGGCTCCAATTTATTGATCGGGATGCCAGACAGCTGGGGAGCTTCCCTAGTCCATTTAGAGTATTGTGTGTCCTTAGTTCTACCCCCACGGGATGCCCAGAGCTGCGGGAGAGTTGACCTCCAAGATGCTTAGGGCTGAAGGGATGTGCATTAAACGTGGCTGCACCAAACAATGCACAGATGTCTCTCACAAATGGAAATGAAATATGAGCAAATCAGGAATGGCAGCTGAGTGAGGAGGAGCGCCCCATCCCCCTGCAATCACATCCCCGCCCCTGCCACAGGCTCACACAAAGGCTTCTCTTGTGCTGCTCCCTCCCATGTCCAGCACCCAAACCGTCAGATGGCAGATCCATGTTTGTGGAAGGTGTCTTTCATCCCCTCTTCCCTCACCTCAGCCTCAGCTCTGAGGAAGGAACTTGGGACACCCCTCTAAGAGAAGGGTGAGGCATGTGGAGGCTCCCGGGGAGGATGTGGGAGTGAGAGGGAAAAGCTGCCTGGACAGGGAGTGGAGAGGGGGGCCAGAGTCAGAGCTTCCCCATGGAAGGATGTGAGGGATCAGGCTAAGGCAGACAGATTTATCCCAGAAGGTGGGGAAAATGCATTCCAGCTCACACTGGGTGTGAGCCACATCTCTCTTCCCAGTTACCTTCCAGGAGGACTCCCTGGAACATCAGCATCAGTGTCCCCAGAGCAAGCCATGGGTTTCCCAATGGGTTGCAAAAATGGTCCAAAACAAGAAATATGAGAAAGAACAGGGAGAAAAGAATGGGATCAGGAGCATTTTTTTCATTGATGGTTGTCAAGAAAACACACACGCACAGGTAAAGGTGATATGGGACATAATGTCAGATGCCAGGAAACTGGCACAAGAGAAACGGGCAAGATGCCCAGGGGTCTCTGAAAACAAGGAAGATAAAAAAATCAGTCTGAGGGGCGGAGCGATAGCCCAGCGGGTGTAGGGCGTTGCCTTGCACACGGCTGGCCTGTGTCGGCCCGGGTTCAATCCCCGGCATCCCATATGGTCCCCCGAGCACCGCCAGGAGTGATTCCTGAGTGCAGAGCCAGGAGAAACCCCTGAGCATCGCCGGGTGTGACCCAAAAAGCAAAAAAAAAAAAAAATCAGTCTGGGAGACACTCTTTTCCTCTTCAGTCTAACCACTACCCTACTGGGCTGGGGAGAGGGTAGGGAGAGTAAAGGGGGATGCCTACTGAAGATTTAACCTGAGTAGACCTGGCTGGTGCATAAGCACAGATTTCAACAATAGCGCTACAGCATCATCCAGGAAAAGAATGAAAGGCGCCTCTGGTCAGGGCCAATACAGGTTGGACAGACAGACTTCCCCCTGAGGATAACAGCAACCTCTTAATAGCTGGATTCTACAGACAGCCATGTGGGGAGCAATGCACTCATGAGTACCCTCCTTTCAGCAGAAATCTCAGTTTGGAGGTGAAGGGGGGCGCTCATGGGGCAATAACCCACACAGAAATGCAGTCATGGTTCCCAAACCTGTGTGTTGACCTCACCTCCTCATCTCTCTCAGGAATACTGCGTACATTACACAATTACTGCAATTCACCAAAGGGAAAAGCCTCCCACGGCGTCTCCCAGGAGAGCTGATTGCAACAATCCAGTCCCCAAAATAAAGGCGAGGCACACACATTCTATTTTAAGGTCATTGTGCTCTAATATTTTTCCATCATTAAAGAACACGTCTCTTCCTTCCTGCGTCTGCAAAGTCCCGATGCCAACAGCGTTGTTAGGAACTGTCAACAGCGTAGGGAAAAAGAGGGAGCTGCAGCCAAGTTAAGCAGTCTTGGTTCTGACGGCGCACCCTGCCACTCGGGACAGCAGGAAGAAACAGGAAGCAAAGCCCAGCTCCTGCAGTTTCTCCATCTAACTCCGGCCATGCCAAGCACAAGAAAATGTTAAGAAGCTCAACAGATCCAAGGATTAATTAATAAAGATCTTGGAAGAAGATATGCCCTAGGCTTACAAGGGCAACGAACAGGACCCCAATAAAACAATAACATTGGTTTTAAAAAAAACATGAGTCAAGGTATGGAATTATGATCATTAATCACTGTAATAGTAATCACAGATGATGAGATATAAGAAATGGGGAAAGCAATATGTAAATAAATGGTCTTTATATAAACAGATTTTCCAGAGTGATAGTACAGTGGGCAGGGCATTTGCCTTGCATGCAGTGGACCTGAGTTCAATCCCTGGCATCCCATATGGTCTCCTGAGTATCACCAGGAGTAATTCCTGAGTGCAGAGCCAGCAGTAACTCCCTGAGAATTGCTGGGTGTGACCGATAAAGATAAAATAAGTAAATAAATAGAGTCATACAGCCTGTGCTATTTTTTGTTTGACTTCTACACTAGGAATTATTTTGTGGGCTGGAGAGTTAACATAGGATTGACCTTGCATGGAGCTGACCCTAGTCCAATCCCCAGCACCACATACAGTCCTCCAAGCATCACTAAGAGTGACCCTTGAGGACCAGAAATATGTCCTGCACACTACCAGGTGTGACCCTAGCATAAAAACAATATTTTGAGGGGCCAGAAAGATAGAACAGCAGGTAGAGGGGTGCCTTGCATGCAGCTGACTTGGGTTCCATAAATGGTCCCTGCACCATTTATGTCCCCGCAAAACACCTCCATGAGTGATCTCTGAGCACAGTGACAGGCGTAGGCCCTGAGCACAGCCAGATATTGCCAAATAATCATTTTCCCCCAAAATTAGTAATATCCTAACATTTCATGCCCATTATTTTGGTCTTTTCAATTTTATTATACCACCTTGAGATACATAACAAAGATGTTCATGATTGGGTTCCAGTCATATAGTGTTCTACCACCCATCACTCCACCAGTGCTCACTTTCCACCACCAAGGTCCCCTGATTCCCTCCCCCTCCCCAGCCTGCCTCAATGGCAGGAACCTTGCCTTCTCTCTCTCCTCTCTCTCTCTCTCTCTCTCTCTCTCTCTCTCTCTCTCTCTCTCTCTCTCTCTCTGTGACTTCTCTTGAACATTGTGCTGGCCCTACAGACATTTAGGGATTATCATGTAAATCCCTTTGTGTATATTGAATGCTCAATTCTAGTCTGGCTGGCGGTACCATTTCCCACAATTAGTAACATTGGTATATATTTATATCCCACTAATGAATGCAGTCATTCTATATCTATCCTTTTCCTTCTGACTAATTTCACTCAGCATGATAATCTCTATGTCCATCCATTTGTAAGTAAGTTTCATGACTTCATTCATCATGAGCTGCATAGTATTCCACTGTGTAGATGTACTATAGTTTCTTAAGCCAGTCTTCTGTTCTCAGGCATTCAGGTTGTTTCCAGATTCTGGCTATTGTCAATAGTGCTGCAATGAACATAGAAGTGCAGATAGTGCTTCTGCTGTGTGTTTTTAGGTCTCCAGGGTATATCCAAGAAGTGGTATTTCTGGGTCAAATGGGAGCTCAATATCAAGGTTTTTGGAGGACTTTTCATATTGTTCTCCAAAAGGGCTGGACCTTTTGGCACTCCCATCAAAAGTGGATGAGAGTCCCTTTCTCCCCGCATCAATGCCAACACTGGTTGTTCTTGCTCTTTTGGATGTGTGCCAGTCTCTGTGGTGTGAGATGATACCTCATTGTTGTTTCAATTTGCATCTCCCTGATGATTAATGATGAAGAGTACTTTTTATATGCCTTTTAGCCATTCGAATTTCTTCATTTTGGAAGTTTCTGTTCATTTACTCTCCCCCATTTTTGATGGGGCTGGTTGTTTCTTCTGGTAAAGTTCTACCAGTACCAGATATATAATGCATATTAACCCCTTATCAGATGGGCATTGGGTGAATATTCTTTCCCACTCTGTGGGCTGTCTTTGTATATTTGTCACCATTTCTTTGGAGGTGCAGAAGCTTTTGTCAGTGGTGTTGCATCTTTGAAGATGCCCTTTAGCTTCGATGCCATAGAGTGTTTTTCCAATGTTTTCTTCAATCTACCTTATTAATTCATGTATGATGTTGAGATCTTTAATATATTTTGATCTGACTTTTGTGCATGGCTCTAGAAGGAGGTCTAAGTTCATTTTCTAAATGTAGCTACCAAGTTTTCCCAGCATCACTTGTTGAACAGGTTTTCTTTGCTCCACTTAATATTTTTTACTCCTTTATCAAACAGTAAGTGATCATATATTTATATGTATCAGGATATTCAGTTCCATTCCATAGGTCTACAGGTCTCGATAGCAATACCATGCTGTTTTAATTACTACAGTTTTTTAGTAGAGTTTGAAGTTGGGGAAAGTGATATCTTCCATCTTTTTCCCAAGGATTTCTTTAGCTATTCATGGGGATTTATTATTCCATACAAATTTCAGGAGTGTTTGGCCAATTTCTTTTGAAGAATGTCATGGGAATCCTTATAGGGATCACATTGAATCTGTATAAAGCTCTAGGGAGTATTACCATTTTGATAATGTTAATTCTCCCAATCCATGAGCAGGGGATGTGTCTCCATTTCCTCAGGTCCTCTTTTATTTCTTGAAGCAACGTTTTGTAGTTTTCTTTTGTACAGATCCTTTACATTTTTAGTCAAACTGATTCCTAGGTATTTTATTTTCTGTGGCACAATTGTAAATGGAATCATTTTTTAATATCCCTTTCTTCTCTTTCATTATTTGCATATAGGAAAGCTATTTACTTTTGTGTATTGATTTTGAAACTTGTTACTCTACTATAGGAATCTATTGCTTCTAGGAGCTTTTTGGTAGAGAGTTTAGGGTTATCTAGGTATAATATCATGTGATCTGCAAATAGTGACAGCTCGACTTCTTCCTTTCCTATATGATGCCCTTAATGTACTTTTCTTCCCTGATTGCTAAGCAAGTAATTCCAGTACTATATTGAATAGAAGTGGTGAGAGTGGGCAGTCGTGTCTTGTCCCTGATCTTAGGGGAAGGCTTTCAGTTTTTCCTCATTGAGTATGATGTTTGCTGTGGGCTTGTACTAAATGGGAAAGTTCCTTCAATTCCCATTTTATGGAGAGTTTTTATCATGAAAGGGTGTTGGATCTTGTAAAATGCTTTCTCTGCATCTATTGATATAATCATATGGTTTTTATTTTTTTCATTTATTAATATGATGTATTATGTTGATTGACTTGCAGATCTTGAACCATCCTTGCATTCCCGGGATGAATTCTACTTGGTTGTGGTGTATAATCTTTTGGATGAGTCTTTGGATTCTATTTGCTAGCATTCTGTTGAAGATCTTAGCATCAGTGTTTGTTGCAGGACACCTAAAAGCCTAGGCTTCTGCATCTGCCCTGGATTGCCTCCTGCAGGTCACTTCATAGATAGGGGGATAGTCTGAATGTGGCAGTCTTATCTGACCATGTATTCTGTACTGGCTGGTACAAATATTCTCTCATGCTACCACAAGCATCGTGGGACTAGCTAGATCTTACCAGCATATTTGCCTGGCCATGTTGGATCTCTAAGTAATTAGACCAGAGAGAAATGCTATTTGCCTCCAAGCAAGCAAGCATGGCTCCCTGATACAAAACTACTTGCATGTAAGCAAGCAAGCATGGCTCCCTAAAATACAAAACTACCGTGAAGTAGACGAGACTCTTGTGAAGGCTTGGAGAAATATTTAACTGGCATTAGTATTAGTTTTTGGTACAGAGACATGCCATCTCAGAAACCCACTTCTCTACCCTATAAAGGCAATTCCAGGCAGATCTTGGTTTAAGATATTAGGTGAGGTGCTGGGAGAAATTACCTGAGGGCATTTGATCCTTCCTGTCAGGGGAAGTTACATTTAGCTTACAGCTTCTCCCAGCTCTGCTAGGAGGCTTTTAATTAGCTCTGGGTCCTTGTAAACAACCAGATGGTCTCCTGAAGTTGCTACAGTCTATGGAGCTGTTTTCCTGTTTTCATCTCTAGATAGCCCAGCCCATAATGGGCTGGGCTGGGGAGTTTGGGCGGATTTCTAGCTATAAAATAAGCTGCAAGAAGAAAGAAGCTCTCTCTTTTTTCCCCCTTTTTGCCATTTCGGCTTCCCTTAGTGTTTTGCTTCCCGTTCTCTGTTGGGCCTCAACACGTGGTGGCAGCCATCTTGGCCTACACCTGGCTGGGGCCTAGCTGGGAACCCAGAGTCCAGAGGTTTTCCCTGCTCTTGGATTGTATATTGGATCCTGTGATAGTAAAGCCCTTTTAAAACTGGATCGGATTCCTGAGTCTTCATCCATTCCCCGTCGGCTTTGGAGGTAGAAGGGAACTCACTTCCTGACACTGTCAGGGGACCCCGGCGGCGCTCCCTGACAAGTGTTTATCAGAGAGATTGGTCTTTAGTTTTCCTTTTTTGTGACTTCTCTCTCTGATTTGGGTATCAGCATGATATGTGCCTCATAGAAGCTGTTTGGGGGTGTCTGTTTCTTCAATTTCATGGATGAGCTTGAAAAGAACTAGCAATAGGTCCTCTTTAAAGGTTTAGAAGAATTCACTGGTAGATCCATCTGGACCTTGGCTTTGGTGTTTGGCAGACTTTTGATTACTGTTTCAATTTCCTCTATGGTGGCATGCCTATTCAGGTATTCCTAATCTTCTTGTTGCAGCCTTGGAAGGCTATAGGAATTCAGGAATTTGTCCATTTCTTCTAGGCTCTCTTGTTTTGTGGCATACAGACTGTCCAAGTGATCTCTGATGATCTTTTGAATTTCTGTGCTTTCTGTTGTGATGCCCCCTTTTTGTTTCTGACTCTATTTATTTTTTTTCTCTCTTTCCCTTTCCTTGCAAGTCTTGCTAATGGTTTTTCAATCTTGTTTATATTTTTTTTAAAGAACCAGCTCTTCGTTTCATTGATCTTTTTGGATTTTGTTTTGGGATTCCAGCTCATTGATTTCTGCTCTAAGTTTTTTTTTCTTTCTTCCTGCCTGTGTTGGTCTCCTTTTGCTGGTCACTTTCTAAGATCTTAAGCAGTGAAGTCAGACTATTTATGAAGGCCCTTTCTTATTTTCCAATGGATGCTTGCAGAGCTATTAACTTTCCTCTTAACACTGTTTTCGCTGTTTTTCACAAGTTCTGATAGTTCTTGTCTTCTGTCTCAATTTTTTCCAGGAATTTTTGGGTTTCATCTTTGATTTCTTTTATGACCTGATGGTTGTTCAGCAGTGAGCTGTTTAGTTTCCAGGTATTCGATTTGACTCTCCATTTCTTTGTGCAATTAACTTCTATATCCAGTGCATCATGGTTTGAAAAAATAGTTGGCACAATTTCTATCTTCTTGATTTTATGGAGGTATGTTTTGTGGAGGTATGTTTATCTGCCCCTTGAGGTGTTGCAGGTATGGCTGCAGTGCCTGGCTGCATTGGCAGGTGGCAGACAGGAGACAGGTTTGTCTACATCCAGGGCTCTGCCCCGTGGGTCCTGGATGGTTGATTGTCTGACATAGAAAAAGACCAGGCCCCCTGGGATGAACCCAGAGCCACGGCAGAGCCTGGCAACCTACTCGTGATGTATTCAATATGCCAAAAATAGTAACAATAACGGACTTCATTCCCAATGAATGGAGACATTACTGGTGTCCACTCAGCAAATCGATGAACAACGGGAAGACAAGTGGCAAGTGACATGTTTTGTGGCTCAGTATGTCATCTATCTTGGAGAATGTTCCATGTACACTGGAGAAATTGTGTATTCAGCTTTTTGGGGGATGAAATGCCCTGTATATATCTACTGGCTCCCTTTCTTAGATTTCTTCCTTTAGGGCCAGTATTTCCTTAGTGAGTTTCAGTCTTGTCTATCTATCAAGAGTTGAAAGAGCTGTGTGTTGAAGTTTCAACTACAATAATGTTGCTGTCAATGTCTTCTTTGAAATCTATTAGCAGTTGCTTTAGGTATAGTTATTTTCTGGCCCCTCATTGGGTGTGTAATTGTTTAGGAGTGTAATTTCTTCCTGATATACATATCCCTTGATTATTAAGAAGTGACCTTCCCTGTCCCTTCTGACCTTTTTTCAGCCTGAAATCTATGTTGTCAGATAATAATATGACAACCTTGGCCTTTTCGAAGGGATTGTTTCAGTGAAGGATTGTTTTCCAGCCTTTAACTTTGAGCCTGCCTTTGCTCTGATTGCTCAAATATGTTTCTTGAAGGCAGCAGAATATTGGGTCCAATTTTTTTATTCATTTTGCCACTCTCTGTCTCTTAACTCATGCATTTAGACCATTGAGATTATTGTCATGAGATTTTGTGCCATCTTTCTGTATAGTTTTTCTTTTGGACTTTGTCTTGTCTTAGAGTAGCTCTTTCAGTCCTTCTTTAAAGTTGGCTTGAGTCTATGAAGTTCTGAGCTGCTGTTTATCCATGATGCTATGTATCAGTCCTTCAAAGCTGAATGAGAGTCTAGCTGAGTAAAGAATTCTTGGTGAGGACTTCACTTCCTTGAGTTTTTTCACTCTATTCTATCACTGCCTTTGAGCTTGAAGGCTCTCTTCTGATAGGTCTGCTGAAAGTCAAATGGATGCTCCTTTGCATAAAATTTCTTTCTTTGATCCTGCTGCTTGAAGAATTGTGTCTCTTATCTATAGCATCCATCATTCTGACCAGGATATGTCTTGGAGTCTTCTTATTGGGGTCTCTTTTTCTGATATCCTTGGGCTTCTTGAATCTGGATATCTGCATCCTCTAACTCTAGGAACTTTTCAACAAGGATGTTTTAACCATTTCTATATCCTTGGGTTTACCTCCCTGTCCCTCTGGGACTCTGATGATTCTTATGTTATTCCTCTTGGATTTATCCTCATTTTCTCTAGCCTGATGTTGATCTATTTTTTGATCTTTTTTATCTGTTGCATTCCTGAGTGTTTTCTGCAGCTCATCCTTGTTCTCTCTGATTCTGCCTTCTGCCACTGTCACTTTATTGTTGAGGGCACTCATTGTGTTTTCACTTCATCTATGGAATCTTTTATTGATATATTTCTCTTTGTGGTTTTCTTAATTCTGCTCTCATTTCCTCCTGTATTTTATTGTTTTCCTGTTCCACTGCTTCATTTATGTCCTCCTGTATTTTACTGGACATCTGTTCCATTTTTTCATTGAGCTCGTTAAACAAGCTCACCACTTCTCTGAATTCTTTGTCAGAGATATTTTGTATGTGGGTATTCCTTGTTGAGTTTTCAGGGCTGTTTGCTTCATCTACTCTTCAAGGTGGAGATCTGCGTTGCTTCCCGTAATGCCATGGTAGTCTGGATTTGGACCCTCTGGAGCACTGTTCTTTGCCAGGTAGGTCTCTGGAGATGCTTAATAGTGGTAGCCTTCTCTTTTTTCTTCAAAAATCTTGCCTTCCTCTATGGTGCTTTATCTTGGGAAGGGAATGATTCTTTTGCTTGCCACACTTTTTGTATGCTTTTAGAGTTTGTTATACAGTCAATGTGGTTCAAGTAGTTAGGCTGTCATTGTTGAGCATCCCATAAGAGGATCCACAATGATGGTTCAATGCAATGTAAAGGTAGAGATAGGTCTGCTACCCAGGGAGGAGCCACACCCCGGGGGTCCACACACCTGAGGAAACTGTGCTCTGGTCAGCACCATGCCTCGGTGCCCCAGCTCAAGGTTTCAGGTACTGTATTTCCCTAAGTTCTGTCCCTAGCACTCAGCTTCCTTCTGGCTTGGAGCAGTTCTCCGGTCATCCTGCCCGGGGCTGGGGGTTGGGGAGGCGTGCCCTAGCATCTGCACACCTAAGGATCCTCTGCTTGGGTCTATTCCCATTATTTTGTACATCTCAAAATACCTTCTATCACCAATTCATATACCATTATATACCCTATAGTTTACTCACCTATTGACAAACACTGGGGGTAAGTTCTACCTTTTATTATGAGTAAAAAAAATTTATATCATAAAAAGACATTAAAAAAGAATGAATCCCTTTTTTCCTATTAAAGAAGCTACAGGTAAAAGAAGTATAAAAGAGAAATACTTGCTCTTGGTTTTACATGTGAGCCCCATTGGACACAATGCCTAGGACAATGTGGGTACAAACCTATTTGACTTTATCCTTGATGCAACTCTACAGTTGGATGATTAGGTGTAAGGCCTGCAAAACTTCCCAGAAGTAGGACTTGTATCACTTGTCTTCTCGTTCATCATCAATTTGCTAGAGCGGACACCAGTAACATCTCCATATGTCCTGTCACATGCTAGCAGAGCCCAAGGGCATCTGGGCATCTCCAGGAAAATAAAGAGCCTCAAACCATTCCATCAAGGAATGAGGTCTATAATTGATACTGGTATTTGGCACATCCCGAACACCTGAAGAATCTGCCGTCGGTACTCATCAATACATTAGCTCGGCTCTTCACACGCTACCTGTCCGAATGCAAGGTGCCCTCCCAATGGAAAACCAGCAGGACAGTTCTACTGTTCAAGAAGGGAGACATTCACGACATCAGCAACTATCGCCCCATCTGCCTGTTGTCCGTCATCTACAAGCTGTTTACACGAGTCATCCTGAACAGGATTAGCAGAACACTAGATGAAGGACAACCATGCGAGCAAGCAGGCTTCCGGAAAGGATTCAGCACAATCGACCATATCCACACAGTAACCAAGTTCATCGAGGTTTGTAGGGAGTACAAGATGCCGCTCTGTCTCACGTTCATTGATTTACAGAAAGCCTTTGATTATGTGGAGACTGAAGCAGTCATCAAAGCCCTAGCCAAACAGGGGTGTTCAAACCCGTTACATCAAGATCCTTCGTGAGCTGTATTACGGATTCACCACCAGGATCTCACCATTCTACAAAGAAGTGATCATTAATGTCAAAAGAGGCGTTCAACAGGGTGATACCATTTCACCAAAACTCTTCAGTACCACCCTCGAGAACATCATGCAACAATTAGAATGGGAAGGAATGGGAGTGAAGATAGATGGTCGGCAACTACACCACCTCCGCTTCGCTGATGACATCGGCTCTAATAACACCAAACATTAGTCAAGCGGCACAAATGCTGGCTGACTTTGACCGAGAATGTGGAAAGATAGGTCTACAGCTGAATCTCAACAAAACAATGTTCATGAAGAATGAACTAGTTCCTGAGGCCCCATTCACACTCAATGGAAGAAACATCTCTGAATGCAGCAGTTATGTGTACCTAGGTCGAGAAATCAATATGATGAACGACCTAAAACCTGAGCTGCGCAGGAGGATGAGAGCGGCGTGGAATGCCTTCAAAGGCATCGAAGAAATAGCTAAAAGGACAAAGAACCTCTGGCTCGGGCACATCTCTTTGACTCCACCATTCTCCCTGCATTAACATACGCCTCAGAGACCTGGGCCCTACGAAAGCAGGATGAGAATGCTATTCGGGTCTCCCAGAGAGGAATCGAAAGAGCTATGCTTGGAATATCACGCCTCACTCAAGTGAGAGAAGGAATCCAGAGTTCTGACCTCCATCGCTATTCCAGAATCAGGGACGCTGTCTCGTTTGCCCAGGCATCGAAAATCAGATGGGCTGGACATGTAATGCGATTTGGAGATAACCGCTGGACTAGAGCCATTACCGACTGGATCCCTCGGGATGTCAAAAGATCACGTGGCCACCCACCTACAAGATGGTCAGACTTCCTTGTAAAGACCCTGAAGGAACAGTTTGAGGCTCTTCATATTCCTGAATCAACCAGATGCCATTGGGCTACATTGGCACGTGATAGGGTCCAATGGAAATGTTACTGGCGCCCACTCGAGCAAATCGATGAATAACGGGATTCAAGTGATCAAGTGATTTGGCACATCCAATACGACACACGGGAAACTTGCTAGGCTCTGCCGTGCAGGGGGATACTCTTGTAGTCACCTCTGCTCGTAGTCCAGCATTTATTGATGAACCCACGCAGCCACAAGCAGCCATGCGAGCTGGGCTGTGATCAGCTCTTCTGCTAGGTGGAGTTCTGACGAGAACATGAAGTAGGACAGAAAATAGAAATGCCTCCACTTGAGTGCTTCTTCTCTGGCCACCTAGCTGCCAGGTTACTGTGACTTTTACCTCGGCCTCTTCCTTCTGGAGTCAATAAACCACGTTGTGTGAATGCATGTGGCACAGAAGGGGTAGCACTGTCAAGCTAGAGTGAAGGCTGCCACATGGACAGCAGCTACTTATTTCACAGTTCTCTGGAGTAGCCAGCACCTTCCACCTGCCACCTTCACAGGTAACTTCAGATTCCACGTTAAGGAAGCAGAACATGGTTGATCTTTGAATGCCATGTTCTCTTTCTGGCTGGTTGTTGCTGGCTGGCTGGTCGGCATTGTTCCTGTTTGTCCAGTTGCCAGTTGAAGCCCTGACCGCTTCCATACAGCCTTCCCCCAGCATCCATATGCTATTAAGTAAAAGTAAGGGGTTGGCTTCCATCCATATGGGTGACAGTTTTAAAACACATAAGGAACCTGACTGCCACACAGTGCTCTTTACTATTCAATGAAAGCTACAACCACAAACTTTGCCTGAATATAAGGCTCAGAGTCAATCATCAATTAACCTGGAAAGGGACATAACTTATTCCAAAGTGGGCTTTGGGGGATCCTACCAAAAGCACTGGCTGTTCTGCTAAAGACTAGCCTCCTTCACTGCCAACAGGAATAGAATGTGTGTGTGTGTGTATGTAAAAGAAATGTAAAAGAAATCTGTCTGTTGAAAGTTGATATTTGTGTTGACTGATTTGAATTCCTCATTTGTATTTAATTTGATTTAAGAAACATTGATTCTCTTCTGGTTCTAGGGTGAAGAGGCCTGTGATCATTCTTCCTTGGGGAGGAAAGATAATGTGTTAGACTCATATGCATGAATAGAAACAGGTAAATAGTCATATTTCCTCTGACTTTGTAATTTAAACAGTGTAAGTCAGTTGGGAAGGGCTGTAATTGGAGCCAAAGTGAGGTGAAAATTACTAGGTGCTGAAGCATCTGCATCTCGTTTTAATTAGGTGACTGTAATAGCAAGATCAAAAACTTTTCCTTGTCACTCAATCTTTGGGGCTTTCTAATCAAGAATCCAAAGAGCTTGTTTGTCCTCAGGAAAGAGTGACCCAAAAAGATCCTCTTTAATTACCTGGCCAGGGTAGCAGACAGGTCTGGACTCAGGGACAAAAGAGAACAAGGTGAAGGTGGTGTGATGAGGGCAAGATGCATTGCAGTCGCCAGGTATGGTGACCGCCCTGCAGTTCCAGTAGGAGCCGTGCACCTTTCCCCTCATAAGGCCGAGTCACGTAGATGGAAAAAGAGTAATACAATGTGTACCTATGGACCTGGGAGCTCATCTGAGCTGATGCTGCCATTTGTGGGACAGTCATAAACCTCTCTGGCACCTTATTTTCTATAATCATGGCAGAGTTAATATGGCTGCCCTGCCTGCTGCCCCCTTCCTACATATCTGAGTCAAACAAGGTGAATGCTGAGCAGTGCTTACAAAATTCGAACCCCGCCCCACTTTGTCCCTCTCACCTGGGAATTCCAATCATCCTTACCATCCTCAACCTGATGTTCCAGTCATCCTTAATCTTCAGTTTAAATAAATGACACCGAGCCCCCATCCTGCCGATAATGAAAACGGTCTCTTTAGGGTGGTTTTCTCTTTTTTTTTTTGCCCTCTCCTTAAATACTTCTCAGTGCCAATAAAAGCAGCTAGACCAGCCTGGTTAAACAACAGCCCTGCCTGGTTGCTTAGAATTCTGACTGTTTTCAATGGCCATCTCAGCCACCCTGCAGGACATTTGGGGACTCTGACCCCTGACATGCCATTCTCCTGGTTTGGTCTGGGGAGAATGGATCAGTCCCCACAGTGCATCCCTGCCACTGGGGCTTCGCCTGCATCCTGGACCCAGGCTGTTGCCTCTGGACAGGGCTTTCTGTCCTTCAAGCTGCCACAAGCAGCTCTCCCTCTAAGTTCATCTGTGAGACGATGTCTGGTGGCATTGGCCTCTGTCCACCTTGGCGCTCTGCTCTCTGAGCTAATCTATTAGCAGCCATTTCCCACGAGCATCCATACAGTGCTGGCTGTCTAGCCCCCAAAGGTTTCCACCAGATACAGATGACTTGGATGGATGTTCTGCTCCCTCTGTCCCAAAGCCATTCCCTGTCTCCTGTGCCCGGAGTTCGTGACATGTGTTTCAAGAGAAAATTGACTTTGTTGTAACTGTACAGCACTACTCCATAAATATGAGTGACAGTTACTACCCACAGGCAATGTTGAAAGATCTAATTCCACACCCTCCTTATGCATAAGAAGCAAGGCAGGAGAGGCTGCCCCTTTAATTGCTCATTCATGACCCAGAAGAGGACAAGAAGTAGGAGCCCAACTCCTAATCCATTGCAGGGGCATTGTACTCTATGAAATACAACTTAATTTCTGGGTGAAAAGTAACATCAGAGCAGGGTGAGTGGAAGAAAACACAGTAACAGGGGCTGGAGTCATAGTACAGCAGTTAGTGCATTTGCCTTGCAGGCAGCCAACCTGGATTTGATCCCCAGCATTCCATATTGTCCCCTGAGCATGGCCAGGAGTAATTCCTGAGTGCAGCATCAGGAGTAACCATGAGCATCACTGGGTGTGACCCAAAAAAAGTGGTTAAAAAAATGAAAACACAATGACAATTCATCCCTCTCCCATGTAATAATCCCAAAGCAAGTGATCCAGGATCAAGATCGACCAATGTCTGCTGTCTCCAACATGCAACTGTACTTTCAGATCCAAGGAACTTCTGTAGTTGTGCCAGTTTCAAAGCCAACAGGAAAGACAAAAGGAGCTTCTGGGTGGAGTGGGACAAGTGAGTTTAAGAATCTGTCCTGTTGGTGCATAGGACATGTCAGCTCACGCCCCAGGGTCAGAGCATTGTTCTGGCCACATCAGGCAGCTCGGGAGTCAGGAACAGGAACTCCAGGCCCTGCCGACACTCAGGCGTGTGCTCTCATTTTCAAAGTGAAGGGTGAAAGGCTAATTCAGGAAATAGGTGACTGTATTCTGGACACTTCAAATGTATAAATCTTATTATTATGTGTGTTCATATATATCTGCATGCATACACATTTTATAGAAAGACAATGCTGTAAGTTGTGCGTATACTATATCAGCCATTGATATAAACACATGGCTCCACCCAGCATTGTCTGAGCTGTCTTTTTTTTCTGAGCTGTGCCCTTTCCCCTCCTGTGCCACCCTCTTTCCATAACACACTGTGTCTGAGGGAGAGAGTTGCTTCTCCAACAGAAGGCAAGCATGCCAAGGGCAGTAGGTATGTATTCTATAAGTTTGCAGTCTGTACTGAGCCTGCTGAACAGTAAATGCACAATAAATAGTTTGCTCTCTGAAAGTTAGTAAGGGCTGGCGGTGTGATCCAGACCTTCACTGCAATTACTGCTGCACAAGTCGAGCGGGGCCACAGGCTCACTCATGCCAGGTGCTGGGCTAAGTGCTCCCAGCATGAGCTTAGTTCATTCTCACAAGAGTCCTCCTATCCTTTGTTATTTTCATTTGCCAGATCAGAAAGCAGATGTGCAGAGAAATGGAAACACTATCCCATGCTCACTGAGCTAGGAATTGGTGGGTTCAAGGTCAAGGGTCCATACATTCAGGTGAACCACACATAGTCTGTGATTTAATCATCTTATGTCTTATTAGATGAGATGTGATAAGAAATGCTTTCTTAACATGATAATAAAGGACCTATTAGAAACCAAAAGACAGCCAGCACTGTAGGGAACTAAGTGATTAATGACACAAGGAACAGGAGTCAGACTAATTCCTTGGTGACACTCTTCCAGTTACAGACAACGGCTCAGCCCATCCCACAGTTATTAGGCATGCGCACGCGCAGCCCATGGCTCAAAGGAGGGGCTCCTTCGACGTTCTAAAGGGCCTCACATGGGAGGCAAAAAGTTAGCACCTAGCTGCAACTGGGCATGATAAAAGCAAGTATTCCAATACCTAAAGCCTTGATACTCGAGATTCTCCGCCCCAGCAAAACCTCTGTAATAACTATGCAGGCAGTGATTGCAGAACATCAATCAGATGTCCCAAGACCACAGAAGGGGGCATCCGGAAATGCTGTACTCTAATAGTAATGGTGACACAACACACACACACACACACACACACATATACCTCACCACCCAAAACACTGAGACTCTGGAGGCTTGTGTGTGTGTGTGTGTGTGTGTAGTATGTGTGTGACAGAGAGAGGGACAAGTGCAAGAGAGATTTCGCTTTACTCAGTGCTTTGCTGTGTAAGAGCTGATAAGAACCTCCTAAAACTAATTCAGGAGAGCTGTGTTAATGCAGGTTGGTGGAGAAGGGGGCAGATCATGAAACAGAGAGGGAAAAGACAAAACTTGATTCACAAACACGTTGGGAATCATGACATCGTCTTACCCATTTTCAGCAAATAGAATCAACAGCATTCAAGCCTCCGAAAGGTGTATCACCTTTGCTGGTAGCGGCAAACTTCAGATTAAGCTGCTTTTTTTTAAAATGGTGTTCAAATTGCCACGAAGCAACCTTTAAGAGATATGATGGTTCAAAACAATTTTGCAAAGAGCAGAAGACAAAGAATACTTTTTTACACTGAACTAGTTTCCTAGGAAACCCTGGAAAAAGTGTAACATATCTCTTAGAGCTAGTTCAAGGACCAGGGCTTCTTTTTACTTATTTAATTTTTTTGGAACAGTGTTTAATATATCTGCCTCTCGGTCTCCTGTGGGATAAGCTGGAGGGTTGGGCAAGCTCTCTTGTATCCATCAGCCCAATTTTCTCCTGCTTATTGAAGGTCTGCTCTGCACAAAGGGAAAATATTTGAGCCAAGTCAAGTCTTCATTACTCTCTGTAGCAATCTGAAGTTAAAAGGTAAAGAAATGAACTTTGAAACTTCTGCACTACCATTAAAAAATATCCCAACTAAGAAATAAGGTGGGGGAGGCAGCCAAACCACTCATTTTCAAATGATATCTAAGTTAACCGTCTCAAGGTCTTCAAATACTATTTTGGAGTTATTCTCACTTGGGTGCTTTATCTAGCTCTGCAAAGTGCTGGCATATGCAATCTGCCAGAGGGTCCCTGAATTAGCAGGGCATGCACATCTCCAACTTCAGATGCACACCCACAGGGCTCTAGGGATGTGGGAGAAGGTGTAGGGAGGGTGGGGGCAGGCAGGGGGTACGGTCTGTGGTCAATGACCTTTTAAGGAAAATGGGTGAGCTTGTCTGTAGAGATACCGGTCACTGTACCTCATCACCATCATTCGGTCACTCATGTCAAGAGGACATCAAAATGGAAAAAGGAAGAGACATCTGGGCTGTGTGGGAAGGAGTTAAATTTAACTTTAAATTTTAAAATAAATGAAGCATCAATTCTTCAAGCTTCAGTTATTTTTTTAAAAATGGTGATAAACAAAACATTGACTTGCAAAAAGCTTGAGGATCCTTTTTTGTGGGAGAACAGGGCGGGACAGGGCTGCAGCTCCCTTACGATGCTCCCCACCCCATGGCTGCTCATACGCCGTCTCTGAAAGAGAACTGGGGAGAGACCAGGGTGGGCGGTGGGGGCAGCAAAAGTAGCGGTGAGGGGTGGGGGGGGTCCTGGGTCCTTTGCTCAGGATAGGCACATACCCTTCCTCTACTGGAGTCTGGACAGGTGTGCCTTGCGAGAAACAACACTCCCCATGCAGAAACCAACACTCCTTTTCTTGTTTAATATTCAGAAAGAGAACTGGTGGGAGAGACTTTACAGGCATCACTTGTCACCCACCAACGTTTGACCTGGGGCACAGTGAGAAGAGTTGCCCAGAGGGAGAGATAGAAACTCAGAATTTGAACATTTTCCCAAGGTGAGAAGTTCTGAGCTGCCAAACTGTCCGAAGCTGACTGACAAGCACAGTGGTGAGCCTGTGACGCCATGGGAAAGCAGCACCTGGCCCCTCTGGGTCAGGTCATCAAACAAGCCACAGACAGTGATAGAAGAACTAAGACGTTCAATAAAAATGATGTTTCCCTCTTGTACACCACAGCTGCTGCAGGGCCTCCTAAACAAGTTGAACCTAAGCAGAGAGGACATGGCAAAAGGTCCCAACAGGCAAAGAAATGCAGATAGGAGTTCTGCCTTCCCCAGGGAGGCAGGGATGGATTTGCCAGGAAGATGTCCCTTAAGGAAGAGGCCTATAGGCTTCACCTTTCAGAACAGGCAACCTCCAACGAGTCTCCGAAAGTTTCTTGAAATAAACCTTTTGCCAGAGGTGTAGTTTGAAGGCAGATTTCTTTTTTTTTTAAAATATTTTTAATATTTTTTATACCACCATGAGATATACAATTACAAAGATGTTCATGTTTGGGTTTCGGTCATACAGTGGGAACTGGTAGAAGGATGGGTGCTGGAACACTTTATGACTGAAGGCAGATTTCTTTTCAGTGGAAAGGGGAGCTTCTAAGCAGTGCTGGAGTGGGAGGGTAGCGCCCCAGCAATACTCTGCCAGAATTGATAGAAGAACGAAGACATTCAATAAAAATGGAATGGGTCCTGGATATGCTTAAACAAACATGACATTCTCTGGGCTAATGTGAAATGAGTGGCCTGGCAATTCTCTCTGAGGGCCCAAGGATGTGAGACTGCTCACACCCTGGCCACCAATGCCACCCTAGAGGTACTTGAGGGCTTCTAGCATTACAGCACTTAATGCTCAGGTGTATGGTACCAGGGATCACAAACTGGGATGGCTGCATGCAGGGCCTGTCCCTTAACTCAGTATTGTTACTCCATCCCTGGTCTGAGAGATTTTGTTCCCCTAAAAGACCCACCTCATTCCAAACAACAAGCAGAGTTTGCTTTTGTTTGGGGTTTCTTTCATCTGGGGGAGGAGGGAGAGGTAGCTTGAAACTCCAGCCTATATACTTTTGCTGCAAATTGAGTGGATTAAATGGCTATAAAGGACGTCATTTGAAGGAGGGAAATGCAATTTGAAAAGGAGCCTATGGGGTTCAAAGGCAGGCACAAAGCTGCTCTTCCCATGGAAGGAGGAGCCTGTAGGAGTTGGAGGTAGGTGAGGATGCATAAAAGCTTTGGGCAGAGGCTTGGGGAGCAATGGATCTTGGTTTCGGTCACCGTCCTCTTCCTTTGGGGGAGTTAATTCCATCTTTGATCCTAATTTAAACGTAACTTTAAATTGCCTGCCTTCTCCCAATCAAGACATGATGACTGAAGCTAGAGATCTCAAAATTCTGTTCTTTTTTTTGGGGGAGGGGGTTGAACATTCAGAGATATTCAGGGGGAAACTCCTAGCTCTGAGCTCAGTGCTTAAAGGACTATATGGATGCCAGGGATTGAAACCTGGGTTGGCTGTGTGTAAGGCAAATGTACCAGCTATACTATCCACTCTAGACTCTTAAGCAAGCACTTACAAGCTATTTTCTCCCAAGGGGCAGGCCCAGGCTTCACAGCCATACTGGATGTGGAGACAGTGAAAGCAGACCCCACACTTACTGAGAGAGGACAAACACAAGTGCAGTGAGACAGGGAAGGATGCCAGGCTAGGAGGCCCCTGCCTGGGGCAGGTTCTCAGCATCCTAGAAGTGGGGTGAACTGAGTTCCATGGCCGCAGCCTGGCTGCACGAGCCTTTCAGGTTAAGGGCCCACCTGCAGACCAAACCTTCATGACCAATAGTCAAGACTCTCTTGGCTGCCAGTAACCACCTTCACTCTGGCCAGGTCAACAAAGTTCCGCTACTTATCAGGATATGAGGGTACCTTAGAGAACAAGCTGCAGAAGTTTACTGACATCCCTGAGGATTGTCAAGTGACAGTCTT
>JAJIBD010001768.1:0-121462 GCA_021461705.1 Cryptotis parvus | reverse complement strand
TCATTCTATATCTGTCCTTTTCCCCTCTGGCTAATTTCATTCATCATGATCCTCTCCATGTCCATCCATTTATAGGCAAATTCCATAACTTCATTTTTCCTGACAGCTGCATAGTATTCCATTGTGTAGATGTACCACAGTTTCTTTAGCATGTTGTCTGTTCTCAGGCACTCTGGTTGTTCCCAGATTCTGGCTATTGTGATTAGTGTTGCTATGAACGTAGAAAGTGCCTATGCTGTTTCTGCTGTGTGCTTTTTGGCTTTCCAGGGTCTATTCCCAGGAGTGGTATGGCTGGGTCAAACGCGGGACCTCAATTTCTACTTTTTGGGAGTAATGCCCATATTGATTTCCAAAAAGGCTGTACCAATGGACATTCATACCAACAATGGATGGCAGTCCCTTTTTCCCTGCATCCACACCATCCCCTGCTGTTCTTGCTCTTTTGTATATGTGCCAGTGTCTGTGGTGTGAAATTGTTTGCTTGATTTGCATCTCTATGATGATTAGGCATGATGAATATTTTTTCACATGCCTATTGGACATTTGAATTTCTTCTTTGATGAAGTTTATGTGCATTTCTTCTTCCCATTTTGATGGGATTAGCTGTTTATTTTTTCTTGTAAAGTTCAACCAGTGCCTGATATATCCTGGATATTAACCCCTTATCAGATTGTTATTGGTGGACTGTCTTTGTACCTCTGTCGCTATTTCTTTGGAAGTGCAGAAGCTTTTTAGATTCATATAATCCCATATGTTTATTTTTTTTGCTTCTAATTGTTTGTTAGTGGTGTCTCATCTTTGAAGATTCCTTTTAGTTTAATGTCATGGAGGATTTTTCTTATATTTTCTTTATGGATCCAGGTGTACTTTATGGATCCTTATGTGTTTTTGAGATATTTGATCCATTTTGATCTGACTTTTGTGCATAGTGTTAGACAGAGGTCTAAGTTTATTTTTTTTACAAGTAGCTGCTCAATTTTCCCAGCATCACTTGTTGAAGAGGCTTTCCCTTACTCCATTTTGTACTTTTTGGTCCTTTATCAAAGATTAAATGATCATGTATTTGAGGATGTGTATCAGGATAAACAACTCCATTCCATAGGCTCACAGCTCTGTACTAACTCCAATACCATGTGTTTAATTACTACTACTTTGTAGAACAGTAGAAAATTGGGAAAGGTGATGCCTACCATCTTCTTTTCCCAAAGATTGCTTTAGTTACCCCTGGGTATTTAATATTCTATACAAATTTCAGGAGTTTTTGGTCACTTTCTTGAAGAATGTTTGGCTATCATTATAGGGACACCATTCAATCGGGTATAAAGCTCTAGGATGTATGACCATTTTGAAAATGTTAAATTTCCCAATCCATGAGCAGGGAATGTGTCTCCATTTCATCCTGTTCTATTTTATTTCTTGAAGCAGCATTTTTGCAGCAGTTTTCTTTGTTCAGGTCCTTTGCATTCTTATTTATAATTATTTATTTTTATTTTCCAGGTCACACCAGCAAAGGTCAGAGGTACTCCTGGCTCTGTGATCTGGATTTACTACTGGTGGTGCTTTGGGAACCATATATGATTCTGGGCATCAAACCTGGGTTGGCTGCATGCAAGGCTAACACCCTACACGCTGTGCCCCCGTCCTTTACATTCTTAGTTAAATGAATTCCTAGATATTTGATTTTCTGTGGCACAACTTTGAATGGGATCGTTTTCTTAATATACCTTTATTCTCTTTCATTTTCTCTATGTAGGAAAGTCATTGACTATTGTGCATTGATTTTGTAACCTGCCACTCTGCTATAGGTATCTATTGTTTTAGGAGCTTTTAAATAGAATGTAGGATTTTCTAGGTATATTATGTCATCTACAAATAGTAATAGCTTGATTTCTTCCTTTCCCTCTGGATGCCCTTTTATGTCCTTTTTCTTCTCTGATTGCTATGGCAAGTGCATTCAATACTATATTGCATAGAAGTGGTGATGGTGGGCAACCTTGTCTCATCCCCGATCTTAGGGGGAGGCTTTAAGTTTTTCACTATAGAGAACAATGCTCGGTATGGGTTTTTGATAGCTGGCTTTGACTATATTGTGTAAGGTTCCTTCAAGTCCCATTTTATGGAGATTTTTTAATCACGAATGGGTGTTTGATCTCGGAAAATGCTTTCACTCTATCTATTGATATGACCTTATGGATTTTATTTTTTCTCTTATTGGTGTGTATGTTTATTGATTTGCAAATGGTGTACCATCCATGCATTCCAGGGATGAATTCATTTGGTCATGATATATAATATTTTGAGGAGTCTTTGTATTTTATTTGCTAGTATTTTGTTGAATATCTTAGCATCTCTGTTCATCATGGAGATAGGTCTGTAATATTTTTTTGTGATGCCTCTGTCTGCTTTGGGTATGAGGGTGTTATGTGCTTCAGAAAACTATTTGGGAGTGTTTCTGTTTCTTCTATTTCCCGGAAGAGCTTGGAAAATATTGGCACTAGGTCCTCTTTAAAGGTTTGAAAGAATCACTAGTGATTCCATCCGGGTCTGGGATTTTGTGTTTGGTTACAATTTTAATTACTGTGTCAATATCCTTGATGGAGATAGTGTATTCAGTAATTCCATGTCTTCGTGTTTCAGCTTTGGGAGGCTTCAGTAATTAATCCATTTTTTTCTGGTTTTCTTTTTCATGGCATATGTCTCTCAAAGTAATCTCTGAAGATATTTTGAATTTCTGCAGTTTCTTTTATGATGTCCCCCTTTTCATTTCTGATTCTATTTATTTAGGTTCTCTTTCCCTTTTCTTAAGAGTCTTGCAAATGGTTTGTTGATCTTGTTTATTTTTTCAAAGAACCAGCTTTTGGTTTCATTAATCTCTTGTATTGTTTTTTTGGGATTCCAGCTCATTGATTTCCACTCTAAGTTTAATTATTTCCTTCTTTCTGCATGGGTTGGGCTTGTTTTGTTGGTCTTTTTCTAATATTTTGAGCTGTGAGGTCAGGTTATTAAGTCAGTTTATCCCTTTTTCTTTTCTGATGAATTCTTGCAGAGCTACAAATTTTCCTCTTAAAACTGCTTTCGCTGTACCCGCAAGTTCTGATAGTTCATGCCTTCATTTTCAATTTTTAAAGGTATCTTTGGATTTATTCTTTGATTTCTTCTATGACCCACAGGTTGTTCAGCAGTGAGCTGTTCAGTCCAGGTGTTTGGTTTGACTTTTTTCTTTATATGGTTAACTTCCATGTTCAGTGCATCATGGTACAAAATATAGTTTACACAACTTATTATTTTATTGTATTTAGGTGTGTTTTTGTGGTTCAGATGTGATCTATCATGGAGAATGTTCCATATGCACTGGAGAATGTATATTTGCCCCTGTTGTCGGAAACGCCCAGTATATATCTACCAGAGATCTTTCTTCCACTTCTTCCTTTAGGATCAGTATTTCATTGATGAGTTTCAGTCTTGTCGATCTATCACTAGTTGAAAGAACAATGTTGAAATCTCCAACTACAATTTTGCTACTGTCAATGTCTTCTTTGAAGTCTATTAGCAGATTTTAAGTTGTTTGCTCACCCCTTGTTGGGTGCATACATGCTTAGGAGTATACTTTCTATCTGATATACATATCCCTTAATTATTAAGAAATGTCCTTCACTGTCCCTTTTAACCCTTTTTGCCTGATTTCTGTTTTCAGATACTAGTATAGCCACAGTGGCCTTTGTGGAGCAGTTTTATGCATGGAGAATTGTCTTCCAGTCATTGGCTTTGATTCTATGCTTGCTCTTAGTATTCAGATGCGTTTCTTGTAGGTAGCAAAATGTTGGATTCAGTTTTTAATCCATTTTGCCACTCTGTGTCTCTTAATTGTTGCAGTAAGACCATTGACATTGAGAGAGAGTATTGTCATTAGATTCCATTCCATCTTTCTGAATAAGTTTGTTTTGTTTTTAGGGTTTGTCTTATCTTACAGTAGCTTTAAAAGTTTTAAAGTTTTAAAGTTTTAAAGTTAGTGTTTCTGATATGAAGTTACTGAGATGTTCCTTATCCATGAAGTTGTGTTTCTATCCTTCAAATATGAATGTGAGTCTAGCCAGGAAAAAAAATTCTTGGTAGGCCGTGTTTTCATTGAGTCTTTTCATGATATCCAACAGTTGTCTTTGGGTTTGAGTGTTTCCTCTGAAAATCTGCCCTGAATCATGGTGATGTTTCTTTGTTGTGATTTTCTTCTATGGTCTTGCTGCTTTCAGCATTCTATCTCTATCTGTGGTTCTCGTCTTTCTTATTAGGATATGTCTTAGAGTATTCTTATTTGGATTTATTTTGACTGGTACTTATCTGGCCTCCTGTTTCTGGATACAAGCACTCTTTAATTTTGGGAATTTCTCAGCAATGATGGCTTTGATAGTTACTTCTTTGTCATTGATTTCTTCCTGTCCCTCTGGGACTCCAATAATCCTTATGTTATTCCCTTTGATGTCATCTTGGTTATCTCTTGTTATCTTTTCATTTATTGTGAGTCTTTATTACATCTCCTGCTTTTTGTCTAAAAGGTCCCTGCACCTCATTGGAGCTCACTAATTCTGTCCTGAACAGTTGTCACTCTGCTGCAAAGGCCTTCCAATGAGATTTTAATTTCACCTACCACATTTTTAATATCTGTCATTTCTGCTTTCATTTTCATTTTCCTTATTTCCATTCTCATGTCCTCTTGCATTTTATTGGTTTTGTGTTCCATTGCTTCTTTGAGCTCCTTATGCATCTGTAACAGCTCCCTTCAAAATTTCTTATCAGAGCGGTTATACAGCCCATCATTATTGCTTGGCTCATCTAGGCAAGTGGCTTCACTCACTGAGATGGGTTGAATTCTGCCTTGTTTTACCATTACAACCTTTACAATTTGTAAATTGTGTGTTTTTGTGTGTATAGCAGTATAGTGAGTGCTGTTGATGGCTGTTCGCAGAGTTTTATGGGAAGTGGGAATGTTGAGGCCCATGTACCCTGGTGCTTCTATGTAGGATATACACCAACTAAATACTTCACGCAGAAGTGCTAGCATCTGCACTGTTTTGCATCTTGGGATGTGAAACCTGCAAGAGTCCCATGCCTTTCTGCACTCTCACTGGGTTTGGGGTTGTGCCTGGTCTGTGGGGAAATTCAGGATGCACCCTGGATGTGGTGGTGTAGGGTAACAGGTTGACGTGGAGAAAGTGCCTGGTCCTAGTGGCAGAACTTGGAAGCTCCAGATTGAGGACTCCTTTGTGCTCACCCCGGATTTGGATTGGGTCTACTCCAGACATTTTGTCCCCATTACTTTATTCTGTTGAACAGCATTCTCCATTTCATCCCTTTTCTTAGGCCTCTATATTTCATGTGATATCAAAATATTAAAATTAGACCAGTTAATAACCCTAGAATGACCCCTAAGAGACTAATTGAATAAAAAACTCATATGTTCATCTATTTAATATGTAGATATTTAATATGGAGATGTAATTATGCTTAGTTAATAGGACATGGAAAACTCTGAGAGTTTGAAACTAGGGGGTCTTTCCAAATACCCAAGTGGTGAAATCTAAGGAAACATTCCAATAGGAAATTTAAAATTCTACTAATATAGCAGATACAAAAAATGATAAGTAAAATAAACTTATTGCTGAATAGAACATTTTGAGCATCTGCACAAAAGATCAAGCCAGTCATAATTTTCCCTAAGCCAAAAGCCAGCACAGAGAAAGGCCCTAATTTACTTCACCTTTATAAAGACTGATAGTAATAATGAAGCTGAAATATATATGTATATATACATATGTATATTTGTGTTACATATATTTGTGCTATATATTTGTACTATATATGTATTTGTATATATATGTGTTCAGGAATGATCCCATGTATAAATATATATATATATATATATATATATATATATATATATATATATATATATATATCTGGCCCTTTGCTCAGGGTTCATTCCTAGTGGTGCTCAGAGAACCAAATATGTTGCCAATTACCTTCTGTACTATATTTCAGGTTGCTTCAGGTTGCTAACTATCTTTAAGATTTATACATTGCTTTTTAGGCAGTAACAATTATAGACCTCATTTCCATGACCTGAAGAAATGATCTGAGTCTCTTTGTGTTCCTGGAGTGAGCAGATGCCCTTAGGCTACACTAGCACACAGCAAGATATATGGGGATGTTACTGGTGCCTGGTCGAGCAAATCGATGAACAATGGGAAAACAAATGATACAAGTGATTTTAAACAATGTTATTCATTATACATAGACTTATCTGACCCCTGCCGCCCTTGGGATTGTGGGAGTGACTGTGAGTTGACTTGTTCTCTGCTTAAGTTCTGGTGCTAGGTCAAGCCCGAAAAGGAGGCAGCTACATTGAAAAGCTGTGACAGAAAAACCTGAATCTGAGGACCTGCGCCAGTGTGTGGCCCCGCTGACCCGGGTAGAACTTTGCTGGAAGCTTCCTGCAAGGGCAAAGATGCTGCAAGTTAATCTTCCCTTCCATGTTGTATTGAAACAATTCCAGGACTCCTCTACTGGACTCTTACAACGGCAAACTCGCTACCTGAACCACATTGGGCCAATATACAATATAACATCGCCTTACAAAAATAACAACAAACACAAGTATCAGTACCATCCTAATCCAAATACAATAATAGTGCATAAATATGCATATATCTGTGCTTGTAAACATAATGTAATATACCATTACATAACAACTGCAAGCTAATTAACTATAAGCATTGGAACCCCTAATCGAAAGAAAATGTAATGTACATACTTTGGTGAAATATTTTAGACAGTTTGAGACACAATCCACATGTTTCCATGACTGCCTATAATTGGAAGCAGATATCAGGATTTATGAAGTGTTCTAAAATTGAACCTTAATGATAGCTGCATCATTTGATGAATTTACTAAGTTATTTAATTGTACACTTAAAGCACCTGAGATATAGTGTATATATTTATATATAAATGAAACTATTAAAAATTATAATACAAGTTTTTAGGAAAGCAATAATCAAAACTAGAAAGTCATAGTATAGTAGCACTTTGATAAATTATGCATGTGGTACATGATTGTCTGTAATTTAAATAATTAGATGCTATTACATATATGTATATATACATCACTACCAAATTATATAATGTTTAATATCAAGGAGTAATATTTTTTAAAATATTTGCAACTGCAATTGCTAAGATCATTGCTACCTAAAGTGGGCAGTGATATCATGGGGGATGGAATGGGTGAGGGTACTGGCACTGGAATTATCCATACTGTGTAACCCACTGTGCACTTGGGGTTTAGGGGGCATTCTGTTTGTCAGGTTAAGGAAACTAGATTTCTGAGAAGATGTTGAATTATTTGTTTTCATTTTTCTGAAACAATAAGAGATATTATTTCCCCATTCACTACTCTATCTAACTGTGATGTTATCATCACAGTTATCATAGTTTGTACATTTGTATTGGTACTCACCAGAGGTAGATATTTGCTTACTGTGCTTGCACATTCAAAGAAGATAGTAACTGGATGTTGCATTCACTTACTGAGGCTAACACAGATTTTGTCGTAGTTTTCCTAGTTAGCATTGTTGTTTTCAAGGGCAATCTTACCTGGCATGTGTATAGCCAGTGTTCACACATCTTTAATTTCAATGGTTTAATCACATCCAGCTTTGTTCCAATGGTAACAAACGCCAAGGCAAGCAGTGGAATAGCATGGTCTGTGTTCTACTCATAAGGATAACACTGAGATATTGAAAGCTATCTCCTAATGCTTGCCACAAAATGCTTTTATCCACTGATCTATCCTACAGGTTCTCTAACAGTAGGATCTTTTCTTTAAACAGCTTGAATACATTATGCTATCACAAAATATATTTTCTTTTTATTAGTGACAAAATACTACTTTAAAATTCAAATTAAAAAAATCAATTCACAAAAGATAATCATTAAATGAACAAAAGAAAATATCAAACCACATCACAGAGAAAATAGTATGGGTTCAAACTTATTTTAATCAGAAAATAAAATCCTATAATGAAAGAAATCCAGTTTAATAAGACAACCTATTGTTTGATTAAACTATATGACATCTTATAAAAACAGAAAAAGTTAATAAAGGATGAGAAATTGCTAGGACTTGGGGAACGGTGGTCAGGGCAGCAGAGGAAAGTGCAGTGCTGTGAAGGTATTGTTGAGATACGATGATTTCATGGAATTGTGCATTTGATAAAATCCTTAGAACTGCACAATTATTTGATCACTTGATTACTTGACATCCCAGTATTCGTCAATTTGTTCAAAAGGGCACCACTAATATTTCCATTTGACCCTATCACATGCCAGTGTAGCCCAATGGCATCTGGTTGCTTCAGGAATAAAGAGCCTCAAACCTTTCGTTCAGGGTCTTGACGAAGAAGTCTGACCATCTTGTAGGTGGGCGGCCACGTGATCTTTTGACATCTGTGGGATCCAGTCGGTAACGGCTCTAGTCCAGTGGTCTTCTACAAATCGCATTACATGTCCAACCCATCTTATTTTTGATGCCTTGGCAAACGAGATAGCATCCCTGACTCTGGAACAGCGACGGAGGTCGGAGCTCGGATTCCTTCTTTCACTTGAGTGAGGCATGATATTCCAAGCATAGCTCTTTCAATTCCTCTTTGGGAGACCCAAATAGCATTCTCATCCTGCTTTAGCAGGGCCCAGGTCTCTGAGGTGTATGTTAATGCAGGGAGAACAGTGGAGTTGAAGAGATGTGCCCGGAGCCGGAGGTTCTTTGTCTTTTGGCTATTTCTTCAATGCTTTTGAAGGCATTCCATGCTGCTCTCTTTCCTGCACAGCTCAGGTTTTAGGTCATTCATCATGTTGACTTCTTGACCTAGGTACACATAACTGCTGCTGCATTCAGAGATGCTTGTTCCATTGAGAGTGAAAAGGGCCTCTGGAACTAGTTCTTTTTTTTTTTTTTGCTTTTTTTGGGTCACACCCAGAAATGCTCAGAGCTTTATCCTGGCTCTGCACTCAGGAGTTACTCCTGGCATTGCTCTTGGACCATATTGAATGCTGGGGATCAAACCCTGGCCAGCCTATGCTGCATGCCAGGCAAAGCGCACTCCCGCTGGGCTATTGCTCCGGCCCTTTTTCATGAACATAGTTCTGCCGAGATTCAGCTATAGACCTATCTTTTCACATTCTCGGTCGATGTCAGCCAGCATTTGTGCTACTTTTCTAATGTGCCGCTTGGCTAACATTATAACTGCACAATATAATGATTTGATGCCAGTGTAAGATGTATATTATTTAATTGCAATACAACAATATTATTCATATCTTTTGATACATGTTGACTTCAATGCAAGATTCTAAAAAATTACTTTTGTGATTTAGAGTATTGTATATAGAGTTTTTTAATCTGTCCTTTTCCCTGGTAAATAAAAAATTTAGTGAATTAATGTATTTTTTATGAAACACCCTCAAAATTCTTTGCGCATGTAAGTAAAATTATTCTGTTTTATTCATCTACTCTATCACTGTCTTCCCGCATATCATCGATTTGCTCTAGCAGGCACCAGTAACATCTCAATATGTCCTGTCATATGCGAGATAGCTCAAGGGCATCATCCAGCTCCAGGAACATAAAGAGCCTCAAACCATTCTATCAGGTCATGGGAATGAGGTCTATAATTGTTTCTGGTATTTGGCATATCAAATACGGCACTGGTAGCTTGCCAGGCTCTGCTGTGTGGGTGGGATACTCTTGTAGTCACCTCTCATCTCGAGCATTTAGCCAGGCTGTGATCAGCTCTTTTGCTGGGTGGAGCTTTGATAAGGGGAGTCTGGATGTAGAAAACGGTGGCCCTGATGGTGTGGTGGTTTCTCTGGCTTCTTGCGAGACTCTGCCGGGGTGGCAGGCCAGGGCTAAAACCTGCCATCCCTCTCAGGCACCTCGTGATCAGCTGGGAACTGGGAGAGCCGGTATCAGCTCTGCCTTGTGTATGTGAGTCTCTGGATCAGCATACCTGGGCTGGGCTTGAAAAAAGACTGCTGCAGGGCCGATCTAGAGGAGACGGGCTGTGATCAGCTCTTCTGCTGGATGGAGCTCTGAGAAGAGGGGAGTCCTAATGTGGAAAATGGTAGCCCTCATGATGTGGGGGTTCCTCTGGCTTTTTGCGAGGCTCTACTGTGGTGGTGGGCGGGCTAGAACCCGCCATCCCTCCTGGATGCCTCATGATCAGCTGGGTACAGGGAGAGCAAGTAACAGCTCTGCCCCATGTGTGTGAGTCTCTGGATCAGCATACCTGGACTGGCCTTGATAAAGACTGCTGCAGTGTGGGTCACTGATGAGCCGGGCTGTGATCAGCTCTTCAGCTGGGTGGAGCTCTGAGGAGAGGCCAATGATAGGCTTAATTCTGGTAGTTATAGAAAACAGCTACCATTTACTTCTAGTGGCACTTGAATGTAAATTAATCTTATAAAGAGTAAGATGCAATATATTTTAGATCACCTAAACTATTTTTATTTCCATTACATTATTTATTTATTTTTAATATTTTATTATACCAACATAAGATATACAATTACAAGATGTTCATGTTTGAATTTTGGTCCTACAGTGTTCCAATACCCATCCCTCCACCCCTCCCCATCTCCCATCACCAGTGTCCCAACCTCCCTCCCTCCCCTTCCACCAGCCTGCCTCCATTGCAGGTTCTTTATTTCCTTTCTCTTTCTCTCTCCTCTCTCTCTCTCTTTCTCTCCCTCCTTGCTTCCCTTTCTTACACATCGTAGATTGTAATATATTCTAGAACATGATTGGTCCCACTAGTTAGATGTACAGTGTCTGGACCACAAATATGGAAGCTATTATGGTGAGTGAGTCTCATCTGGCTGCTTCCAAGGCCCTACAGAAGTGATGGGCCACTCCCAAAACCCATCTTGCCTCCTGGGAGCCTCATGGTGAGCTGAGCTAGGGGAGAGCTGGATGGCAATTCTTTCCCTCGCATCTGAGTCTCTGCATCATGGCCGAGAGCCCTGAGGCAGTTCATGAGTGGGATCATCAGGCTTGGGACAGGTCAGAGAGGGTAATGGGGACCAGTGCTTCATTTCCAGGAATATTTCTCATTATAATTATGGTCAGTTTATTTTGTATTAAAAATAAAATACAAAATAAAGTAGCCACTTTATAATTGCAATTAGTTTAATAAAGAAAAATACTGCTCAGCACACAGTGCATATTATAATTTTAAGTGTCCAATAAAATAAAGCTTCTAGTAAGACCCATCAATACCATATATATTAAAATGTTCTATAGTTATTATTGAACCAGTTATTTGCAATGATTCTATAGGAAAACATTGTGGGTCACACTATCTCATACCATAAGTCTCTGAAATAGGCAAGTACAAAATTTTTCTTTTTTTAGACAAGAACACCAAAAAGTCAAAGCCCTAAGGGACCAAAGATTCAATTCTTTCAGTGGTCATATCTTCAGGGTTAGACTGGATGCAATCAGAGCTTTACCCTTCAGTGTCCTCACTGTAGCAGTTCTGCTTTAGGTAGTGATCTCCTGATTAATTTCACTCTCTCTGCTCCATTGGACTCTATTATCAGATCAACATCTTATTTAATATTTTCACAGAACTCCTGATATTTTTAAGAAGATGGGAGAAATGTAAGAATTTAGGAGTATAAGAAGCTTAAATTTATATTTTATCACAATGAACCCAAGTATTTGGGAATAAGAAATGGAAAGAACTGATAGTTTTAAAGTTATTAAATGTATGGATGAATGCAAAGTTGTCCTCAAAAAATATATTTTTAGAATTAGTACAACTGGGCTTTTTAATTGTCCTCTACAGACAAAGATTTCTTAGTCTTGTGTTTTCCTAACAAACTCATGTGTGAGAAGAGAAAATGTAATAAAGGAGCCCTGACAACAATTTAGCTCACTAAACTTCTATAGATTTTTTGAAATAGTAAAAACCTTGACATAAGTGTCAATTTTATATAAAATAATAATTTTAAAATTAGAATATTTTCTCTATGTGAAATTTGCTGTATAATTAATGTAATTACTTGTCACGTATGCCATGCTTCTTAAAATCCATCTTTATTATTTATAAATAGCTAAGTGAGTAAACATGTATCATATATAAAATGTAAAATACGATGAAATATAACTGTTCATTTTTATTTTTTTTGAGGCTTTTAACTTAGTCTATGTTTGGGTGCCAAATACTACAAGATTTGAAAGTGTCAGTTAAAAGTTTGGAGAACTCTTTAACATCAAATAGATACTGAAACTTATAATTAGTGTCTTGGTGTATCTACCTACTGAAAACATTGAATATTTTTCATAGAATTTATGTGAAATGCTTTTTAATAATTAATAATCAATTCATTTTAGTAAAGTGTTAATAATAGAACATATTATTAATAGACGAGATATTTTTATTTTTAAGTGTCTAACTTTTATTTTATTTTATTTATTTATTTTTTGCTTTTTTGGGTCAGTGGCTGCTCCTGGCTCTGCACTCAGTAATTACTCCTGGCAGTGCTCGGGGACTATATGGGATGCTGGTGATTGAACTCAGGCCCGCACAGGTCGACTGCATGCAAGGCAAACACCCTACCCGCTAGGCCATAGATCCGCCCCAGGCGAGATATTTTTAAAGCCTAGGAAAGGGTAAAATAAAAAGATGCCATTGAATGGTAAAAAATGGAATAAAACATATCTTTTCTGAATTCCTTAACATATATATGTATATGCACATATATTATTTAAATGATAAATACAAATAGAACAGTCCTTCTTTCACCATATGCCGACATTTCATTTTAAACAAAGAACTCCATGTTTAGAACAATGATTTACTCAATTAGATCATTGGTAATTATGTTAAAAAAAATCTTCATCCAGTCCATTTTTATCTGAAACATGACTTTTTATTATTTTTTATTATTTTCCCTTAACATTAAAATACAGTAGATTTTGAAAGACAATGGAAAATTACACGGTGCACATAAATTAACAGATTGAATTTTTGTTACAAAATTTTTTTGCTTTCTAGCAGTTCAAAACTTAGCTACTGATTTTTTTCACTCAGACTTTGTACATATCTTTTGGTATCTCCAGTCACAGAACATCTTGGCGAGAGAAAGGCCTAGTGTCAGACTTCATTTGCTGTGCTGTCTCTTCCCATGTTGCTCCTGCAAAGCTTTCAATTCTACTTATTTTTATCCTGGCTTGAAAGTGGTAGCTCAATCGTCTGTCTATTTTAGATACTTTCTATTGTCTCACTGTTAATTCGGTGACATCTACTTCTATACTGATATGTCAGTATTAGACATTGCATAAAACATTGTTCACATTTAGCTGAGCTAGAGGAACTTGAATGCATACACTTGATGGGCAAATATCCCAATGAATTTTGGAAATTTTATTTATATATTATTATCAAAACATTATAACTATAGCTGAGCTTTCTCCTAAAATTTAACTTTGGATTTTGTAGCCAAAGGAGCTTTACAGCTGGATTAAATTTAGTCATAAACCTGAAGAGTTGTCATTTATACAATATAATTTTATTCTTTTCTCACAAAAATAATAAAAAATAAGATTACACTGCCAATATTTATTCAGAAACAAAATACAAACTTTATTCACTATGAAATTTAATATCATATTTTAAATGGTCATAGTAATAGTGACTCCTAAGATATTTTGACTAAAACATAGAAATTACATAACCAGAGCTTTTAACTCCATAATATAATGCACCCTGAAGCACACAGGACGTCTTGGCAACTTACTAAGTGATAAAGTCACAGAAAACCTATGGATTTTAAGAATCTGGAAAAGTTTGATATAGGACAATGTTGGATGTGCCATAGAAACTGAGACAGGTTAGAATAAATGGATTATTTTAAAAAGTGACGATTAAAACAATTAAGTCTGATCAGTAACTTAAAAACATTAGCAACAATATCAACAACAAAAATCCCACATACTGACATTTAGCTAAATTCTACACAAACTTTGTGATGTTCAAAGTGGCTCATTGCAGCTGCTCAATTTCAAAAGATTAGTACATATTTGAAATGCCTGTTTATTTTTCCTGCTGGGGTTTACCTACATGAACTCATTGTTGCTGGCTAGAATACAGATGTTCTGTAGAGAATAGTATAAAAACTTCTCACTTCAAATGCATTTTTATATGTATAGAGTTGTAAAAGCAGACATTTTTGTTCTTTGGATTTCTATCTATTTGTGGAGAAAAGTCCTCTCGTCAGACAAAGCAAATCAGTATACACTTGTTACTAATATGACATTGGCATTTGCTATTCTTTAAAAATAATGACTGCTGAATATGCAGCTATTTTTTCTGTGAATGTGTGTTAACTTTAACTCTGAATGTAAATCCTTTTACACATACACCATCATAATTATGAAAGCTTTCACCCATTATTTTAGTGGTGGAAAATCAAGTGTCTTTTTAAATTTGCTTGTTTTGAGAGAAAGATGCTTAAATTTTTCTTTTTCCTCCAAACTAATATTGATGTGATTCAGAAAACTTAGAAGCGTAAAAAATTATGAACATGAACAAAATCTAAACATGCATAGATAGTGGTTACCAAACAAGTGTATTTGTTTTCCCTAAATTCTTTAACAAAAAATAGCCTGTGTTTCTCTTAATTATGTGTGCCTATTGGCACTGCAATCTCATCATAACAGTATGGAACTCTTCATATTGATGAGAAATACTATGCACCTTGCTATGTTAGGAGTCAAAAATCAGTATACTTCTATATATAACTACATGGTACAAAAAATCTTGTTAGTGGGGTTTTCAGCATGCTTTTGTTACCTATATTGATTGGTTACTCTAAGAGTATGTGTTTGATGAAAGTGATTTATTTTATGTTGGAGATATAGTACAGTGGGTAAGGCATGTGATTGGCTTAAGTTCAAACTACATTTAATCCATGGCACTAAATATAGTCCTCTGAGCCTCTTCAGAAGTGATCCCTGAGCATGGAGCCAGAAGTAATTCTTGAACACTACCAGCTGTGATCCCAAAGAAAAAAAATATTATTAAAAATAAGTGGCAACTTCAAGGACACTATGGAAATAGACATATGACAGTGTTTATGAAAAAAATTCACATCAACACAAAGATCTTTAAACATCTTATGAAAAGAGTTTCCTGGAGCATTGCATTGTATATGCTAAAGATACAAGATGTGTTTATCCCTATGACTAAGAAATTTACATAAGGAATTTACATTCCCTATGACTAAGGAAGAGGTACTAGAAGTAGGGTTTATTTTGGTATACATTTATTTAATGATTTCAAGGGTTATAATTTAAGTGTTTTTTACATAGGCATGTTTTGAATAATGTATTTGCAGTAAGAATATTTTAAATCATTTATGAACTCAAATTGAATAGATTTGATTTTGGTGGTATCCACAAAAGATAGAGATGGTATATAGTATCAGTAATTACAAGGGATAAATAATTGGGTTTCTAAATGAAGGTGAAATATTACTCAAATGAGAACAGTTTTGCTAAAAGAATCATTGGTATCTATATTGAGAATAGAAAATGATGCTTGATGTTAATACAGTAAATACTAGGCCAACACAGTCATTTCTTTTCTCATTTTGTAAAGATAGGTGGACATAGAAGTAATATCTTGCAACTATGGTAGTGGCTTGGTCACATACTACCATAATTAGGCATAGAAAACACGAAGAAGCAGCTGTCTCAAAATTCTAAATCAATTTCCTATCATCTCAATCAAAAAATGTCTTATCAATCCAATTAAGTGACACACAGAAAAACTCAGAAAAATATAACTGAGAAAACATAACTGAGAAAAGAAGTGTGCTGAGTCTTAGTAGAGAAATTCGTGTGAAATATAGTAGTAAGTGGGACATAAGTAGTTGCTATGGAAGGCTTGCCTCAGTAAAATTTTCAGCTTGGAAAAATAAGAAATTGTAAGTTCAGAAATAAAAGGATAAAATCTAAGGGCCTGATTTTTCTCATTATCAGTATAACTTACTCATGATGAAATTTGTGCTTTGCATATCTGCAAATGTGTGCTTGGATAGACTAGAAGTCTATTGATTGATTATATTAGCCCTACTAATTTTGAGAAGATATGGATATATATATATATATATATATATATATATATATATATATATATAAGAAAGACAGGTATGTTTTTTCCCAAATGAGCGCCTTATAGTGGTTCCTAGTATTTCTCTCTATGCATCGAAAGAGCAGCATCCTCCACCTCCTCTCCACCACCTGCTCCTCCTCCTCCTCCTCCTCCTCCAACTCCTCCTCCTTCCTCCTCCTCCTCCAACTCCTCCTCCTCGTTCTTCTTCTTCTTCGTCTTCTTCTTCTTCTTCTTCTTCTTCTTCTTCTTCTTCTCCTTCTTCTCCTTCTCCTTCTCCTTCTCCTTCTCCTTCTCCTTCTCCTCCTCCTCCTCCTTCTTCTTCTTCTTCTTCTTCTTCTTCTTCTTCTCCTTCTTCTTCTTCTTCTTCTTCTTCTTCTTCTTCTTCTTCTTCTTCTTCTTCTTCTTCTTCTTCTTCTTCTTCTTCCTTTCTTCTTCTGCTGCTGCCTCTGCTGCCGCTGCTGTCGCCACTGCTGCTGCTTCTGCTTCTGTTTCATCCTCCTTCTCCTCATCCTCATCCTTCTCCTTCTCCTCCTCCTCCTCCTCCTTCTGCTCCTCCTTCTCCTCCTCCTCCTTCTCCTTCTCCATCTCCTAATTATGCTTCTCCATCTCCTTCTCCTTCTCCTCCTTTCCCTTCTCCTTCTGCTTCTCCTCCTCCTTCTCCTCCTGCTTTTCCTTCTCCTTCTGATTCTCCTCCTCCTTCTACTTCTCAGTCTTCTATTCCTCCTCTTCCTCCTTTTCCTCCTCCTTCTCCTTCTCCTCCTCCTCCTCCTCCACCTGCCCCTAATCCTCCTCCTCCTCCTTCTTCTTCTCCTTCTCCTTCTGCTTCTGTTCCTCCTTCTCCTTCTCCTTCTCCTTCTTCACATTCTCCTTCACCTTCTCCTCCATCTTCTCCTTCTCCCCATTCTCCTTCTTCACCTTCCCTCCTCCTTCTTCACCTTCTCCTCCTCTTCCTCCTCTTTCTCCTTCTCCTCTTACTATTCCTCTTCCTCCTCCTTCTCCTCCTCCTCCTCTTTCTCCTTCTACTTCTCCTCCTGCTCCTAATCCTCCTCCTACTTTTTTCTTTACTCTTTCTCCCCCTTCGTCTCCTTCTCCTCCTCTTTCTCCTTCTCTTTCTCCTTCTCCTCCACCTTCTCTTCCTGCTCCTGCTCCTGTTCCTCCTTCTCCTTCTCCTTTGTCTCCTCCTCCTTCTCCTTCTCCTCCTTCTCCTTCTCTTTCCTCTTTTTCTTCCTTCTCCTCCTTCTCCTTCTTCTCCTCCTCCTCCTCTTCCCTGTTCTCCTCCTCTTTCTCCTTCTCCTCCTCCTTCTCCTTCTCCTTCTCCTCCTCCTCCACCTCCTCCTCCTCTTTCTCCTTATCCTCCTCCTTCTCCTTCTCCTTCTCCTTCTCCTTCTCCTACTCCTCCACCTCCTTCTCCTCCTCTTCTTCTTCCTCCTTTTATCTTCTTCTCCTCCTCCTTCTCTTCTTCTTCTTCTTTCTTCTTCCTCCTCTCCTTCCTCCTCCTCCTACTCTATCTTCTTCTCCTTCTTCTTCTCTCTTCTCCTCCTTCTCCTCCTTCCCCTTCTCCTTCCTCTTCTGCTTCCACTTTTTCTTTCTCTTCTGCTTCCTCTTCTTCCTCTTCGTCTTCTTCTATTTCTTCTGCTTCGTCTTCTCCCTCTTCCTCTTATTCTTTCTCTTTCTCTTCCTCTTCTTCTAATCCTTGCTCGCTCTCTTCCTCTTTTACACATTGTGTGTTGCCCAAACTACATTTACATATTATCATTTATATCTCTTTGACTACATTTAATGCTCAGTTCTAGTCTGACATTACCATTTCCATTAATTAGGAGAACAATTGTATATATTATATCCCATTGATGAATGCAGCCATTCTATATCTCTCCTTTCCTTCTTACTAATTTTACTCAGCATTATAATCTCCATGTCTAAGCATTTGTAAGCAAATTTCATAATTATGTTATTCCTTACAGCCTTATAGATTTCTATTGTGTAGCTCTACCATTGTTTCCTTATCTAGTCTTTTGTTCTCAGGCACACAGGTGTTTCCAGAATCTGGCTGTTGTTAATAGTGCTGCAATGAATATAGAAGTGCAGAGAGTGTTTCTGCTTTGTATCTTTGGGTGTCCAGAATATATTCCCAGGAGTGATCTTCTGGGTTAAATGGAAGCTCGATATCAAGTTTTTTAGGAATGTCCATTTGTTTTCTGAAAGGGCTGGACTAGCCAACATCCCCACCAACACTGAATGAGAGTCCCTTTTTCCTACATCTATGACAGCACTGTTTGTTCTTGCTGTTTTGCATATGTGCTAGAGCACATATGCAAAGGTGTGTGATTATATCTCATGTTTTTTTTGATTTGCATCTTACTGATTATTGATAAAGAGCATAGCTTTCATAAAACTTTTGGCTCTTTGAATTTCTTCTTTGAGAAAATTTCTATTCATTTATTCTCCCCTTGGTTTGAAAGGACTGCATTTTTATTTTGCTTAATTTCTACCAGTGCCTTGTATAACTTGAATATTCATTGTTGGCATAAACTTCACAAGTCAGTCTTTTGGGAAAACAATATGGACATTCCTCAGAAAACTAGAAATCGTGCTTTCATTTGACACAACAATATCACTCCTGGGGATATGGCCTGCAAGCCCAAACTACAGATCAGAAGCACCATCTGCAATTCTATGTTCATCGCAGCACTATTTATAGAATCCAAAGAATGGAAACAACCAAGTGCCCGAGAACAGGTGACTGGATAAAGAAACTGAGACATCCGCGCAATGTAATACTATATTGCTGTTCGGAAAAGTGAAGTTATGAAATTTGCCTGTAAATGTAGATACTTGGAGATCATCATGATGAGTGCTGTTAATCACAGGTAAAGTACATATTTAGAATTACTGCATTAATGTGTGGGATATAAATCAAATAGTGTGAAACTACTGTTTACAGCCACACAAAATATCCAATAGGGCTTGTCAAGGGTTTCAATCTACCACAAATGTGTGTGGAGTGAAGGGTAGGTATGATACAAGGGATCAGTTTGACAATAATAGTTGGAAAAATTAATGTTAAAGTAGAACTGAGTATTGAATTTAGCTAAATTAGTATACATGATAGCCCTTTAGTGTCTTGTGCAAAACACAGTGGGCAAAAGGAGAGAGACAGAGAGAGAGACAGAGAGGGAAAGAGGTATATATGCAGAAGAGGCAGAATTGGGGGGTTGTGGAGGAGGGAAAAGGGACAAAGGGATGTTGGGAAATTTGCACTGGAGGAGGGATGTGTGTTGGGACATGTATGTCTGAAAGCCATCATGGACAGCTTCATTATTGCACGGTGTTTAATAAAACAAACCAACACAGAATTTATCTATATTTTGGTTAATGGTCTCAAGCAGTCAAAATTATATTTAGACAGAGATCTATTAAATTCATTACAGCTGAACCTCATTAAGCATTCATTTTAAACTCCAAGAGAAAACATGAGCTGTGACTTATTCAGGTGTAAGTCTTCCTGCGCAGTTTGTAAAAATTTTTCATTACTGAAGCAAAACACCAAACAACAGCAACAACAACAACAAAAAAAAACAGAATATAGGCATCTAAATAGGTTCACACTACTTACCTAATAGATTAGATCTAGAAATAGTGAGTAAAAATAGATGAAATATTATATTATATGTTGCTTACTTTTATTTATAAATTATATGTGGATATATATGTTATACATATGCATATATAATATATATGCACACATCTATCAGGACACAGTATCATCAAAAATGGTGTAATTTTAATATATATAGAAATATATACAATTACACAATAATAAATATACACATCTGAAGTCATACATAAAGTGACTTCTATATACTTCATATATTTATTCACTATATGTGAATTTGATACAGAAAATTTAACTTCACTGAAGATATTCAGTATGATTGAAAGTCCAACTATAATTTTCTATGATCTAATAATATGACAAGACACTGACTCTTATTTTGTTTCTCTTCTCACCTTTTCTTCACCAGTTCTGCACCTTTCAGGATTGCTCATAATCATCTGTTTTATAAGAACCCTGGGAAGGATACAGTTACATCAAAGAGGAAGAAAAGCATTTGACAAAGATCTTTATTTCCCTAAATAAATTGAACAGCTGCTCCAGAGAATGACTGGATTTTAAAACTTTTGCTCTTCTATCAACAATTAGTGTCGAATGTTGAGTCTGTCTTATCAGGTAAAATTTATTATTCTCCAATGATGACCATTCCCCAATTCTTCTTTAAGTCATACAATATGTTATTTATCAATGGATCCTCCATCTGTTACCAATACATGGGATATCTGTTTTTTGGTTTGTTGTCTTGGTCCAATTCTTCCAAAGTTGTGTACCTGGGCCAAAATTATGAGAGATCTATTAAGTTTCTTAAATAATAACTATTAAGTAAACACTGATATTTTAGCAGGAAAAATTACCCATTATTACACTTGAAGCCTATTTCCAAAAGACAGCATTTATAAACTAAGCTATTTGATATATTTGGAAATTATTTGTATTAATTCTCTCAACCATTTTTCTTTTTTTTCTAATGTTTCCATATTTTAAAAAATCAAAATAAAACATTTGTCATCAATTTCAAATTGTGGCTATCTTCATCATGCTGAAAACTATGTCGAGGCTTTTTACAGAAGGGAAAAAATGAGATGATATATAAAAGAAAGTCAGGCAGCTGGACTTCTCCCTAACAATAATGAATTCATGATCATGAAATTTTGTTCTTTTAGACAAAGACATTATGGCAATTAATTGATAAAGATTGCATCACCATTAGCTTCACTCAAAAAGCTGGGAGGTGTTTATATTTCTTTTAAAAAAATTAAGTTTAGGGGCCAGAGTAATAGCTTAGTGGGTAGGGTGTTTGCCTTGCACTCAGCCAGCCTGTGCAGGCCCGGGTTTGATCCCCAGCAGCCCATATGGTCCCCTAGCACCGTCAGGAGTAACTCCTGGAGTTCAGAGCCAGGAGAAACCCCTGAGCATTGCCGGGTGTGACCCAAAAAAAGCAAAAAATAAATAAATAAATAAATAAATAAATAAAAATAAAAATTTAAGTTTAAATTTATATGAGATGAGTACCCAGAGAATTCTCAAACTCAGCCTTATCTCTCCATTTGCAATAAAATTTTAAATAATCCAATAGTTCAATATCCTGGAACATAAGAAATAAATATTCTTTTAGAAATTAACATTTAAAAATTATTAATATCAAATATTTAGTTATAGAATTATGTGAGTGAATATTTGCTATAAAGAAAAACACTGGGGAGGGAGCAATAGTACAGCGGGTAAAGCATTTACCTTGCACGTGGCCAACCCGGGTTCTATCTCTGTATCCCATATGGTCCCCTGAGCTTCCCCAGGAGTAATTCCTGAGTGCAGAGCCAGGAGTTATCCCTGAGCATTACTGGGTGTGACCAATAAAGCAAAAAAAAAAAGTCTCATGTATACTTAAGTGAAAAATTATATACCATGGTCAATATAAAAGTAAATACATGTTTTAGTATATATGTGTCTGGGAGCACTGCTGGGGTCCCCGACAGTGTCAGGAAGCGAGTTCTGAAGCCGTCGGGAAATGGATGAAGACTCAGGAATCCGATGCAGTTTTGAAAGGGCTTTACTATCACAGGTTCCAATATACAATCCAAGAGCAGAGAAAACCTCCTGACTCTGGGTTCCCAGCTAGGCCCCAGCCAGGTGTAGACCAAGATTGCTGCCACCACGTGTTGAGGCCCAACAGAGAATGGAGAGGACGGAGAAGCAAAACACAAAGGGAAGCCAAAATGGCAAAAGGGGGAAAAAGAGAGCCTCTTTTTTCTTGCAGCTTATTTTACAGCTAGAAATCCGCCCAAACTCCCCAGCCGCACATTCTGAGCTGGGCTATCTAGAGATGAAAACAGAAAAATAGCTCTGTAGAAATGTAGCAACTTCAGGAGACCATCTGGCTGTTTACAAGGACCCAGAGCTAATTAAAAGCCTCCTAGCAGAGCTGGGAGAAGCTATAAGTTAAATGTAACTTCCCCTGGCAGGAAGGATCAAATGCCCTCAGGTAATTTCTCCCAGCACCTCACCTAATGTCTTGAGCCAAGATCTGCCTGGAATTACCTTTATAGGGTAGAGAAGGGGTTTCTGAGATGGCATGCCTCTGTACCAAAGACTAATACTAATGCCAGTTAAATATTTCTCCAAGCCTTCACAAGAGTCTCTTCTACTTCACAGTATGTTGCAGGACACCTAAAAGCCTAGGCCTCTGTATCTGCCCTGGATTGCCTCCCTGCCGGTCACTTCATAGATAGGGGGGTAGTCTGAATGTGGCAGTCTTATCTGACCATGTATTCTGTACTGGCTGGAATAAATATTCTCTCATGCTACCACAATCATCATGGGACTAACTAGATCTTACCAGCATATTTGCCTGGCCACATAGGATCCCTAAGTAATTAGACCAGAGAGAAATGCTGTTTGCCTCCAAGCAAACAAGCATGACTCCCTGATATACTCAAAGGCAACTAAAATACAAAACATGAAGTAGAAGAGACTTGTGAAGGCTTGGAGAAATATTTAACTGGCATTAGTATTAGTCTTTGGTACAGAGACATGCCATCTCAGAAACCCCTTCTCTACCCTATAAAGGCATTTCCAGGCAGATCTTGGCTCAAAACATTAGCATATTATAGGGCCTAGATGAGGTGCAGGGAGGGATTACCTAAGGGCATTTGACCCTCTCTGCTTTCCATAACCGTGGGAGGGGAGGTCCGAGTTGCAGGGGTATAATACTAGCCTGCTTCCTCTCTTGCATGCTTCTTTTTGGGATCTCTCTCTGTGACCGCTCACCCTTCTTGGGAGTCTTGTCTTCTCCTTTTACAGGGCCTTTACACGTGGTGGCCGCCATCTTGGCCTACATGTGTCTTGGGTTCTAGCTTGGAATCCTAAGCACAGGACTTTTCCTATTGCTGACTTGTATGCCTGAACCTGTGATAAGTAAAGCCTTTTAAAACTGCATCGGATTCCTGAGTCTTCATCCATTCCCCGCTGGCTTCAGAGGTAGAAGGGAACTCGCTTCCCGGCACTGTTGGGGACTCCGGCGGAACTCCCTGACAATGGTAGTTTTGTATTTTAGTTGCCTTTGAGCTATCAGGGAGCCATGCTTGCTTGCTTGGAGGCAAACAGCATTTCTCTCTGGTCTAATTACTTAGAGATCCAACGTGGCCAGGCAAATATTCTGGTAAGATCTAGCTAGTCCCACGATGATTGTGGTAGCATGAGAGAATATTTATACCAGCTAGTACAGAATACATGGTCAGATAAGACTGCCACATTCAGACAACCCCCTATCTATGAAGTGACCTGCAGGAGGCAATCCAGGGCAGATGCAGAGGCCTAGGCTTTTAGGTGTCCTACAACATATATGGGTAAATTTTTATGTGAATGTAATGAAGGATGAATAAATATTAAAAACAGGGACTAGGAACCTTGAAATTAACTCCAGAGATGTTACTCTACTTTATAATACATACCATATGAAGAGATAGACATATACAAAAATGCAGCCAAGCCAATATTGATGGGATAAGAACTCTAGAACTGGTTATCCATTCACTATTGTATTCTGAATAATGGCTCTAATTCTTAAAGCAATGACCACCAAGAGGCAATTTCTCTCTCTCTTTTTATAATTATTTAGTCCTTTAACTATGCCTAGGAAAATATATACATAAGTAATAGACTACTGATAGAGGTTATAGGCATTGTCTCAAAATAATCAATGATGACAAATATGTAACTAAATTTCTAAAATCAAGTCTGTGCAATAAAAATCACATATTTGTTTAATGCAGATATTTAATTAATCCAAAAAAAATCTAGCAGCTGTCTTCATTAGATTCCCTAGGTTTGGGTACAGTAAGAATTTTACTGTCTGTCTTGACTGCAGCCTGGACACCACATGAAGCTGTCAGAAAACTGGAAATAATATTAGAAAAGAAGACATTTCAGTGAGAATAAGGTGTCTGTTTGAATTAAGTTCAGCCGCAAGTCCTATTTCCCACCTAAGAATGATGTTAAGGGTAGTAATTTAAACCATCAAGATTCCTGTTGAAATACAGTTACATGATTTGCATGCTCTAAAAATCTACTTTTCAGTGGTGGGATAGCTCAAATGATATAAATGAATGCATCTAAGTTAAGCCTTTTTTTCCACAAATATGTTCTACTTAAACAAGAAACTCTTCAAACTGTTAAATGTGGATAACAGAATGAATAGATAATACAAACTTAACATGGACTCAACAAATCAGGTTTGCTTTGAGCTAAAAAGAGCATCACTTTCTTTTATATTGTTTTTACAGTAGAATTACCCTGCAGATATAAGCACTGCATTAAGTTGACATATTTAGACAATAATTTTAAGTTTTAAGAAAATATGGAGGGTTTGGGCATGGAAGTTAATAACCCTATGTCTTATATCTCCCAAAGAATGGGTTCATGGACAGAATGCAATATTAAAAAAAACATTATTTAAGAGATAATGCTGGAGAGATAATACAGTGAGCTGGGCATTTGACTTGCATGCAGCTGATCTCCCTTCAGTATCCGGCATCCTATATGATCCCCTGAGCACTGCCAGGAGTAACTCCTGAGTACATAGCCACGAGTAACCACTGGGCATTACTAGCTATGACCCAAAAGGCAAAAAAAATTAAGAAAGTGATAATGACAGCAATTATCTTCTTGGTCCTAAGTTGTTAATTTAAGATCAAGATAAATTTGAAAAGACTCTTCCTCAAGCATAGGAAGTGGACATCCAGGATGATACTGCAGTTTTGTTGATTCTCCTCCTTTGAGATTTCAGGTCTCCCACCTTTACTCTTTCCTCCCTCCTCGAATGGGTGAGAAGAATTGGAACCCAAGGTCCTGCATGCATATACCATGCAGAACAGTTTGTATACTAATTTTAATGTTACCTCCATATGTTTGTCAATATTAATGCATTGGTAATAGGATAGTTCTTAAAAACTGAAAAATGTTGGTTTATAGCAAGAAACATAATTTATTCCACACTTTTCAAGACAATTAATTGTTCTAGATATGATGTGATACCAACTTAAGTGTTCTATACTAGCTGATATGTATGAAAGAATGATGCAGTAAATCTTGTTTACTACAAGATGCAGTATGTCCCATACTAGCTGATATTTATGAAAGAAAGATATAGTAAAACTTTTATTAAATTTATTTATCTAAATTTATACTTCTCAGAAAGCTATAGTACATTGCCTGTGATAATGGCAGACTGAAATGGAAACTAAAAAGTAGGTAGTAAAGGATTATGTTGTTCAGTTTGTCTTGCTTACAATGTGTCTTGACATCTCCCACAAATCAAGGTTTTAAGATTATGTGTCATTTGATACACTGGGACCTTATGGTAGTCAAAGTTCCATGAAATTTAAAAAGAAGTCATCCATGTAATGACACTATGCTGCTGCTATTAATAAGATATATTTAAGGATGAAATTTTTCACTCATGCATTGTCAATTGGAGTCCACCTGGATCACTGTGACCTCTATCAGGCGTGTCTGGAGCAAAGTTTTACATAGACTTCCAAGATTGCTCACTTGTTTTTGTTTTTCTAATGACAGAAGATAGTGAAGCCACAGCCAAAAATCCTTTGTCCATCTCAATTCTCTTAAGATGTTGAATCATTCAAATAAATTATAGCATGCAGAAAAAAAGACGAATTTCATGAAGTACAATATTGAAAATTGCTTGCTTTAGCTTTGTAGGATTTGTTTTTAGTAAGAGTTCATTAAGGGCAAAAGCAATAGTACAGTGAATAGGGCATTTGCCTTGCATGAAGGCATCCCAAGTTGGATCACCAACATCACATATGGTCCACCAGCACTGCCAGGAGTAATTCCTGAGCGCAGAGCTCAGGAGTATCCCCTGAACATCACAGGGTGTGACCCAAAAAGCAAAAAAAAAAGGTCTGTAAAATTTGCCCTCAATGATTGATAACCAAGTTATAAATCTATGTAAAACTTTGCATCAGACACACATCAGATAGAGGAATATAATTTGGTTATCAATCACTGTGGGCAAACTTTACTGATCCTGTTATTTTTTGCTTTTGAGGTCACACCCAGCAATACTCAGGGGTACTCTTGGCCCTGCAAACAGGATTTGCACCTGGTCGTGCTGGGGACAATATGGGATGCTGGTGCTATAACCCAGGTTGGCCTTGTGCAAGGTAAATGCCCTATCTGCTGGACTGTTGCTCCAGCCCTTAATGACTTCTAAAGAGGATATAATTCCCTAGCTGGAATATCAGGGAATTATATTGTGTTGTCTGGGCAACAGTAAACTTTTTTTTACAATTTCTATTTATTTTTTGTATATGTATTGCAGATTTATTTTTTCTACATATTTGGCCTCAAGCTTAGATAAAAATATTTTGTGTTGCAACTATATTTCCTCTGACTTGTTAGAGTCATATTTCCCTGTATTTCAAAGGATGGCGGCATTAATAGTTCCTAGAAGAGTTTTCAGTAAGATAGACTATATTGCCACCAAGCACTGCTGGAATAATCTCCAGGTGTAGCTTCCTACAGTGCAGGAATTTCACTGAAGCTTACAGTGAAATGTGAGGACTCTTATTTTGTTTTGTTTTCATATAAAGAAGGTAGAGGAACGCTGCGTTATTTAATGTTTGTTTGGGCACCTGGTGGTGCTCAGGACTTACTTCTGGCTCTGGTCTCAGGGGTCAATCCTGACTGCTTGAAGAACCACATGGAGTGACAAGAACTCAGGGCACCAGAGTTCAAGGCAAATTCCCTACTTATACTATTACTTGGCCCCAATAATTTTCCTGAAAAGGGGGCATTTGACCAAACACATTTGGAAATCAATATCCAAGAACTTGGTAGAAACACAAATTTTCTAATATAAGTACAAACACTTTCTATTTTTGAAGAATTCCCATATTATTTTCCAAAACAGCTAGACAAGTCAAAATTCCTACCAGCAATGAAAGTGAGTCCCTTTCTCCCCCACCTTACCAGCACTGGTTATTCATTTTTTACTTGTGCTAGTGTCTGTGCTGTATGATGATATAACCCATGGCAGTTTGATTTGCATCACCCTCAGGGTGATCAATGATGTAGATTCAATTAATTTTTTTTTGTGATAAAGAGGAACAAACCGTATCAGGTGGTGTTGGTGTGGTATATGTGTATGGAGGCGGGGTGGAGGGCGTGAATGAGGGCTTGTTGTTTTGAGACTGTGGCATGTATGTTTTAACAAGCCATCCAAGATTCTTTTTTTAAGTATTTTATTATACCACTGTGAGATATACAATTACAAAGATATTCATAAGATGTTCATATTTGGGTTTTGGTCATACAGTGTTCCAGCACCCATCTCTCCACCAGTGCCCATTTCCCACCACCCAAGTCCACGATTCTCTGCCCCCTCCCTAGTCTGCCTCCATGGTAGGTTCTTTATTTCTTTCCTTTGTTCTCTATCTCTTTCTCTTTTCCTTCTCTTACACATAGTGGATTACAGTAAATACATTAAAAGGTTGTCATGTGTATCTTTTTGCCTATATTTAATGCTCAGTTCTAGTTTGGTATTAGTGCTTTCGACAATTGTTAGCACACTGTTCCATTTTCTGTCTAACTTAGCCTCTGACTCCCATGCGTTTGTGATAATTTCCACCTTTGACAAGACCTCCTGATCCATGTTAAACTTGACCTTGTGTATTGGTATGATGATATGTACAAATATATATTTTTATCATGCAAATAAATGCAATCATTCTATATCTGTCTCTTTTTCTGGCTAATTTCACTCAACATGATATTCTCATATCCATTAATTTATAGGCAAATTTCATAACTTCATTTTTCCTAACAGCTGCATAGTATTCCATTGTGTAGATGTACCAAAGCTTCTTTATCAAGGCATCGATCCTCGGGCACTCTGGTAGTTTCCAGACTCTGGTTATTGTGAATAATTCTGCTATGAACATAAAGAGACTCTCAGACATGGGGCAGAGCTGCTCCTTGCTCTCCCTGTGCCCAGCTGCTCATGAGGCTCCAGTGAGGCATGGCGGGTTCTAGCCCTGGCCTGCCACCTCAGCAGAGCCTCACAACAAGCCAGACCACCCTCCACTACTCCATGGGGCCTGCCATTTTCCACATCCGGACTTGTCTCTCATCACAATTCCACCCAGCAGACCAGACTATCACAGCCAGGATCATCCACACCCACACTGCAGCAGTTTCTTTTCAATCGGCCCAGGTATGCTGAACCAGAGACTCTCAGACATGGGGCAGAGCTGCTCCTTGCTCTCCCTGTGCCCAGCTGCTCGTGAGGTGCCCAGGAGGCATGGCGGGTTCTAATCCTGGCGTGCCACCTCAGCAGAGCCTCACAACAAGCCAGACCACCCTCCACTACTGCCTGGGGCCCGCCATTTTCCACATCGGGACTTCCCTCTCCTCACAACTCCACCCAGCAGACCAGACTATCACAGCCCGGATCATCCACACCCACACTGCAGCAATTTCTTTTCAATCCGGCCCAATTATGCTGAACCAGAGATTCTCAGGCATGGGGCAGAGCTGCTCCTTGCTCTCCCTGTGCCCAGCTGCTCGTGAGGCACCCAGGAGGTGTGGCAGGTTCTAATCCTGGCATGCCACCTCAGCAGAGCCTCACTACAAGCCAGACCACCCTCCACTACTGCATGGGGCCCGCCATTTTCCACATCCGACTTCCCTCTCGTCACAACTCCACCTGCAGACCAGACTATCACAGCCCAGTCGTGTGGCCACTAGCGGCCATGCGGTTCATCTATAAATGCTTTATTTAGAGGTGATTACAACAGTATGTCACTTGCACAGCAAGCCTGGCAAGCTGCTCGTGTAGTATTTGATATGCCAAATACCAGTAACATTTATATTAGGTCATTCCCATGACCTATTATAATGGTTTGAGGCTCTCTATGTTCCTGGAGCAAGCGGATGCCTTTGGGTTCTACTAGCATGAGACGGGACATATGGAGATATTAGTGGTGCCCGCTCTAGCAAATAGATGATTAACGGGAAGATAGTGAATATAGTGATAGTGATGAACATAAAAGTAAGGATGGTGTTTCTGATGCATAATTTTGGCTTCTCCAGATATATTCCCAGGAGTTGTATGACTGGGTCAAATGGGAGTTCAACTTCTAGTCTTTGGAGGAATGTCCATATTGTTTTCCAGAAAGGCTGTTCCAGCCAGCATTCCCACCAACAATGGATGAGAGTCCCTCTTTCCCCACGTTCACGCCAGAACTTGTTGTTCTTGCTCTTTTGGATATGTGCCAGTCTCTGTAGTATAAAATGATATCCCATTGTTGTTTTGATTTGCATCTCTCTGATGATTAATGATGATGAGCGTTTTTTTTCATATGATTTTTGGCCATTCTAATTTCTTCCTTGTTGAAGTTTCTGTTCATTTCTTTTCCCCATATTTGATGGGGTTAGTTGTTTTCTTCTTGTAAAGTTCTACCAGTGCCTGATATATCCTGGATATTAACCCCTTGTCAGATGGGTATTGGGTGATTATTCTTTCCCATTCTGTGAACTGCCTTTGTATCTTGGTCACTGTTTCTTTTGAGGTGTAGAAGCTTTTTAATTTCATGTAGTCCGATATGTTTACCTTTTCTTCTAGTTGCTTTGTTAGTGATGTTTATTCTTATATATAACCTTGGAAATTATTATATCGCTCAAGCATTCTTAAGTCACTGTATCTTGTTTTCCTTGGGTGGTTTAAGTAATTAACATTTTCTTGCTATGTGCCCCCTTCTTTAGTTCTTTCTATATTCTCACCCAAACTTATCCTATCTAAATATCTAATCATCTTTTGGGATAAAGATCATGCTAAATTCCATTAGGAAGATTTTCTAAACCCTCAGGCAGAATTGACATTATAGGTACTTTTACCAACTGCATATATTTCTCATTACACTTCTAGATCCTTCCAGTCTTATTCATGCTATTTTCTCAATTATCTTTTCTAAGAAGATATTGATTTACTCTGTATGGTGAGGATATTGTTTATTATAGCATATAAGAAAACTTTTTAGGAGCTGAGTAAATAGTACTTTCCCTTATTTGGAATAAATATATTGGTTGGTAATTTTCACTAAATAATGACCTTCTCAAAATAATGCTATAGTGAAAAATAATTTTTTCTTAATTCATATTTAGTACTTCCTCTAACAGAAACTGTACTGAAATGTTTAAAGTTATGAAAACACTCTAAAGTTTTATAATTTATGACACCATGAACATTACATGACATTTAAAATAATAAGTAAAAACATAATTAAATATAGAGCAAGATTTTTAGTAGATCGATATTTAAGGTTCATTCAAGTCTCCATGTGAGCCCAATGAGTTTCTCAGGCCCATCTGTCATGTTAATATTTTATTCAGTTTCTATCAATGAATGCCAAGGAAGAGTTACTACTTTTATATAAACCTCAACACAAAGGATTTAGATAATTAAAAATTATAGAATTCAAACAGTCTGCTAAACATAAACAGAAGAATAAAAATACACTTGGCATAATAAAATAAAATAATATAAGTTTAACTAGTCTAAGTACAAAATGCTTTGAAATACCATTAAGAATTGAAATTCATTTGCCAAGAAATAATTTATCTGATATATCATTTAAAATACTTTTTCCCAAGTTAATGTTTTACTAATTGAAACACACAAATCTATATCCATATTTATATCTACATCTATGTCTAATGGGGTATTTGGTTTTTAAATTTCTTCTGTTCCTGTTGTTTATTTCTCAGTAGAAGGCATAATCCTTTGTTTATGACTTTGAAATTGGCTTATATAGAGATGATTATGATGTTCATTCGTAGAATTGTGACTTCAGGTGAGAAATAAGCAACAGGAACAGATAAACTCAGCAATGGAGAAACTATTTTCATGCAAATATCCCAAAGTCACAGAAAGATGAGAAAAATATTATAGAATACAAAGGATGTGACAAAATATTATTTTAAAATATTGAACAATTTTTCTACTTTTTATGCAAAAGAATCAATCTTCATTTTTCAGTGATATATTCATATATCTCTAAATACCATTAAACTAGTTCTCCAAGAGAAATTACATTCACTTGTTTCTATTACTAAATTAAAAGTGCTATGAACAGGCATGTCTATTCAGGTAGTTTTTGTAAGTCAGAACTGGAAGCAGTGCTATAGTTTAGGCATTTGGAAAGAGAAACCAAATTTACATAACAAAATGAGAGCTTGCTGTATAGTTGATAAGATGTTTTGTTGACTTTGTGTATTAAAATTATGTTTAAAGGAGAAAAATTGTGGAATGCATTATCATCTAAATTAGTCAAAGACAAAAACGTTCTGACTATAAAAAAAACAATATAGACGATCTATTAGTACAAAACCCTGACAGTGTTCTCAACTATATTTAAACAAGTATTATTATATGGTGACAGACTTTTCTGATCAGTTTGTAGTGATACCTGCCATTAATAAGCTACTATGTCATCAAAGAGGAAGCAGAATAACTATCATTTTAAGTCATGTGAAATTTAGCAACCAGATGCCATTGGGCTACACTGGCTACACTGGCATGTGATAGAGCCAAATGGAAATATTACTAGCGTCTGCTCGAGCAAATCGATGAATAATGGGATGTCAAGTGATGAAGTGATCAGGTGAGATTTTGCTTATATATTGGTTATTCACAAATCAATGGAATGGATATTGAGGCATCAATTTTATATGTTAAGAGGAACAATATCACATACCTGGTCATATCAAATTATTTGCAATGAATTCTAAATGTATGACTCATGTATTAATTATAGCTCAAGTGGCACGATGTTGGAACAGAAATAAACAGCAGAATATAGAGGGAGAAAGTCTGAAGATGAAAGTTGGCTGCATTGTAGAAGAACTCATAACCTCCCCCATCTAGTAAACTGCACATGTAGTAAAAGAAACATGGAGAATTCATATCTCTGTTCCCAACTCTTTTGTTTATTCCTGCTCTCTCTACATTTATTTGCGTATTGCTTCTTTTCATATAAATATCTTCATTTCTTATATATGTTTATTCCGTCTGTGATTATCTTTGATCTTTGAAATACGACTTCAATGCCTGTTCATTGTAAATTGCAACATAGTCCCTCTCTTAAAGTTATAGATGTGCTACTATTAGTAAATATAAGAAAGTTTGAGGTTATTTTTTTGTATATAAAATAAGGATAATTTTCTTAATGTATATGGAATAGCATCATTTGCAAATCTAGTACTTATTCTTACATATATTTTCTTAAAATGTCATTCACTTACAATCTTTTCATTTCCTTTATTAATTCTATCTTCCCTAAATTTAAACATTCTGATGTAGGATTTTACTTATTTTTGTTGGTGGTGGTACATATAAATTTAGCAGGAAATTGAAAGAGCAAGATGGTAGTCATATATAAGTTTATTTGGAAGAAAATTCCCTGATGGTGTAATAATGTAATATAAAAATCCTGCATAGGAAAGAAGTTTATTGCCTTTATCCTATTCTTTTTAAATACATAAAATGTGGTCAATTATTTTTGATAATATGGCCATATTATATGTTACAATATATAAAGTTGACTTCTCGACCTAGTTACACATAACTGCTGCATTCAGAGATGTTTGTTCCATTGAGTGTGAATGGGGCCTCTGGAACTAGTTCATTTTTCATAAACATAGTTATCTTTAGATTCAGCTGTAGACCTATCTTTCCAAATTCTAGGTCGAAGTCAGCCAGCATTTGTGGTGCTTGGCTAATGTTTAGTGTTATTAGAACGATGTCATCAGAAAAGCGGAGGTGGTGTATTTGCCGAGCATCTATCTTCACTGCCATTCCTTCCCATTCTAATTGTCGCATGATGTTCTCGAGCGTGGTGCTGAAGAGTTTTGGTGAAATGGTATCACCCTGTTGAACCCTTCTTTTGACATCAATGATCACTTCTTTGTAGAATGGTGAAATCCTGGTGGTGAATCCATAATACAGCTCACGAAGGATCTTGATGTATTAGGTTTGAACACCCTGTTTGACTAGGGCTTTGATGACTGCTTCAGACTCCACAGAATCAAAGGCTTTCTGTAAATCAATGAACGTGAGACAGAGCTGCATCTTGTGCTCCCTAAAAACCTCAATGAGCTTGGTTACTGTGTGACTATGGTCGATTGTGCTGAATCCTTTCTGGAAGCCAGCTTACTGGCATGGTTATCCTTCATCTAGTGTTCTGCTAATCCTGTTCAGGATGACTCCTGTGAACAGCTTGTAGATGACGGACAGCAGGCAGATGGGGCGGTAGTTGCGGATGTCGTGAATGTGTCCCTTCTTGAACAGTAGAACTGTCCTGCTGGTTTTCCACTGAGAGGGCACCTTACATTCCGAGAGGTAGCATGTGAAGAGCACATCTCTTTGACTCCACCATTCTCCCTGCATTAACATACGCCTCAGAGACCTGTGCCCTACGAAAGAAGGATGAGAATGCTATTCGGGTCTCCCAGAGAGGAAGAAAAAGAGCTATGCTTGGAATATCCTCACTCAAGAGAGAAAAGGAATCTGGAGTTCTGACCTCCATCGCTATTCCAGAATCAGGGACGCTGTCTCGTTTGCCAAGACATCAAAAATCAGATGGGCTGGACATGTAATGCGATTTGGAGACAACCGCTGGACTAGAGCCATTACCGACTGGATCCCACTGGATGTCAAAATATCATGTGGCCACCCACCTACAAGATGGTCAGACTTCCTTGTAAAGACCCTAAAGGAATGGTTTGAGGCTCTTCATATTCCTGAATCAACCAGATGCCATTGGGCTACAGTGGCATGTGATAGGGTTCAATGGAAATGTTACTGGTGACCGCTCAACAAATCGATGAATAACGGATTCAAGTGACCAAGTGATATAAAGTTATTCTAGACCCAGATGAAATAAGACCTTTTAATCTGAAATGCAAGTACACTTTTCTTTTTAAAAAATTACTTGACAGAAGTGTGAGCTATCTCAATTGAGTTGAAATTTACGAAAGGTACTCTTAAGTGTTTCATTTCAATGTTAACCAGTCATTTATTTGAGAAGTTATATTATTTTACTTAGGCGTGATTTACTTTTAATATTACTTTAATATTACTGTCAATGGTTTCAACGGTATGTTTTGAATTAATGAAGTGACCAGTGCAAAGTAATTTTAGTTCCAGCAAAATTTAGATAATAATAAAATGTTCGGTGTGCCAGGCAAGTAATATATCATGATTACAAACTTCTTTCACCACTAGTTAGGAAAAATGCTCCTCTTTCTATATGATTTTGAGTAAGTAAATAAGCCTATATGCAACAGTGCAGCCTTTATTTTTAAATATATCCTTTGTGTTCTAGCTGTTAAAGTAAAAAAGAGATAAAATAAAATATTGTCTATTAATAAACTCTGTGCTTGATCTTTCTGTCAATTTTAAATATCATATAACTGTTAATAACACTGAGTATGTGTCCCTTTGGTCTCATTATAATTACAAAGCGTAAAGAAGGCAAAAATTAAGAAATGTAATATACATTTATAAGACTACATTTTAATACATATTTTGATGATTAAAAATTAAGCTAAGATGTTCTACATAAAGAGATGCTAAAATAGAGAGCCTCTATATTAGAGATAAGTGAGTGTTTTTTTGTTGTTTGATTTGCCTTTTTGCTAAAATCATAAGAAATAACTTAAGACTCTCTATACCATCAAATATAACCAAGAAAAGATTAAGTCATTTCTATTTTTTCTACCCAACTCATTGCATTCCCCCATCCATAGAGGAAAATTTCAGAATTGACGCCTGAAACAATATAAACGTGAAAGCCATTGAAAGAGGATCTGAACACCCAATTAGTCTAAATTAGTCTAGCTGAAAGAATCCGCGTTGAATTCATTTTCTCTTGATAAGCATGGGTAAAACTAAACTGATGGTCCAGTAGTGCAACAGAGGAAGTATATAATGGAGCTTTTCTTGGGCCTTAAGGGGAAGCTTTAGTAGGGGTTTTGAAGCAGGGCAATTAGAGAAAAAGAATGACTACAGTTCCTGATATAGTGAATACTTAAAAATTTGGTGGCTGTTATGTTGTTTCATAATTAAACATTTAAAATAATCTATACCCAGTTATGACAGATACTTTTGTTAGAGAGTGTAAAATACTTTTTAGTCAAGAAAATTTAAACAAGTGTTACACTTCTCTAGAACTTAGGATCTGGGGCCCCCAAGGGAGAAACTACTAGCAGACATTACTTTGATCTGTTTTATTGATGTGCTTCTCACTGATAAATTCTTGGTACCTTTTTTTTTTTGAACCTACATTTATCAACTTATTAAAGAAGCACCCTGGAGCAGTTTCTTCCTCAATCCGGCCCAGGTATGCTGGTCCAGAGACTCTCAGACATGGGGCAGAGCGGTTCCTTGCTCTCCCTGTGCCCAGCCGTTCATGAGGCAGTCGGGAGGCATGGTGGGCTCCAGCCTTGGCCCACCACCCCGGCAGAACCTCACAACAAGCCAGACGACCCCCACCCACTCCATGGGCGCCGCCATTTTCCACATTGGACTTCCCTCTCATCAGAACTCCACCCAGCCGACCAGCCCTTCACAGCCCGGATCATCGACACCCACCCTGGAGCAGTTTCTTCCTCAATCCGGCCCAGGTATGCTGGTCCAGAGACTCTCAGACATGGGGCAGAGCGGTTCCTTGCTCTCCCTGTGCCCAGCCGTTCATGAGGCACTCGGGAGGCATGGTGGGCTCCAGCCTTGGCCCACCACCCTGGCAGAACCTCACAACAAGCCAGACGACCCCCACCCACTCCATGGGCGCCGCCATTTTCCACATTGGACTTCCCTCTCATCAGAACTCCACCCAGCCGACCAGCCCATCACAGCCCGGATCATCGACACCCACCCTGGAGCAGTTTCTTCCTCAATCCGGCCCAGGTATGCTGGTCCAGAGACTCTCAGACATGGGGCAGAGCGGTTCCTTGCTCTCCCTGTGCCCAGCCGTTCATGAGGCAGTCGGGGAGGCATGGTGGGCTCCAGCCTTGGCCCACCACCCTGGCAGAACCTCACAACAAGCCAGACGACCCCCACCACTCCATGGGCGCCGCCATTTTCCACATTGGACTTCCCTCTCATCAGAACTCCACCCAGCCGACCAGCCCTTCACAGCCCGGATCATCGACACCCACCCTGGAGCAGTTTCTTCCTCAATCCGGCCCAGGTATGCTGGTCCAGAGACTCTCAGACATGGGGCAGAGCGGTTCCTTGCTCCCCTGTGCCCAGCCGTTCTGAGGCAGTCGGGAGGCATGGTGGGCTCCAGCCTGGCCACCACCCGGCAGAACCTCACAACAAGCCAGACGACCCCCACCCACTCCATGGGCGCCGCCATTTTCCACATTGGACTTCCTTCTCATCAGAACTCCACCCAGCCGACCAGCCCATCATAGCCCGGATCATCGACACCCACCCTGGAGCAGTTTCTTCCTCAATCCGGCCCAGGTATGCTGGTCCAGAGACTCTCAGACATGGGGCAGAGCGGTTCCTTGCTCTCCCTGTGCCCAGCCGCTCATGAGGGCAGTCGGGAGGCATGGTGGGCTCCAGCCTTGGCCCACCACCCCGGCAGAACCTCACAACAAGCCAGACGACCCCCACCCACTCCATGGGCGCCGCCATTTTCCACATTGGACTTCCTTCTCATCAGAACTCCACCCAGCCGACCAGCCCATCATAGCCCGGCTAATGGCCAAGCGGCCACGCCGGTTCATCAATAAAGGCTTTATTTGGAGGTGTTTATAGAGTATGCCTCCCGCACGGCAAGCCTAGCAAGCTGCTCGTGTTGTATTTGATATGCCAAATGCCAGTAACAATTATATTAGATCATTCTCATGACCTAATATAATGGTTTGAGGCTCTTTATGTTCCTGTACCAAGCCGATGCCCTTGGCTCTACAGCATGTGACAGGACATATTGAGATATTACTGGTGCCCGCTCTAGCAAATAGATGATTAACGGGAAGATCGTGGATCGTGATCGTGATTAAAGAAGTCACACCTAAATTAGTATTACTATACACTTGCTCATCTACGTAATACTAAATACTATAAAAGTGTTTATACTTATATTTTTTTCAAATATTTTTCAGCAGTTAAATGATACTTTCCTGAGCACATAGTCAAATCCAAATGTAAATAGGTCCAAACATCCTTCGTCCCTCTTTTAAGATCTGTAGACTGTAGAGAAGATGGATAGTCAACACAGAAAACCAGTTTATTTATTGTTACTTTTATGCTCGTTACATTTTTTATTAAACACCATGTTTTACAAAGTTGTTCATGATAGAGTGTTTCAATCATACAATATTTCAACAGTAATTCCAAATGTTTAAGGATAAGTGACGTTATGGGGGAAAATAGACATTTCAATATTATGAATAGCAAATTATGATTTCATAATTATGAATAATAAAGTTTCATTAAGATGAATAAGTTAGGAAAAGCAATCAGAAATGTACTTCTAGAGCCGCAGCGGCTGGGGAGGCTGGAAGTCGGCTCGCGCGAGCCCAGCTGGCGTGGGATCCTGAGGAGGGCAGATGGGTTTTGAGTGTTGGCCCATTGCCTCTTGGGGGTCCCGGAAGCAGCTGGATGAAACTTGCCCATCAGACTAGCCACCATTTTCGCTGTCCGGATGCTGGGAAACTGCCTCACGACCAGATCCACAGAGCAAAACCAGTTCGAGCCCAGGTAGGCGGCTCCCAGAAGCGGGAATCACTGGGAATTCGTCAGATGGAGTCAGGGTTCGGCCATTCCCCTATCCATTTTGTTGAGCCTGGTGGCCCCGCCCAGGAGCTGCCCGCCGACCAGCAGGCAGAGCTCGCAAGCGGCTGGGGAGGCTGGAAGTCGGCTCACGCCGAGCCCAGCTGAGGATGGGATCCCAAGGAGGGCAGATGGGTTTTGGGTGTTGGCCCATCGCCTTTGGGGGTTCCCGGAAGCAGCCGGTTGAAACTCGCCCATCACACTAGCCACCATTTTTGCTGCCCGGATGCTGGGAAACTGCCTCATGACCAGATCAACAGAGCAAAACCAGTTTGAGTCCATGCCGCGGCCGCAGCGGCGGTCTACTAAAATAGTGAAACAGTAATGTCTTTTAATGCACTGTGCTCCACGAAGAGCAGGAAAGTTTATTTGGAAGGAGATATAAAAAAGGAAAGAAATGACATACAGAATCTGCCAAGTAGTTGGGGTGTGGGAGGGGGAGGGAGGTGGGGACATTGGTGATGGGAGATGGGTTTGGGTGGAGGGATGCGTGTTGGAACACTGTAGAACCAAAACTGTACATGAGCATCTTTCAATTGTATGTCTAAAAAAATAATAAATAAATAAGTAAATTAAAAAAAAAAGAAATGTACTTCTAAAACTTTCCTCTGGTAACAATACAGCAACATAGTAAAACGTATTCTGAAAATGCCTATTTTATTTAGCTTATTTTTTATTTATTTCTTTTTCTTTATTGGGTCACAGGAAGCGATACTCAGGGCTTACTCCTGATCTGAGCTCAGGAATTACTCCTGGCTGTGCTTGGGTAACCAGATGGGATCTAGGGATCAAACCTGGGTTGGCTGCACCAAAGGCAAAGCCCTATCGCCTGTACTGTCGCCTCCAGCCCAAGCCACAGATTGCTTTATATTCAAGGTGTTGATGACTAATTCATTTATCATTCTTTAATAGCTTATATCTCAGAAAGTTTTGAATACATTTTCCTGAAAAGAAGATGTGATATGCCCTACACTTAATACAAACCAATTCCAAACACAATATAAGTCATAATTTGTAGTATATTTCTTAGATATTTGTCTACTTTGAAAATTGTGTTTGGACACAGACATGAGACTAAACAAAGTTTCTTTTCTTTTTTTATGAAATAACGTCTATGACAGGCTCAAATTTGAATAAAATTATTTAGCTTAGTGAGGGCTGTTTTTCTTTGTGGGGTCACACCCAGCAGCAATGCTCAGGGGTTCCTCCTGGCTCTGCATTCAGGAATTACTCCTAGTGGTGCTGGGGTATCATAGGGGGATGCTGGGGATTGAACCCTCGTGGGCCACATGGAAAGCAAATGCCCTACCCACTGGACAATTGCTCTGGTCCCGGCTTTGTTCTTCAATCAATTAGATTATTTAAATTGGAAACAAGTAATATTAAGATGGAAATTATATATGAATGTGAGAATTAAAATAACTTAACTCATTATTAATCAGACTATATATAAGAAGATTCAGCTATGATTATATTTTAGTCAGACATATATGATAAAAAATTATAAAACTGCTTAAATGTGATTTATTCTTAAATCACCTTTAAATTTAATAAATTAAAACATTTTAGTTTATACATCAAAGAAATCTAATGACAAATAGCAAACAATGCTTTATCATTTTTAGCTTTTATATATGATAAATATATAAATAGCATATATGTAAATATTTATATATGAATATATATTACCAAATAGTAAAATACATACACATATGACATATATATGATTTTTTGCTACACTAACTGCTATAAAATGTTTCTAAAGGGAGAATTTATGTGAAATATTTAAATTAACCTTAAAATTTAATGATTGCCCTTGCATAATTTCTATTTTCCAATTGATAAGCACAAAGAAACATTCTTCTGAGAATAAGGAATTTATGAGTGAGTTAGTGATATCAGTGGGTCAAAAAACTGTTTAGTCAAAGATTTAAAAGCAGTGAATAGAGTAAGTATGAGTAATATTTTCATATGTGTCCATTTTTCTTCACTTTCTCATGGCACATTTCCCCCATTAGTTTGCACGTTTCATGATTTTTTTCTAATACAACACGTTTCTCTGAATGTAGTTGAAATTAATTAGGTTGTCTCAAATTTTAAAATGCTAATAAAAGTAAATGAGAAAAGAACAGAAGAATTAGAATACTGGCTTCAATATTAATGAACATTTGATCTATTTATTGCAATCAAAATATAACTTTGAAGCTGATTATAATCACTTTGACTTGGATAGTCTTGGTAGCAAATAACCCTCATTAAGCATCAAGAGACAGACAACCCAAATGACTATATCTCATTGAAGGTCTAATTTAACTTGGAATAATAAATAACACCACATAAAATGAGAAAGGATTAAGGGAATGTCTGCTATCTCATGCATTGCATTAATAGCATTGCTCTGCTATATGCTTGTTAGCAAGTGAAAAGGGAAAAATATATAAAGATTTGATATTATGAAAGCCAAGTCTTTGAAATAATCCTCTGAATGATGATTGATTTTATCTGTGAATTTAGTTAGGTCATAGTACTGACTATTTGACCAAAAGCCAGCCTAAATGTCACTATGAATTTTTTTTTTTTTTTTGTGTGTGTGTGTGTTTTTGTTCTTTTTCTTAAAGATCAGATTAACATTTCAATTTGTAGCCTTATGGGGAAAGCAGATACTCTACAGAATAGAATGGAATACTTCAAATTAGTTTAATATATTAAAACAGAAGAACAGGATATACTCAAAGGAAATAGAATTCTGCTACCAGCTTAGCCTCATTCTCAATACCTACAATAACTATTTCCTGACTCTCTAATCTGTCTGTTTTCCCCTGTCATTTATCTTATTTAATTTATAAAACATGTTTAAGATTGTTTGATCATTGTGATACTGATGCTCCTGAAATTGATAATGGTAATTAAATTAAATATAATAGAAATTAAGTTATGTAAATAAGTGTGCAATTATTTTAAGGTGTTCTTAAATGGATTTTTTTTTTGCATTTTGAGTCCCAACTCTGCCATGCTCAGAGGTTATTTTTGGCATACACTCAGGATTAACTCCCCAGCAGTGCTCAGGAGACCATATGGGATGCTGGGTAATCGAATTTGGATCAGCTGCATACAAGGCAAATGCCCTAACCGCTGTGCTACTCTCCCAGCCCCTAGAGAGCTTACTTTCATTCCTTCTCTTTCTTTCTTTCCTTCCTTCTTCACTTTCTTTCTTTCTTTCCTCCTCACTCCTTTCTTTCTCTCTCTTTCACTCTTTCTTTCTTTCTTTCTTTCTTTCTTTCTTTCTTTCTTTCTTTCTTTCTTTCTTTCTTTCTTTCTTTCTTTCTTTCTTTCTTTCTTTCTTTCTTTCTTTCTTTCTTTCTTTCTTTCTTCTTTTTCTTTCTTCTTTCTTTCTTTCTTTCTTTCTTTCTTTCTTTCTTTCTTTCTTTCTTTCTTTCTTTCTTTCTTTCTTTCTTTCTTTCTTTCTTTCTCTATCTATTCATTCATTCGTTCATTCATTCATCCGTTCATTCATTTGTTCATTCATTCATTCACTCATTCATTCATTGATCTATTTGTTTGTTTAATTCTTTATGTTTATTTATTCATTCATTCATTTATGTATTCATCTATCTATCTATCCATCCATCTATCTATCTATCATCTATCATCTATCATCATCTATTATCTACTTATCAACCTAACCCAGCAAAACAGAAGCATATAGTTAAATTTAATATCCTCAAATTAACGTTTAGAATTTATTTCAATAATACAATATTTTGATACGTTAAATTTTAAAGTACAATTTAAAATTATTTAGTTCCCAATTTACTCTTACTCAGGTATGCTTTGACTTCAGGAAAAGAGATTGTTTGCTTAGAATGTAATCACTTGATCACTTGACATCCTGTTATTCGTCGGTTTTCTAGAGCAGGAGCCAGGAATTTTTCCATTCGACCCTATCACGTGCCAGCATAGCACAATGGCATCTGGTTGCTTCAGGAGTACAAAGAGCCTCAAACCGCTTGATGAAAAGTCTGACCATCTTGTAGGTGGGAGGACATGTGATCTTTTGACATCTTATGTGATCCAGTCTGTAATGGCTCTAGTCCAGCGGTCGTCTCCAAATCGCATTACATGTCCGGCCCATCTGATTTTTTATGCCTTGGCAAATGAGACAGCGTCCCTGACTGGAACAGCAACGGAGGTCGGAGCTCGGATTCCTTCTTTCACTTGAATGAGGTGTGATATTCCAAGCACAGCACTTTCGATTCCTCTTTGGGATACCGAATAGCATTTTCATCCTGCTTTCATAGGACCCAGGTCTCTGAGGTGTATATTAATGCAGGGAGAATGGTGGACTTGAAGAGATGTGCCCGAGTCCGAGGTTCTTTGTCTTTTTAGCTATTTCTTCCATGCTTTTGAAGGCATTCCATGCCGCTCTCTTCCTAATGTGCAGCTCAGGTTTTAGGTCAATCATCATGTTGACTTCTGGACCTAGGTACAGATAACTGCTGCATTCAGAGATGTAATATGCAATAATATTTATTTTACTGAAATATATTATTACTAGAGCATACATTCCATCAGAAGTTTTATGATTCTCTAATTTTTTAGGAATATTTGCCTTAGATCCTTGAGAATACATTATTAATTTCTTAGGAATTTCACTGAAAATGTAAAATGCTTGGGGTAGAAGACTATCTTAACAATATTAATATCTTTGCCTCATAAGGATAAATTTCCTAGTCTTCTATTCCATTCAGTGTAACAGATTATTTTATGAAGAAAGATTTATTTTTTCATGTGAATTTCCAAGCATTTCTAGTCTTCCCTATTATGATAAAGGGAAATTTTGAGGTATTATACTTTATTTTTCTTGATATATTTGATCATAATTTGATATTGAATATAAAAATTACATTTTTGTCTAATAACATGAGCATATGATTTTTTATTTTTCCTTTGTTGCCCTAGTATATTACATTGATTAACTTAAAAATTGCATTTTTATATATATAGTTCATCTTTTCATTACAGGACTGAAATTAAAGGTACTGTAATTAATTATGATCTATAAAAAACTTTTATGTATGTTGTTGAATTTGTTGAGATCCAAACAACTATATTTAATGAGACAATAGCTATAGTTTTCTTTTTACTGGGATGTTGTCTGCTCTTGGTGTTAGGGAATGTTGGAAGTATAAGCTTCCAGAGCAATGGGTTAAAAATATCTTCAGAAATTGGTGCTGGCCAAACTATGTGGCACATATATAATGCAATTTTACCACATTATTTCATGAAAAACCGTAAACTTGAAATGGATGTTTTGTAGTTTGATGAAATCCCATAAAATATACAGAATGTATCCTAGGCAAAACACTCTATGATATTGACTTTAGTGATCTATTCCTTGATACAAATCTGTCGGAGAGGATAAAAATACCTACACATATGATATTACAACTACTTTTAAATCAAACAATAAGCAGGGCCAGAGCAATAGCACAGCAGGCAGCTGTTTGCCTTGAATGCGGCCGACCCAGGTTTGGTCCTCGGCATATCTTATGGACCCCCGAGCATTGCCAGGAGTAATTCCTAGAGCTAACTCAAAACATAAATTATTGTGAAAATATAAACCAAAAAGTAGGCAAATAAAATAGAATTGGGTCCTGCGAAATAGTGCTGGATTCAGGGCCTCGTACTTTGTGTATATAAGGACTGAAGAATAAACCCAGCACCACTTATTTCCCTTAGCACCACTGAACATGACTTCCTCAGTGACCACAGTGCATCTCCAGGTATCAATTTCTAAGCATTACTAGTACTGACTAAGGCTCTATGATCTGGTCTTAGCACTGAGCTATATGTTTGTGATATATAGCTATTGGTGATGCTGATCCTAGTAAGTGCTTTTTGGGAAATCTACTGAAAAATGATAAGGAAAGAAAAATAGACTCAATCATTGATCACTTGATCACTTGAATCCCGTTATTCATCGATTTGATCAAGCAGGCTCCAGTAACATTTCTATTGGACCCTATCACGTACCAATGTAGCCATGGCATCTGGTTGATTCAGGAATATGAAGAGCCTTAAACCGTTCCTTCAGGGTCTTTACAAGGAAGTCTGACCATCTTGTAGGTGGGCAGCCACGTGATCTTTTGACATTCTGTGGGATCCAGTCGGTAACAACTCTAGTACAGCGGTTGTCTCCAAATCGCATTACATGTCCAGCCCATCTGATTTTCGATGCCTTGGCAAATGAGACAGCATCCCTGATTCTGGAATAGCGACGGAGGTCAGAACTCCGGATTCTTTCTCTCACTTGAGTGAGATGTGATATTCCAAGCATAGTTCTTTCGATTCCTCTCTGGGAGACCCGAATAGCATTCTCATCCTGCTTTCCTAGGGTCAGGTCTCAGAGGCATATGTTAATGCAGGGGAGTAGGCTGGAGTTGAAGAGATGTGCCGAGAGCCTGAGGTCCTTTGTCTAGTTAGGTATTTCTTGGATGCTTTTGAAGGCATTCCATGCTGCTCTCTTCCTCCTGCGCAGCTCAGGTTTTAATATGTTGACTTCTCGACCTAGGTACACATAACTGCTGCTGCATTCAGAGATGTTTGTTCCATTGAGAGTGAATGGGGCCCCAGGAACTAGTTCATTTTTCATGAACATAGTTTTCTTCAGATTCAGCTGTAGACCTATCTTTCCACATTCTTGGTCAAAGTCAGCCAGCATTTGTGCCTCTTGGCTAATGTTTGGTGTTATTAGAACGATGACATCAGCGAAGAGAAGGTGGTATAGTTGCCAATGATCTATCTTCACTCCCATTCCTTCCCATTCTAATTGTTGCATGATGTTCTCGAGGGTGGCGCTGAAGAGTTTTGGTGAAATGGTATCACCCTGTTGAACTCCTCTTTTGACATCAATGATCACTTCCTTGTAGAATGGTGAGATCCTGGTGGTGAATCCGTAATACAGCTCATGAAGGATCTTGATGTATTGGGTTTGAACACCCTGTTTGGCTAGGGGCTTCGATGACTGCTTCAGTCTCCACAGAATCAAAGGCTTTCTGTAAATCAATGAACGTGAGACAGAGCGGCATCTTGTACTCCCTACAAACCTCAATGAGCTTGGTTACTGTGTAGATATGGTCGATTGTGCTGAATCCTTTCCGGAAGCCTGCTTGCTGGCATGGTTATCCTTCATCTATTGTTCTGCCAATCCTGTTCAGGATGACTCGTGTAAACAGCTTGTAGATGACGGACAACAGGCAGATGGGGCGATAGTTGCCAATGTCATGAATGTCTCCCTTCTTGAACAGTAGAACTGTCCTGCTGGTTTTCCATTGGGAGGGTACCTTACATTCGGATAGGTAGCGTGTGACGAGCCGAGCTAGTGTATTGATGAGTACCGATGGCAGATTCTTCAGGTGTTCGGGTCTGACTTTGTCTGGGCCTAGTGCTGTTCCCTTCTTTACCTACGAGATGGCATGTTGGATTTCAGAAGGGAGAACATTGGGAATGACATATCCATTACTTTTTTTTATGCCAAAACCAGTAATTAAATCATTAGAAAAAAATATATTTATCTGTAAGAATAAAAGTTTCTTATGTATTTTTGTTTTGAAAAACAATGAGGCTGTTCCTTTTAAGTTGTCTTTTCCTACAATGCAGAGAGGAACATCTATAAAAGACCCACATTCAGTTAGCAGACACTGTTGTATCTGAGGAATTTGTCACGAGTCGTATGTGAATTGATGAATTATATTGAAAAGTCATTCTGCTAATATTGAAGATCCATTTTCTTTATTCATCATTAACAGAAATTTGGCTGTCTTCAATATGCTCTAAAATAATATTCAGCATTACTAAAAAAAGAAACTCCTACCAAATAGAGTAATTTTTATATACCTGTTATTACATTGTTATTTTCTTATTTGTCCCTCATATCGAGGTTATCTTTCTCTTATTCTTTATTATTATACAAGAAAATATATTATTTTCTTGTTCTTTATTATTCTTATTCTTTATTTCGTATTCTTTATTATTATATAAGAAAAAGTTTATATATATATACACTGCTTCAACAAAACTTTTTCAAATCATGATGTGAAAACAATATTCCTGAGAACGAGGTGAAATAACCCACAGATTAATACACAGTAAATGAACTTGATTGAGTGGAAGGTGCAGAAAGGGGAAAAGACAGTCAACAGGCATTAGATCAGTGAGAAAGCAAATAGTACAGCAGCTGGGCAAATAATACCCTCCACTACTTACTTGAAGCTAGACCTGAGGAAGCACTTCTACTTCTCTGCTTACCCAAATTATTGCTCTGCTCTACTATGAAGATAGCACCAAGCTTATAAAACTGTTGCACCTATTAAATATTAACATCAGGTATACATGCAAAGAGTCCTCTACAGTGCTCATCTTCATATTCCAATAATATAAATGTTGTGCTTGGAACTATAAGCCTTAATGGGACTTATTACTGATTTAGACATTTCATATTTCTGCATAGAGAACAAGGAGATTTCGATGACTTTTCTTGTTACAATATTAGTTCTGAGCATTGTGAATTGTGGAGGACTCAAAACGATTTGGTAGAAGATAAATATCCCTGTTAATAGTCCCAGATATTACAGACATTGGTGCATAGTTATTAGATAACAAGTTATCATTAATTCACACACTAAAATATCCTGAAGGAGGGAGAGAAGGAGAAAAAATAAAGAAGAGACAAAAAAAGAGGGGGAGAGAAAGAGATCAAATTATCTTACATTGGGTAGGCAGAGTGGAGATTATTCGAAGCGTCTTTTCAAATGAATATCATTTGAGGAAAAGCAGCGATTTAACATAACAGATTTATGTTTAACAGTAAAATAAAGGTCATATGTATTATCTTTATGGCAAACTAACATTTGTTAAACATACTATTAATTAATATAACCTAAAACAACCTATATAGAAATTGTCACTCTTAAAAACTAGATCAACACTGGAAGTAGTCCTACAGAAAAAATGAAATATTGTTATTAACAATAAGAATAAAAATTCTAATAGACTAATGCTTTATACTTTTCTCCTTGTAGCTGTGAAAGTTTAGAAGAGTTTTCTTGAATATTTCAGTAATTTTAGTGATTCCCAGTCAAGCAGGCACATTTTAAAGGCAGAAATATATTTGCTATGATATGATGTAATTCATTGAACCAAATGTACACTCACATGTATATGTGTAGCATTTTTGTTTTCAAGCTCAAAAATTAGCATTGTTTTATAAAACATAGCTCAAGTTCCTTCAGACTCGAAAGTTTGAAGCTCTGTCATGCATATTAGGACAGGTGTTGAGGGAATAGAAAAGTAGACTCATGAGATTTATCCCTATATGTATAAAAAATCTAAATTTCAAATTAGAGAGTGAACAATAACTGTAAACAATTTTAAAAGAACCTATTTCAACCAATTCATATCTCATGAACTCCTTTAGTGTGTTCACAATTCAGCAATTGCAAGTGAAACGGGGTAAATTGCCCCAATCTCTTTTTCTTCCAAGGCTGAAGAACAAATTAGACACTCCAAAACACAGCCCAACTGATTTAAAAGCATGCATACACAAATACATATGTTTATATATTTGTTTATGCAGATATTCATAAATATTTAATAATGCATTATATATATATAAAACGTGAATTTTAATGTAAGTGCGATGTGTATAGTGTTGAAATAAACATAGCAACTCAAATATCCTTTCAGAATATATTTTTCAGCTCATGGGATAGAGACCAAGAAATGGAATTGCTTGATAAAATGGAAATTAAATTCTTAACGTTTTAGTTATCTCCATTTTTTTATAGAAGCTGATCCAGTGACATTATCAACAGTAAAAAATTTCTTTCCCCCAAGTTAATATCATCACTAATTTGTCATACTAGATGTATGGCATGTATTATTCTCTAATCAGTAATTTGTTTCTTGTCATATCCCTAAATATAGAAAATTTTCATTCTGTTGTGGTAAAGTTTTTCCTGATGTTCACAAGGCCTAACTTAACACTAGCCTTCCTTAACATTAACATCTAGGTGAAATGAAATCTCTGGTCTGGAAAACTTGAATATCCTATTTTCATATATTTGGGGATGCCTATTGGTATAAGCTCTAAAATGAAATTTTTAGTAGTATTCTTTTCATAATCAAGATAACCTTGTCTCTTTTAATCATCCGTTGCAAATGCATCTAGTATTGAAGCCAAATACAGACATCAAATAATAATTTATCAGTACTTTTGGCCTTTTTTTTCTAAGATAATATTACTTTTCTCTATCTGAGTGTTAGATCTGGTAACATAACTCGATTTAACCAATAAAACATAGGTTAAAGTCACCAAGTTTCTTTTTATACTTTACCAAATAGTTATCTCCAATGACACATATTTTATATTCATTTTATAGGATTTATAGGCTATGAATTAACAGTAATCTGAAACTGACCAAAATTACAGCAAATCTCTATAAATGCAGAAGTTAACAGAACAAGTTATTTTCCTGGGAAGTTGTGAACTATTCCTACAAAGTTCATTGTAACTATATCACCAATTTTTCAATTTGAATCACACTTATAGACATCAGTTGTTATGCTTCAGCTAAAATATTCATGATATATCATTTCTATAAAATAGCTCCTATGATAACATATACATTTATATCTATGCTTATAATTTAATTTTTCTATAATCACATGTCTATAAGTTTTGGGCTAACTGCACTAACAATTTTCATTCATAATGTAGTTTTCTTACTAATTTTGATCTCCTATGAAATGTATTCCTTCATAAAATATGGAATATTGTGGGGGAAATGGTGGGGCACCCTGAACAAAATCTGGTAGCAGGGTTAGGGATCCCCTTCTGCCCCATGGGATTGGCCGCCAACAGACAGTGAAAGATGGGAGAATCCAGAGAAGTTTCAAAATACTTTACTTAACACAGGTTCTGACATATAAATCAGCAATAGGAAAAACCACGAACTTAGGGTTTTCTGCTTGGCTCCAGCCACATGTGGCCAAGATGGCGGCCACCATGTGTTATGGCCCTGTAGAGAGGAGACAGCAAAGAGGGAAGCAGGGAGTGCCAACAGAAAAGAAAGGAAAAGGAAAGAAGAGTGAAAGGAAGCAGGCTAGTTTTTATATCCGTGCAACCCAGACATCCCACTCCAAGGGAATTTGACCATCAGGGTCAAATTCCCTCAGGTAATTTCTCCCAGGACCTCACCTAGGCCCATTTGAGACGTTAATGTTGCCCAGCCAAGATCTACCTTAGAAGTGCTCCTGCAGTGGAGGAGGGGCTTCTGACGTGAACCGTATCTCAGAGTACAAAAGCATGCATCTATACCAAAGGATATTCTATAGTCAGTTAAATAGTTCTCCAAGCCTTCACAAGAGTCTTATCTTTATTTCATGGTTGTTCTGTATTTTATCTGCCTTAGAGTTATCAGAGATCCATGCTTGCTTGCTTGGAGGCAAACAGTATTTCTCTCCCATCTAATTACTTAGAGATCCAACATGGCCAGGCAAATATACCGGTAAGATCTAGCTAGTCCCACAATGATTGTGGCAACATGAGAGAATATTTATACCAGCCAGTATAGAACACATGGTCAGATAAACTGCCACATCAAGCTGTCCTCCTCCTATCTATAAAGTGACCTGCAGGAGGTAACTCCAGGTCAGATGCAGAGGCTCTGGGCAGCTCTATATTGAAACAGAATATACTTTTCTTCTTCATATTTTTCATAATAAAGGCAAAGTAAAAATTAACCACATTGTAAAACCAAATGATTAAGCATAAGTAATTGTTTTCACAGGACAGAACCAGGGTAATATTGTAGCTGCAAACATGACTAATTGATATCTGCTGTGCAGTTATTACTTTTCTACCAGTGTTACCTCTTGTATAATGTAATCCATCTTATTCATGGAGAAATTGTTTAAAGTTATACCACAGGTTTTCTTTATTTTTTTTTTGGGTCACACCCGGCGATGCTCAGGGGTTATCCTGGCTCTGCACTCAGGAATTACTCCTGGCGGTGCTCGGGGACCATATGGGATGCCGGGGTCGAACCCGGCTGGCACAGGCCAGCCGCATGAAAGGCAAATGCCCTACCAGCTGGGCTATCGCTCCAGCCCCAGGTTTTCTCAAATTTTGACGTTTTCCCTGTACTTGTCACTGCTTCCCTAAATGACCATAACCCTGTGGTTCAGGATTTGCTTCATCAATTATTAGCTCTTTTGTGGAAACACATTGAACCAATTTTCATCACACATATTTGTTCTCATTCTTGTTTTCCAGGGATGATGGCTAAGGAAAATTAAGCATCAAAACGACTAGCAGTGCCTGTTTTTATCTCTTCTGTAGAACAGCATCAAGACTTACACAAAAACACCTGATGCCTTCATGTACATTATTGCACCAAATAGAAACAAGCCAGAAAAATAGTTCATGCTTGTCCTGTCTGTGCACCTCTGCATTGTACTCTCCATGTGGCTGGAGCTTAGCCCCGATGTTTACAGACAAATGAATTATGCCAAATGGATGTTGCATATGTTAACCTCTTTTAAAACAAAAGGCATATTTGCCTGGCCATGTTCTTTCAAAAAAAAAAAGAGGCAGATTTGCCTGGCCGGTATATTTGCCTGGCCAGTATATTTGCCTGGCCATATTGGATACTCTTTTCTTCATAAAGTAGTTGACGCTTATTCTCATTTTATGTGAGCTGTCTCTATGACTTCTGAAATGGCAAAAAGCATCTTGTTCCCAGTTGTTGCATTTTTTTCTGACATGGGCTTTTCCCATGCCATAATGACTGATAATGGCCCAGCCTCCTCTAGTAGAACTTTCCAATCTTTCTAAGATGAATGGCAAATCAAACATATAACTGGTATCCTCTATAATCCTCAGAGACAATGTATCATTGAACACATGCACAGGACCCTCAAAACTCAATTATTGATAAACCAAAAAAGGGGGTATTCCCCCAATTGACTTCTTATCTCTAACTTTATTCTCTTTAAATTTCTAAAAGTTACTGCAAGGACAACCTTAAACAGCTGCTGAACAACACTTTCAAGAAGGTGCACAGGCTCAAAAAGCCAATTAATTCACCTATTTGGGTGAAAAATGACAAAGAATGGGTAGCAGCAATCTCCTCATCTGAGGAAAAGGCTGTTCTTTTATTTCCATGGAAAGAATCCTCACCAGAAACTCTGGGTTCCATTACACCTGTCAGGAGTTGAGCTTCCCCAAAACTGAGAAGAAATATAGTTCTTTCAACATGAGACCACAGAAAGAAATTAATTAGCCCAAAGAGGAAAAACTTCTACTAAAACCTCCTCCACCTGGGTCACCCCTAAATAATGATAATCTTGTCCTAAAGCCCCTTGACGCCTCCTCTAGAGAAAAGTAAGGAGCCTATTCCCTCTTCATTTTAATGTTTTTGTTCTCATAAATCTATAGAAAAGGAACTGTGACGTTGTGGACTCATATTACAGTGCTCATTAATATAGACTTTTATTATAGCACTCAGTAGAAGACTGTTTAGCAGTTTAAAAATATTTTCCCATAGCAATCTATAGAATAGAATCTTGGATGCTGTAGACTCATATTATAGAGCTCAGTATTCTAGACTCTTGTTACAGTGCTCCTCATAAAAATGTTTTGAAATTTATAAAAATGTTTATATATATGTATATATAAGAATATGAAAAATTTAATTGCTTTGAGAATGATGTATACACAATCTAACCTATGACACTTTTTACAGCCAGTCTACCTCCAGTAGCAGTAACTCCCAAGTATTGGATAAAATTTCTTCACTACCATACTTGCTGGCTTTATATTATTGAAGAATTTTGACCCATTTCTATTCACCAGCCTTCATGGGTCAGACATACAGTAGTAGTATAATGATCTATGAATTGTGATTGGGTGTGCATGTATGTGTATGTGGGTGTATGTGTGGGTGGTGGTCAGCTTTATGCTTCTACTTGATTCTTATGTCTATCAGCGTTGTATCTAAGCTAGTCTCCCTACTCCTCCCTTCCTGACCACTGCAACATACAACATTCATTATTTTCCCCATTAAATTCCACTGTTCCACCTGTGTTGGAGTCTCTCCCTGTCTTTTTCTCCATCCCCAGGCTTGGATTATTACCAAGCCTCTGATGTTCTCTGCTTCTGGATTAAATGCAATTCTTTTTCTTTGTCACACACAAAGCTAGCTTACAGGTATGGCCGCCAGTGCCAGAGTTGTCCTGCTGAAGGACTCATGAGATACCTGCTCCAGTGCTTCTGACGACTCAGAGGACTCTTGATTGCTTCCCGGGATTCATTGCTGGGATTGCAGACTCTGCACTTCAAACCTGGGTCCAGACACATAATTTCATTAGTACATGGCAGTATAATTCTCACAACTTCTGAGCATTGCAGGTTGCAGTCAATCATGACAATGAGCAGCTATATTCACTTTACTACAAGCCTACAAGCATTTCTCTGGTTCCAGGGTCTAGTTAGCAACTTGAAGGACCAATGCGACTGCTTTGTGACTGTAATAGTTTCTCTTTCTGTGTCACCCTTCCATAGATATTATTTCAATATTTACATGTGTATGCTAGTACCAATTACTTCGGATACACATAGGAAGACAGAATAAAACTTTGCATATGCACGGCAAGCCTGGCTAGCTGCTCATGTAGTATTTGATATGCCGAATACCAGTAACATTTATATTGAGTCATTCCCGTGACCTAATATAATGGATTGAGGCTCTTTATGTTCCTGGAGCAAGCGGATGCCTTTGGGTCTACTAGCATGAGACAGGACATATGGAGATATTACTGGTGCCCGCTCTAGCAAATAAATGATTAACTGGAAGATAGTGATAGTGATACACACAGGAAGACAGAAAAAATTGGGATATAGGATGTAATTAACTCTGAATTAATATCTCCTGAGTATCCTTCATATTTCTTAATTTTTTAAAGTCTCAGTTTTCGTAGATTGATTCTAATTCCTTACAACCTAAAAGTAGGTCCCTAACATGGGAGAGAGTAGACCCAGGAGAAGACTTGATATAGTATTCTGACCTCAACATGGAGTAAAATAAGTGTATTGACCAAAATTACAAGCTGAGAGCAAAGTATTGGAAAAAAGTCTCTCTCCTGAGAAAAGACATAAAGAACCAGACATGGAGGCAGGCTATGGGAGGGGGAGGGAATTAGGGACATTGGTGGGGGGAAATGGGCACTGGTGGAGGGTGGGGTGCTGGAACAGTATGTGACCGAAACCTCTAAACATGAACTACGTTGTAATTGTATATCTCCCAGCGGTATAATAAAATATCTAATAAAAAGTTTCTCTCCTTTTTAAAAAAATATTTTATTATACCACATGAGTTATACAGTTACAAAGATGTTCATGCTTGGGTGTCGAATATACAGTGTTCCAGAACCCTCCCTCCACCAGTGCCCATTTCCTACAACACATGTCCCCAATTCCCCACCCCCGTCCTTCCCTGCCTCTATGGCAGATTCTCTCTTTTTCTCTCTGACTCTTTCTCTTTATCTCTCTATTTCTCTTCTCTCTCTTCTTTCTTTTCTTACACATTGTGGATTACAAAACCTACATTTAGAGATTATCATGTGTATCTTTTTACTTATATTCAATGCTCAGTTCTAGGCTGGTATCACTTTCAACAATTATTAGCATACTGTTCCCTTCTCTGTCTTACCTAACCTCTGACTCCCACCCATTTGTGGTAGATTCCAACTTTGACAAGACCTTCTGATCTATATTTTGCCAGACCTTTTATTGGATATTGTTATCATACTATACACACATATATGTGATATATATCCTACATATATATGTGATATATATATATATATATATATATATATATATATATATATCACTGTATCACTGTCTTCCTGTTGTTCATTGATTTGCTTGAGTGGGCACCAATAACATCTCCATACGTCCTGTAGCAAGCAAGTGTAGTCCAAGGGCATCTGCTTGCTCCAAGGACAGGAATAACCTCAAACCATTCTTCAGGTCATGGAATTGAGGCCCGTAATTGTTACCAGTTTTTGGCATAACAAATAAAACTTGGGTAGCTTGCAGGTTCTGCCATGTAGGAGGTATACTATCAGTAGAAGGCTCTTATCTCGAGCATTTACTGATGAAACTTATAGGGGAAAGACCAAGTTTTCTCTTGGATGGATCTCTAAGGAACTATGGAGTCCGAATGTTGAGAATGACTGACCGCATGATGTGTGGCTTGCTCTGGCTTCTTGCTAGGCTTATTGGACTATCGGGTATCAGTTAGAACCTGTCTAGAACTGTATACAGTGTATAAATGTGAAAGATCCCGGAAGGACCTTATCCTACAATAACTGTTATCTAAGAATATCGGCCATATCATGGAAAATGTCTCTATAAAGAATAGTTTGATGGTCAGTGTCAGGGAGCCACTGGGGTCCCCAACAATATGAGGACAGAAGTTCTCTTCTACCTCTGAGGCAGCTGGGGAATGGATGAAAGCTCACAAGTCCGGCACAGTTCCAAAAAAAGGCTTTTAATAGTATAAAAGCTCTACCATCTCAATTCAATACAATGAAAGAACTCCAGCTCTGGTCAGAACTTAGACTATACAAGAGAGCCCAAGTCTCCCACCAAAGAGAGAAGATCTCCCCCAAGAGGAGTCCTACCCAAAAGAAGGGGAAAAGGATATATATATATATATATATATATATATATGTATGTATGTATGTATATATATATGTATCTCCTTTATTTATATATATATCATGCAAATAAATGCAGTAATTATGTATCTGTCTTTTTCCTTCTGGCTATTTTCACTCAGCATGATCCTCTCCATGTCCATTCATTTATAGGCAAATTTCAAAACTTCATTTTTCCTCGCAGCTTCATAGTATTCCATTGTGTAGATGCACTAAAGTTTCTTCATTCAGTATCAGTTCTCGGGAACTGAGGTTGTTTCCAGATTCTGGCTATTGTGAAAAGTGCTGCTATGAAAATAAAAGTGTAGATAGTGTTTCTGCTGTGTGTTTTTGGCTTCCCAGAGTATATTCCCAGGAGTGGTATGGCTGGGTCAAATGTAGCTCCGTTTCTAATTTTTGGAAGAATTTCCATATTGTTTTCCAAAAAGGCTGTACCAGTCAACATTCCAACCAACAGTGGACGAGAATTCCCTTTACCTGCATCCACGCCAGCACTTGTTGTTCTTGCTCTTTTGGATATGCACCAGTGTCTGTGGTCTGATATGATATCTCATTGTTGTTTTGATTTGCATCTCTCTGATGATAAATGATGATGAACAGTTTTCCATAATTCCTTGCCGCAGACCGCTCAGTCGGTGTGAGCTCTAAGTCTCGGGGTAACCAGCTGAGAAAGTCAGGAGAACAGGAACGTCGGCGCAATGGACAGACAGGCACAGACACAAGGGAGGTCAAATGCTGCTGCTGCCGTTTACTGAAGGCAAAACTTTTCTTTTTATGTTCAACAAATGCACGGACACAAGATTACACCAGTTATTTTTTAGCAAAGGAGACATTTTTTAACATCAAAAGGAGTTTATCGTGTCTACCACATATGACCACCTCTTGCCTGCTTGCCTGCACCTGTTTTTCAGACATGTTTTTCTGATGTCTTTTTTGTTTTTACATACTTTCATATTTGCCTTAAGTAAGATACATATTTTTTTGATTCTGATATTCATAGAATTACTTACTAGCTCTATGCACATATTATAGATTAACTTAACCTACTCCTAAATAGAAACTTCTATGCAGAGTTTATTATTGTAAGATTATTAAGATTTTGTACTAGAAAGTGTTAACTTTAACAAGCCCAATTATTTTTCACACAGGAGGTTTAGGGAGGCTAATCACTGCATTCCCGCCAAAGGGGGTAGCCAGTCGCCTCGACCCATAGGTCAAGAATTCTCCCTTCCCGCTAATGATGGGAAGCAAAGGCCTGAAGGCCACGGGCCTTTCCTTATCAAGGACCTGAGACCAGCTCAGGCCTTGGAAGCCAGACACTGCGCGGGCTGGCATTTTTTTACTATCTTTGTTTTATGCTATAATTGTGTATAATGAAAACTACGGTTGCCGCAGGTTTTTCTCTTTGTTCAGTTTCTTCATTACTAAGAGTCTAAGTTTCAGCATAAACAAGTGCTCTAATTGCACACCAAGCACTCTTAGAAACATCCAAAGGAATTCTAGGGGGCTTTGTTGGCGACAGTCCCTTTTTAGGGGAAGCACCGTCTGGTAACTGTCCCTTTTAGGGGGAAGTACCAAAGCCATCCCCTGGCCCAGTGAGCACTTTCATGCTACGCGGGCCGGGTGCCGTGGGAGCTGTGGCAATTCCTGTGGCCGTTCAAGTTTCTTCCTTGTGAAGTTTCTGTTTATTTCTTTTCCCCATTTTTTGATAGGGTTAACTGTTTTCTTCTTGTGAAGTTCTACCAGTGCCTGATATATCCTGGATTTTTGTTTTTTGCTTTTTGGGTCACATCTGGCAATGCTCAGGGGTTACTCCTGCCTCTGCACTCAGCAATTACTCCTCACGGTGCTCAGGGTACCATATGGGATGTTGGGGATCAAACTCTGGTCAGCCACATTCAAGGCAAACACCCTACCTGCTGTGCTATCACTCCGGCCTCTATATCCTGGATGTTAACCCCTTATCAGATGGGTATTTGGTGGATAATCTTTTCCATTCTGTGTACTGTCTTTGAATCTTGGTAACTGTATTATTTTGACATGCAGAAGCATTTTAGTTTCATATAGTCCCATATGTTTATCTTTGCTTCCAGCTCTTTTTTGTTAGTGGTGTTTCATCCTTGAAGATGCCTTTAGCTTCAATGTTGTGGAGGGTTTTCCCTATATTTTCTTCGTTGCACTTTTTGGATTCAAGTCTGATATTGAAAGCTTTAATCCATTTTGATCTGATATTTGTGCATGGTGTTAGACAGAGGTTCAAATTCATTTTTTATGTGAAGCTGCCCATTTTTTTCCAGCACCACCTGTTGAACAGCTTTCCTTGCTCCATTTCATGCTTTTTGCTCCTTTATCAAAGATTAAATGATAATGTATTTGAGACTGGGTGTCAGAATACTGAACTCTATCCTTAGGTCCACAGGTCTGTTTTTATTCTAATACCATACTGTTTTAATTACTACTGCTTTGCAGTACAATTTGAGGTTGCGAAGGGTGATGCCTCCCATCTTCTTTCTCCCAAGGATTGTTTTAGTTATTCTTGGGAGTTTATTATTCCATAAAAATTTCAGGGGTGTTTGGTCAATTTCTTTGAAGAATGTTATAGATATTCTTATATATGGACTGCATTGAATCTATATAAAGCTCCAGGGAGTATCATCATTTTGACAATGTTGATTCTCCCGATCCATGAGCAGGAAATGCGTTTCCATTTAATTGTGTCCTGTTTTGTTGCAGGACTAAGAGCCTCCGCGATCTGCCCTGGATTGCAGGTCACTTCCTAGATAGGGGAGTAGTTCATATGTGGTAGTTTATCTGACCATGTATTCTGTACTGGCTGGTATAAATATCCTCTCATGCTACCACAATCATTGTGGGACTAGCTAGGTCTTACCAGCATATTTGCCTGGCCACGTTGGATCTCTTAAGTAATTAGACCAGAGGGAAATGCTGTTTGCCTCCGGAGCAAGCAAGCATTGCTCCCTGATAACTCAAAGGTTACTAAAATACAAAACTACTGTGAAGTGGAGGAAACTCTAGTGAAGGTTTGGAGAAATATTTAACTGGTATTAGTATAGTCTTTGGTACAGAGGCATGCCATCTCAGAAACCCCTTTCTCTACACTATAAAAGCATTTCCAGGCAGATCTTGGCCAAAAACATTAGTACATAAAAGGGCCTAGGTGATGTGCTGGGAAAAATACCTGAGGGCATTTGACCCTGCCTGTTTCCCATAATAGTGGGAGGTCTGAGTTGCATGGGTATAAATCTAGCCTGCTTCCTCTCTTGCTCTCTCTTTTTGGGCTATCTTTTGGGGCTTGCACTCTTCTTGGGAGTCTTGTCTTTGTCTCCTCTTTACAGGGCCTTTACACGTGGTGGCCGCCATCTTGGCCTACATGTGGCTGGGGTTCTAGCCGGGAATCCTAAGCACTGTTTTTTTTTTTTCCCCTATTGCTGATTTGTATGCCTGAACCTGTGATAAGTAAAACATTTTAAAACTGCATCGGATTCCTGAGTCTTCATCCATTCCCCACTGGCTTCGGAGGTAGAAGGGAACATGCTTGCCGGCACTGTTGGGGGACCCAGAGGCTTCCCAAACACTCTTTTATTTCTTGTAGCAGAGCTTTATAGTTTTCAACAAAGTTTCTTTTGACCTAGAGTTAAGCAGTAGATAGGACCCTACAGGAATTAAGAACAAATAATCTAGCAGAGGAATAGTTTGGGCTATATGGTATGATCTCCCCAGAAATGGTTACCCTATAAATTTTTTTCCAAGTAAATAAATATCTCTGTATCTCACTCTGTTTATATAAAATAACCAGGAATAGTATTACGGTAATTGTTTACCAGCTAAATAACGGAGATTTGTATTTTTTTTAAACTGGAAAGGGAGAGATGTTGGAGTATTTTTGTTCTTAGCCCTGGGTTTTGTATTATAAATGAAAAGTTAAAATTCCCTTTCCTGTATGCCCCTAAACCACAGGCCAAGGTTCCACCTTATTCCTTTTTAGACCTGGTGGGCCTCTAGCCCCAGGAGCTAAGGTAAAGCCCCTGGTGGTTTTGCCTCAAGGGAAAATTTCTCTCACCTTATATTTTTTGGATTAAGGGCGTTTATATCTTACTTTTTATAAAGTATATAACTCTGGCATTCTCAATTTGACTTGGTGGTGGTGGTGAGTGTAAGGAGTTAGAATGAGTGAGGAATGAGTAGAGCTAGATTAAAGCCTTAGATTTTCTAGAGCCAGTAGTCTTGTTCCTTTGTCCTTTAGTCATGGGGGAATAAAAACCAAGTAGGTGAACTCCAATATCTGTTGGGGACACTTCTGATCCTCAACATTGCACTTCCTGTTTTCCTTAAAATTACCCCTCAAAATACCTTTTGGTATCTCTCATTGTGAGATGTTACCCAATTTTTTCTCTTGCTTGAATTTTTCCGTGCTTCATTCAATTAACTAAACTGATTCTGTTTGAGCCAAAGAGTGTCCCTATGACATTTTATTGGTGAATTCCAACAATAAGTATGAGGTAAAGGAATACTTACATAAATGTCAATAAATCTTTATGATTCAGGGAAAATTATTTGCATATTTTGTATAGGAAAACAAATAGTTATTACTTTTCTGAAAATGAATATTTTAGTACCATGCAGATATTAAATGATTATAAAGTGCTCCTTTGTATGTATTTTAAAACCTCTGAGAAAAATCTATTCTCTTTTGGCTGCCTTACAGGATTGACCAAATAAGGTGCTGAGCTGTTTGAAATGATGCTGGGAATATAGTCAGTGGCAGCAAAGAGTCATGAGATGATCAATCATTTTACATTTACTGCTAACACCAATATTTTCATTGTTTATTCTTTTTTTGTTATTTCAGTCCCATGTTTTCATGACAGAAACAATGAACTGAATGGAACAGATTCGGAGAATATTACTAGCAACAGATATGTCAGGCATTATTCATACAAAGTATACATTAAAATGAAAAGTAATGGGAATTATATATTTTACTTGGAAAGAATGAAAATATTTTAGTGTGAGTTCCCTGGTCAGAATTCTGTGAATGCTTTCTGCTAGAGTCAAAATATGAGATTTGTTACTTTAAGGACATAAAAAGACTATAAAAAAGATTGATAACCTCAAATTACATTAACTGTACATTAAGGGAGATGCACAAATCCCAAGAAATAATGAAATGTCAGGGTTAGAATCATCCCTTTTCAGGTTTAGTGCTCAATCTTCTATGATCTTGCATAAATTGCTACTGCTGTTCACCTTACTATTAGGAAGTACAATTGATTTGCTTGCAATATTTATTAGTGCATTAGTCATATGCATTAGCACCAAACTGGAAACAAATAATACTTTACTTCCTCAAGTCTGTGGCAAGCCAACACAAGTAAAAATATAGGTGTTCATATAAATACAAGTGTGACCCACTCTCCTGAAATAGACTTTCTTTACAGAGATTTATCAGAAAAAGTTAAAGAGATAAAAATTCTCCACCTATTTAATACTTGGATGAGTTAGACCAGTACACATTAATCGGACTTTCTTATTCCCTTGGCATAAATTTGACAAATCAGTAAGGAGAACAAAATAAATAAAAAGTTTACATTGACAGTTTAATAAAGTACATTAGAAATTGAAACTATTCTCTTACTACATTGTGTATTTCAGCTCATTATTAGCCAAAATTATACATGAATTTTTTTCTTTCTTTTTTGTTTTCTTTGTTCTCTTTCTCTCTCTTTCTTTCTTCTTTCTTTCTTTCTTTCTTTCTTTCTTTCTCTCTCTCTCTTTCTTTCTTTCTTTCTTTCTTTCTCTTTCTTTCTTTCTTTCTTTCTTTCTTTCTTTCTCTCTCTCTCTTTCTTTCTTTCTTTCTTTTCTTTCTTTCTTTCTTTCTTTCTTTCTTTCTTCCTTCCTTCCTTCCTTCCTTCCCTTTCTTTCTTTCTAAGATTAATTTATTTATTAATTTGAAATTTTATATATTACCATGAGATAGAAAATCACAAAATGGTTCATGATTTTATTTCAGTCATAGAGTGTTTGGGCACCCATTCTTCCACCTTTGCGCATTACACTGATGCTTTAATTTTCCATAGCAACCTGCTGCCACCTTCTATAGCAGAAACTTTACTCTTTTCTCTCTTTTTGAACTTTTCTCTTACACTTTTACACTTTTCTGTTACACTTCTTTAAAGATTTCTCTCTCTTTCTTCCTCTCTGCTTTTTACTCTATTGTAGTTTATAATACTTAAACTGAGGGAAAATCATACATATTCCTTTACTACTTTAAATACTCAATTCTATTATAGCATTACCCATGTCCCATGTCGTGTTTGATTTGCCAAGCACCAGCAACAATTATAGACCTCATTCCCATGACCTGAAGGAACGATTTGAGGCTCTTCATGTTTTGGGACAGAGCAGATGCCGTTGGTCTACAACAGCCAAGGAAAGGACGTATAGAGATATTACTGGTGCCCGCTCAAGTAAATTGATGAACAATAGGAAGACAAGTGATACAAGTAAAATTATACAAGTGATTTGATAGTGTACTTCAGAATATTCAACTATATTCCATAAGTCAACAGGTATGGCTTTATTCCAGTAATGGTATTGGAATAAATAATGCTGTTTTATTTACTACTGCTTTGTAGAGCTGTTTGAAATAGAGAAGGTGATGGCTCCCATATTCTTTTTCACAAGGATTGTTTTAGATATATGGTGATTTATTGTTAAATAAATCAGGAGTAATTATTGTTAAATAATTCCAGGAGTATTTTGATGCATTTATTCAAAAAATGTCACATTATCCTTATAGTGGCCACACTGAAGCTTTATATTGCTTTAGAGATTAGTGATATATTGACAATGTTAATTCTCCTAATCTATGAGTACATGTGTATCATTTTCCTCATGTCATATTTCATTTCTTGTAGCAGCTTTTTATAGTTTTTTTTCTTTTTGTACAGGTCCTTTTTACATTCTTATTAGCTACTTCCTAGACTCTTGACTTTCCGTGGCACAATTGTGAATGGGATTTTTTTTAATACCAATTTCTTCTCTTTCATTAATTGCATATAGGAAAGCCATGAACTTTTTGTGAATTGATTTGTAAAACTCTACTCTATTATGCAAATATATTGTTCTTTGAATCTTTTTGTGGACAAAGAACCTCCAGCTCCAGGCACTTAGCTTTGACTCCACCGACTCCCTGCATTAACATACACCTCAGAGACCTGGGCCCTACGAAAGCAGGATGAGAATGCTATTTGGGTCTCCCAGAGAGGAATCAAAAGAGCTATGCTTGGAATATCAAATGTCACGCGTCACTCAAGTGAGAGAAGGAATCCGCAGTTCTGACCTCCATCGCTATTCCAGAATCAGGGACGCTGTCTCGCTTTGCCAAGGCATCGAAAATCAGATGGGCTGGACATGTAATGCGATTTGGAGACAACCGCTGGACTAGAGCCAGTTCCTTCAAGACCCTGAAGGAACGGTTTGAGGCTCTTCATATTCCCTGAATCAACCAGATGCCATTGGGCTAAATTGGCACGTGATAGGTTCCAATGGAAATGTTACTGGCTCACACTCGCGAGCAAATCGATGAATAACGGGATTCAAGTGATAAAGTGAATCTTTTTGTGAACTGTTTAGCATTCTCTAAGTATAATATCCTGTTATCCGCAAATCATGATAGCTATTTCTTTTCCTCTCTGGATGCCTTTAATATTGATCAGTTGCTCACTTGATATCCTGTTATTCATCCATTTGCTCGAGCAGGTGCCATTAATATTTCCATTTGACGCTATCACGTGCCAGTGTAGCCCAAAGGCATCTGGCTGCCGCAGGAACACAAAGAGCCTCAAACTGTTCATTCAGGGTCTTGACAAAGAAGTCTGACCATCTTGTAAGTGGGCAGCCACGTGATCTTTTGACATCCCATGGGATCCAGTCAGTAACGGCTCTAGTCCAGTGGTCATCTCCAAATTGCATTACAAGTCCAGCCCATCTGATTTTCGACGCCTTGGCAAACGAGACAGCGTCCCTGATTATGGAACAGCAACAGACGCCTGAGCTCCAGATTCCTTATCTCACTTGAGTGAGGCATGATACTCCAAGCATAGCTCTTTCGATTCCTCTTTGGGATTCACGAATTGCATTCTCATCCTGCTTTCGTAGGGTCAGGTCTCAGAGGTATATGTTAATGCAGGGAGTACGCTGGAGTTGAAGACATGTGCCGGAGCCTGAGGTTCTTTGTCTTTTTTAGCTATTTCTTGGATGCTTTTGAAGGCATTCCATGCTGCTCTCTTCCTCCTGAACAGCTCAGGTTTTAGGTCATTCAATATGTTGACTTCTCAACCTAGGTACACATAACTGCTGCTGCAGTCAGAGATGTTTGTTCCATTGAGAGTAAATGGGGCCTCTGGAACTAGTTCATTTTTCATGAACATAGTTTTGCTGAGATTCAGCTTTAGACCTATCTTTCCACATTCTCAGTTGAAGTCAGCCAGCTTTGTGCTGTTGGCTGATGTTTGATGCTATTACAATGAAGTCATCAGGGAAGAGGAGGTGGTTTAGTTGTTGACGCTCTATCTTCACTCCCATTCTTTCCCATTTCTAATTGTTGCATGATGTTCTCAAGGGTGGTATTGGAGAGTTTTGGTGAAATGGTATCACCCCTGCCTAACCCCTCTTTTGACATTGATGATCACTTCTTTGTAGAATGATGAGATCCTGGTGGTGAATTCGCAATACAGCTCATGAAGGACCAGCGTCTCACATATTGGCTCATCGGTATCCACCCTGCAGCAGTCTTTTTTTTTTTTTTTTTTTTTGTTGGGAAGACAGTGATCAGTGAATTTTTACAATTACAAAGATATACAATTAAAAAGTTCATGTTTGGGTTTTGGTCTTACAGTGTTCCAGTACCCATCCTGCCACCAGTGCCCATCTCCCACCACTAACTCCCCGGTTCCCTCCCGCCCCCCCCAGCCCACTTCCATGCCAGGTTCTTTATTTCTTTCCCTTTCTCTCTCTTTCTCTTTTCCTTCCCCTCCAGACTATGGATTACAGAACATACATTAAAAGGTTGTCATATGTATCTTTTTGCCTCTATTTAATGTTCAGTTCTAGGTTGCATTAGTACCCTCGACAATTGTTGCAGCAGTCTTTTTTTAATCTGGCCAGGTATGCTGATCCAGAGACTCACAGACATGGGGAAGAGCTGCTACTGGCTCTCCCTGTGCCCAGCTGCTCATGAGGCGCCGGGAGTGATGGCAGGTTCTAGCCCTGGTCTGTCACCCCAGCAGAGCACTGCAACAAGCCAGACAACCCCCCCACTCCATGAGGGCCTCCATTTTCCACACCTGGACTACCCTCTCTGTCAGAACTCCACCCAGCAGACCAGGCTATCACAGCCCGGCCCATCAAGATCCACCCTGCAGCAGTCTTTTTTTAATCCGGCCCAGGTATGCTGATCCAGAGACTCACAGACATGGGGCAGAGCTTCTACTGGCTCTCCCTGTGCCCAGCTGCTCATGAGGCACCAGGTAGGGATGGCAGGTTCTAGCTCTGGCTCGCCACCCCAGCAGAGCCTCACAACAAGCCAGATGATCCCCCACTCCTTGAGGGCCTCCATTTTCCACACCCAGACTCCCCCTCTTCAGAATTCCACCCAGCATACCAACCTATCACAGCCCAACTCACAAGTGATTCATCAATAAATGCTGGATTTAGAGATGACTATAAGAGTATGCTACCCACACGGCAGAGCCTCGCAAGCTACCTATGTCGTATTTGATATGCCAAATACCCGTAACAATTATAGACCTCATTCCCATGACCTGATGGAATGGTTTGAGGCTCTTTATGTTCCTGGAGCAAACAGTTGCCCTTGTGCTCTACTTGCATGAGACAGGTCATATCGAGATGTTACTGGTGACCGCTCGAAAGCAAATCGATTATGAATTGGAAGACTGTGACAGTGATCAGTATTATGGCGCATTTTTTTATTATGAAAAGTTACTGTATCTTGTCAAAATCTTTTTCTTCATTAATATATGTTCATGTGGGCTTTATTTTTATTTTATTGTTATGAGGCGTTATGTTGATTGTCTTGAGAATGTTGAACCATCCTTGCACAAAAAGGATGAATCCTACCTGGTCACAATGCATGATCATTTTGATGAATCTCAGGATTCTGTTTGTTAGTGTTATGTTGAAGACTACATCTCTGTTCTTCAGGGTATTGGTCTGTGATTTTGCTTTTTTTTGTGATGCCTCTGTCTTCTTAGGGTAACAGAGTGATATGTGCCTTACTGGAATTGTTTGAGAGAGTTTCTGCTTCTTCACTTTCCTGGAAAAGCTTAAAAACAACAGGCAATAAGTTCTCTTTAAAAGTTTGGAAGAACTCATTAAATAATCCATCTGGACCTAGGATTTTTGGGGGGGGAAGACTTGATTACCACTCAATTTCCTTGAGAGTATTCCATATTCAGGTATTGCAAATGCTCTGAGTTTAGCTTTGGAAGGTTTTTCTATTTCCCCCTAGTTTCTCTTATTTCATGGCATACAGACTCTCAAAGTAATCTCTGATGCTGTTTTTAATATCTGTGGTTTCTATTTTGGTGGTCCACTTTTCATTTCTGATTCTATTTATTAGATTTCTCTCTCTCCCTTTGTTTTAGAGTCTTGGAAGTGGTTTGTTGGTAGTGTTTATATCTTCAAAGAACCAACTCTTGGTTTCATTGATCTTTGGTATTGTTTGTTGGAACAACAGTTTATTGATTACTGCTATAAGTTTTATTATTTTATTCTTTCTGCCTAGGTTGGGCTCATTGTGTTGGTATTTTCTAATCTTAAACTGTGAAGTCAAATTATTTCTGTGAACCTTCCTTCCTTCCTTCCTGATGAATGCTTATAGAGCTGTAAATTTTTCTCTTACACTGCTTTAGCTGGTTCTCACAAGATCAGGTAGTTCTTGTCTTCATTTTAATTTGTTTCTAGGAATCTTTTGACTTCCTCTTTGTATGCCTGTATACCAACTGCTTGTTTAGCAATGAGCTGTTTATTTCACAGAATTTTTAATTGTTTCTCTGTTGTTGTGTGTGAAAAGCTACAATTTTCAGCACATCATCGTCTGAAAGTATATTTGATATTTTATCTTCTTGATTCTACTGAACTATATTTTGTGGCCCAGCTGGTGGTCTATCTTTGAGAATGTTCCACGTGCACTGGAGAAAAATGTGTCTTTGTCTTTTGGGGGATGTAAATCCCTGTATATATCTACTAGTTCCCTCTCTTTCATTTTCTCCTTCATGGGCAGTATTTCTTGCTGAGTTTCAGTCTTGTTAATCTACCAAGAGTTGAGATAACAGTTTTGAAGTCTTCAATTACAATTGTGCTGTTGTGCTATCTATGTCTTCCTTAAAGTCTATGTCAGTTGCTATTTATGTGTTTCCTTGAAGCCAGTTGTTTTATTTTGTTGCCCCTCTTTTTTTTTTTTTTTTTGCTTTTTTGGGTCACACCCGGCAATGCTCAGGGGTTTCTCCTGGCTCTGCACTCAGGAATTACTTCTGGCGGTTCTCGGGGACCATATGGGATGCCAGGAATCGAGCCTGGGCCAGCATGGCCCGACCACATGCAAGGCAAATGCCCTACCCGCTGGACTATCGCTTAAGCCCCATGTTGCCCCTCTTTTGTCTGTATGTTGTTAGGAGTGTAATTTATTTATGGTATACTTATCTCCATAAGTATACTTATCTCCAATGAGTATTGAAAGAATATGAATAAGAAATGACCCTCACTGTCCCTTCTAATCTTTCTCTGCTTGAAAGCCATGTTGTTGAGATTAGTATGGCCATCCCGGCCATTTAGGAGGAGTTGTTTGAGTAAAGAATTGTGTTCCATCCTTTGACCTTGAGTCTGTGTTTGTGTTTCTTATAGGCAGCTGAATGTTTGAAAGAGTTTTCTGATCCATTTTACCACTCTGTGTCTTTTAACTGGACTGTTAAAAGACCATTGAAATGGAGATAGATTATTATCATTGGATTTTTCTGTCATCTTTCTGTATCAACTTGTGCATTGTCTTGTATTACAGTAGCAACTTCGGTCCTTCTTTGAAATTTAATTTTTAGTCTGTAAAGCTCCTGAGGTATTGTTTATCCATAATGTTGTGTATCACTCCTTTTTTGGTAACATTTGCTGTAAGGTGACAGTCCCTCTGCCTAAAAGGTGACAGGAAACTATTAAACAGTTGAGGCCACAATTCTTAGCCTGGCTGGCCAGATAAAAATGGTGGGAGCCTGGGCTTACCTTCAAGAGAGAGTTTGTCAGGGAGAGTGTTGAGAGAGTTGGTTGGAGAGAGCTGGAGAGAGTTTGCTGGAGAAGAGAGATAGTTTTCTGGGAGAGAGAGATAGATAGAGAAGAAAGATTGGGGTCCTGCCTGCTTGAGAGCCTGCTTTGATAACCTCAGTGGACCTGTCTTCTAGAAAAACTGCTGGGAGAGAGAAAGACGTTCCTATTCTAAGAAGGAGTGAGGAGAAAGAGAAAAAAGATTAATAGAATACCTTAAAGAGACGTTGGACGTTGGACTTGTTTCTACATCCATCACTCTGGAGAAATAGTTGTTGACCCTACAAGCAGCAGGAATCTTCACCGAACCCCAATACTGTCAGACACACTGCTAGAAATATGACATTTAGCACCTGAACAGGCTGAAAAGACAGTGAATCTTTATAATCTGGTACCTAAGCAATAGTGATATACATGGAGAGTAGACCCTAATACTGTCAGGCATACGGCTTGAAACCTGACAGTTCCTTACATTCTGAATGACAGTCTAGTAGGGTAAAATATACTAGATGAGGCATTCAGTTTATTGATATTTCCCCACTATATCCTACCTCTATCTTCTGGTTAGAAGTGTTTTGTCTCTTAAGTCTTCCATGAATTTAAGGAATGCTCCTTTTTATTAAATTCCTTCTTTGATCTTGCTGCTTGCAGAATTGCATCTCTATTTATAGCACTGATGGTTCTGATTAAGATATGTCTTTTAATCTTTTTATTAAGGTCTCTTTTAGCTGATACACTTTGGGTTTCTTGGATCTAGATGTCTGCATCCTTCAGTTGTGGGAACATTTCAGCAATGTCTTTAACTGTTCCTACCTCATTATTGTTGCCTCCCTCTCCCTCTGGGACTGCAATGATTCTTATGTTGTTCCTCTTGAATTCATCTCAGTGTTCACTTGCCTGCTGTTGGGCTATTTTGAAGTTTTTTCCCCAGCTTTTGTATTTTCTTAAGTGTTTTCTGCAGCAGATGGTCAAGCTCACTGATTCTCTTTGTGGTTGCTGTCATTTTATTGTTGGAAGCACAAGTTGAGTTTTTTCATTTCATCTCAAATTACAAGAGAAAACAATTTCTTAGATAAAAATTTATGTTTAAAATAATTTAAACATGAACTGTATTATGGATTCACAACCAGGATCTCACCATTCTACAAGGGAGTGATCATTGATGTCAAAAGAGGGGTTCGGCAGGGTGATACGATTTCACCAAAACTCTTCAGTGCCACCCTCGAGAACATCATGCGACAATTAGAATGGGAAGGAATGGGAGTGAAGATAGATGGTCGGCAACTACAACACCTCTGCTTCACTGATGACATCATTCTAATAACAACAAACATTTGCCAAGTGGCACAAAAGCTGGCTGACTTCGAACAAGAATGTGGAAAGACAGGTCTACAGCTGAATCTGAACAAAACTATGCAGCCCATTCTCTTGAGAAAGACACATGAAAATAAGGAGGTCTTTGACATTCTATTTATATATTGTACATCTGAATCATTGGGAAAAGCATTACACCATCAATAAAAACTTTTAAGTAACTATGAAACAGAACAGGGATGTAGAGCTATCATGAAGACTATAAAACATTTTATTTCCCCCAAAAAATTCTATTTCAAAGAAAGTATAAGATGTTTATGAAACTTTTAAAGGCAAAGTAAAACTGCTTTATAAGATACAAGGTATTTGGTGATTTGATTTTGGTTTTAACAGAAATTTGTATAGAGTATTGTAATTGACACAATTGTCATTATAATCAATGTAATTGCCATAATGATTCTCTATAAATTTCAATGATGTGATAGAATTTTAAAACATGTGAACCTTAATTAAACATATGTTTCTTTATAAATATTCTTCGTCTGTATATTACTATTCCCTTTTCATAGTAATCCACAAGGTAAAATGCCATTGAATGATGTATAGAAGGTAGAATGATAATATAAAAGTCATTAATACCATTCCATTACTACATGTAAGAGAGGGAATAGAGAAAGAAAGAGAGAGAAAGATAAAGAGAGAAAAGAGATAAGAACCTGCCACGGAGGCAGGCTAGGGAGGAGGAGGGAATTGGGGGGCATTGGTGGTGGGCAATGGGCACTGGTGGAGGGATGGGTGCTGGAACACTGTATGGCCGAAACCCAAACATGAACATTTTTGTTATTGTTAAAAAAATTTTTTTTAAAAGGTGGAAATTATCACAAAGGTGTGGGAGTCAGAGGCTTGGAAAGACAAAAAATGGAATAGTGTGCTAATAATTATAGAAAGTGCTAAAATCAACCTAGAACTGATCATTAAATACAGGCAAAAAGATACACATGACAACCTCTTAATGCATGTATTGTAATCCACAATGTGGAAGGGAAGTAAAAGAGCAAGAGAGAGAGAAAGAAAGGAATAAAGAACCTGCCATAGTGCCATAGTTTGCCTTGCACATGGCCGGCCCATGCCAGCCCGGATTCGATCCCCCACATCCCATATGGTCCCTCGAGCACCGCCAGGAGTGATTCCTGAGTGCAGAGCCGGGAGAAACCCCTGAGCTCTACCGGGTGTGACCCAAAATCAAAATAAAAAATAATAAAAGAACTTGCCATAGAGGCAGGCAAGGGGAGGCGGGAGGGAATCAGAGACATTGGTGGTGGGAAATGGGCACTGGTGGAGGGATGGGAGCTGAAACACTGTATGACCGAAACCCAAATATGAACATCTTATGAACATCTTTGTAATTGTATATCTCACAGTGGTATAATAACATATAAAAAGAATATTATTCCATTACTATTGTATAAAAAGAAAATTCTAACAGTTTGGTATAAAAATTCTACATTCCAGACAAATTATTCTAAAGTATATGTCTAGATTGAGGATGAAACTCATTATTATTGAGATTCAATGAATCTACATTCAAAGGAGCAGTGTCTGTACACAATAGTTAGAGAAACAATAAAACGACTGATATAAACATTTCCTCCTTTGTTGGGCTCTGAGCAGCTAGCCTTAGACACTGGCACTTTTCTGCCACAATGCCCTAATGGCAGGACCCAAATGTGAGCCCTATTTTTAGGGCAACAAAACTCCCTCTACCCAAATTTTTATACCCAAGTGAAAAACATCCCTGTTTATTCAAGATATGCATGTAAGGTGAGACAGGGTCTGTCTGCCTCTGACCACAGGAATATGTAAACCAGTGATCTATATTATTGTAATGACCCAAGATCTTGTAAATGAAATGCTAAGCGATTTTTTGCTTGTACCCCTCTACTCCAAAAAATTATTCAAAAGTCTTAATCTGTGCTCAGTATATGTCAACTGCTCTCCAGAAGCACACACTGCATTGTTGCCTCTTTTTTGTGGCAGGGGCAAGGCAGTAGGTTCTTCTACGTCCTTCCCTTTCACAGGGTGAAAGTTGAGCAAGTTCCAGTTATCCCTCATTCAAGTCAGGGGCAGCTGGTCAAAGCTCCCAACACTCCTTAAAATGGAAATACTATCAAAGATATATTAAAGTAAGTCATAATTATCATAGGTTTATTCAAGTTTGATCTTTGGGATTTAAAACTAAACACCATGCCAGGGGATAGTTTAAGTGATAGACTGTTGGGAGGAGGATCCATTTGAAGGAAACTTGTGTCTACCATTGAAATATCAGTGCAAGTGATAATTGCTTTTAAGCATATTCCCAGGCAAATTTAGCTGGCATTTAGTTACTTCAACAATATTTATTGTGCACATGTAGTTATGTGTATACGTGTACTTATGTATGACTATAATAGTTTGAAATGATGAATATTATTAACAGTTGCTGAGACACTTAATATATTAGTGCTATTGTGAGAAATTGTTATACATTAAGCTATAAGAGTCTTAAATTTAAATATGTAGGATTTGGAAGATTAAAATAATTTAGCAATCTTTTCACCACATTGTCCACTGAGCATCATGGGATGCAGCTTTGAAGGCCCTCCCCACACTATTGGGTGTGACTTCAAAGGTCTCTGGTGTCAGGGCATGGAAACACCACAGTGTCCTCAACCCTAGCATTTAATCACCACTTTGGTAGTTAATAAATATTGCTGAATGTGAATTCCAAGCCCATGGATATTGTTTGGATGGCCTTCATACACCAACACATAAATTCTTTAATAAATATTTAATTGAAATTATTTATTGTCATAGCTTTAACATCTGGCATCCATTCTTTGTAATTTCCTTAAACAACCACTATAGAAAATAAATCTCATCAATCCATTTCTTTATGACTAATTATTTTTGCTCTATTTATAAGTGCCAAATTGGATTTCTCTAATTATACCACTGAAAATGAATTTATTCATTTAGGTATATGAGCTATTATTAATACAAGGAGTAGTCTAAACTTAAATTTTGCAATTCAAGCTAAATTAAACATATATTTTGAGCTTGCTATTGCATTGTTTTATTTCATAAATTTAACATGGATACAACACAAGTTTTACTGTTTGCAATTTCCTAGTAAATAACGTTCCCTAAAAACTTTGATCAATGAATCATACTTGAGCTGTACTTACTGAAAACTTTGATTAAGGATTTCCAAGTATTTTTGAAGAAAGTGCATCCAATGTTGAATGGATTCATTAAGAAATATTCAATGTCACCATTCAACACTTGGTTGTACTTTCAAAGAAATTCGTTAAATTGTGAGGAAGTCTTATAGCCTTTGATGTTTGTCTTCTTACTCTTCTACAGTTTGTGATTTTTCCCAGTTATTCCTTGTCTCTTATAATGCGGATTTTTGAAGAATAGCACAGATTTCATAGATTGCCTCTCAATTTGTATCAGACTTTATTTATTTATTCATCTATCTAAATTTTAATTAATAATTATTAATTTATTATTAATATTAGACATAATAATTATGTCTTGGACTTTGCAAATGAAGAACTTGGGAGGAACAATAAGCCATAGCAATCTATTTATAACCCTGATTGTCTAGTATAGGAGATTCTGATTTTGATAGCTTATTAAATTTCTGACTGCTAGCTTTGCATTTTGTAAATGTGGTAGCATAATTTTATAAAGATGCTCAGAATAAATATATATATATATATGCAAATCTACAATTTCCACATGCTGCTTATTGATCTTTTTCATCTATACATGGAGCCTTGCAGTAATGCAAGGCTATTATTTATTTTATATATTTTATGAATATATGTCTAAATTCTACATATTTTAAATTAAAGACTATTTAAATAGATCTCTTGTGGGTCAGAGAAGTAGTTTAGTTATCATTTTGAATATGCTGATGCCACAAATACGGTTTGAATTGTGACGCCACATATTATCTTCTGAGCACTGTGACCTTGGAGCACCACAAAGTGCGCCACCAGAAAATCAAAATATAATAAATTGTATTCCACATTTACATATTCTACTTTTATTAATTTATGCATATGTATGTAAAGTCACAGGCATTTAATTCATCACATCTGTTCTATTTCAAAGTGACATTAGTTGATATTTAAATTATTTAATGCTTGAGATTTTTTTTCTGATTGGAGTCTTTGTAGTTTTAACAAGATATAGTACTTTCCAGAATATCTTTGTGTTTTTGGCATCACAAGACACTCTTACGTTACTTTATTTTACTTTACCTTACTTTATTTTTTTACTACATCATTACTACATTATTGGAAATAATTACTTCCCTTGCCATGGTTCTGTTTATTTGAGAATTCTATTTATTTGATACTGCCATCATATAGCACTAGCTGAGTTCATATATATTGAGTTATCATATCTAAACCTTTTCATATGATAGAGTACATACTTGTGTATGTAACTATGTGTTCACTAAAAACTTCAGGCATTACATAATTCATTTATATATAGCATACAGCTTCCTCATATTGAAAAACCCTATAAAGAGATAATTCTAGTCTCTTGCATATTATTCCTTATGACTTAAACAGTGACAACAGGTCTCATTATATTTAATAAATATACTATCTCATACTCTAAATACATTAAAGTTTCATAGTTGCACCTGACTGCATCAGACAATAAATTGGCTAACATGTATATGTTGTATTATTTAGAGGATTTATTACATATACACAAATAAAACATTTGTACAGAAACATATATCTGTTTAAAGATTATGGATTCTCTAACACATTTAATGCCAAGTAGTTTTTACAAAATACTGCATGCCAAACGTTTAAATAAAGAGTTGCAAATCATTGTGAACAAAAACAGATAGTTTGATATCAGTACATCTATAAATTTGTTTAGAGATGATTAAAAGCATATTCAATGAGTTTTATAATAAAATATGTAATTAATAACTGGGATTTAACTATCAGATTGAAACCTACAGTAATATTAAATAGACCACAAGTGTAAAAAATACCACAAAGAAAATGCATAAAAGTGTATATACCTATTTTTTAAAAATTATATTTTAATTAATTCAAATTATGTGAAAGAAACAGTAATCGACAACAGTAATGCTACATGATAAAAGTAAATAATAAGTTACAACTCATTATTCTGTCTCTTGGTCCATTTTACAAACATTTATCATGATGAATTATTTTCATATTATCAAATGGGGTGAAAGACATAGTGCTGCTGATACAAAGAATGAATTATTTCCCAGGCAGTGCAGTGGCTTATAAATATCTCCCTTCTAATTTTTGAAATCATTGCTATTCACAACATGAATAGCAGGACATGAACATGAAACAAGAAAAATAAATTAACATTTAATTCAATTGTCTAATAGAATATTATAAATGCATTACATGCTTAGAATGATATTAGATTATTGAAACTGATGTCATTTCATCTTTTATCTTTGAAGTTAATCTTATCATTCATGATGTAGTCTACAGTTTGTCATTAAGGATGTCTTCAATTTCAGTATAAGTTTTTACAAGGTTAAATTGGCTGCTAAAAAATCTTAGAATTATAATTTACTGGTATGTTTCCTCACATGAATAATAAATCTCTCAATGTTGATACTATTAAAAAGTGAAAATCAGAATACAGTTTTCTTATAAAATATAAAGAGTTTTTGTGTCATAATATGATGATCTATATAAAATGAAAACCCATGAATTGCAACATTCACAAATCTACCTTCTTTCTGTGTTTTTTTATTAGGTGGTGATGGTCGTTGGAAAATACCTAGCTGTGCTCAGTGCTTACTCCAGGCTATACTCATCAGTACTCAGACCTTTTTCCTCTCCATTTGTTCAGGGATAACTCTTGGCCTTGTTAGGCAGAACTTATACTTTGCTGTGATAACTGGAATCAGGAACAAAAAGGAAAATATCTTAACCCTGTAAATTTCTCATGTCTTGTTACCTTTTTTACTATTTTTGTTATGTTTGCCTGTAAAAGAAAATTTTGTGTGATGTGGTAGCATTTCCTTTGAAAAGGCATGTCATTTTATTACTAAGACATATATAGTAATTTAAACCAAATTTAATTCCGTTTTAAACAAAATGAAAATGAGGTCTGGGCATTAGTACAAAAAATAAGGTGTTTGTCTGTAAAAAGCCAGAGTTTTATCAGATGCCAGCTACCACAAATGATCTCCTAGGCACCATCAGGAAGATACCTGCATGCAACATTTGGAGAAACCTTGAATACCTCTGTGTGATGCCCAAAAACTAGAGAGAAAGAAGCAAGCAAGCAAGCAAGCAAGCAAGCAAGCAAGAAAGCAAGAAAGCAAGCAAGCAAGCAAGCAAGCAAGCAAGCAAGAACAAGAAAGAAAGAAAGAAAGAAAGAAAGAAAGAAAGAAAGAAAGAAAGAAAGGAAAGAAAGAAAGAAAGAAAGAAAGAAAGAAAGAAAGAAAGAAAGAAAGAAAGAAAGAAAGAAAGAAGAAAGAAAGAAAGAAAGAAAGAAAGAAAGAAGAAAGAAAGAAAGAAAGAAAGAAAGAAAGAAAGAAAGAAAAAGAAAGAAAGAAAGAAGGAAGAAAGAAAGAAAGAAAGAAAGAAAGAAAGAAAGAAAGAAAGAAAGAAAGAAAGAAAGAAAGAAAGAAAGAAAGAAAGGAAGAAAGAAAAGGAAGGAAAGGAAGAAAGAAAGAAAGAAAGAAAGAAAGAAAGAAAGAAAAGAAAGAAAGAAAGAAAGAAAGAAAGAAAGAAAGAAAGAAAGAAAGAAAGAAAGAAAGAAGAGGAAGGAAGGGTGGAAGGAAGATAGATAAAAAAGAATCAGATGGGCTGGGCATGTAATGCGATTTGGAGACAACTGCTGGACTAGGAGCCATTACCGACTGGATCCCACGGGATGTCAAAAGATCATGTGGCCGCCCACCTACAAGATGGTCAGACTTCTTGTAAAGACCCTGAAGGAACTGTTTGAGGCTCTTCATATTCCTGAATCAACCATATGCCATTGGGTTACATTGGCATGTGATAGGGTCCAATGGAAATATTACTGGGCCCACTCAAGTAAATCGGTGAATAATGGGATTCAAGTGATCAAGTGATCAAAAACAAAATTGTCAATGAATTTCAATTTTCTGAGTCTAAAGGTTGAATACAGAAAAAAAGCAAACCCTAAAGCTGAAAGTCATTAAATTGTCCTTAGTACCATAATCTTTGAAAAATAACAAAGGTAAAACTGTTAACATAAATAATTTATTTAGTAATACTCTATTATGGACACAAAATAAATGATTGCAACAAATATCTAGTTCTCAAAAGATACCTCTGAAATAAATTATTTTACTAATGTTTCTATATGTATGCTCCAATTAACTTTAGGCTAAATTTAGTAATTTCTCTAGTGTCACATATATCAAGGTCCAAATATTTCCACAATATTCTTAGTATCTTAGATTTTAGATTTAATTTGGACATGGTGAGGAATTCCGATCTAATGTTTAGAAAATAAAAAATATATCCAAAATTAATATATTAGAACCAGTGTTTTTGGATTTTTCTTTTAATCTGTTTTTTTTTTTTTTTAGTCACACCTAGCTATGCTCCATGCAGACTCTTGAGTCTGTGCTCAGTGATCATTCCTGGTGCGGCTGGGGATCATATATGGCAATCAGCTGTGTAAAAGGCAAATGCCTTACTCATTGCTTTTAAATTTTATCTCTTGCTTCTAAATGTTAAAGATTTTTCACTGGTTTCACCACAAAGAAGTTAAAATTATTTGGTGTAGTTAGATACTATTGCTCAACTGTAACTTATCATGACTTCCTTTGCTTGGCTGCCTGTTGTTCTCAGACAACTTATCTTTTGCAATGCAGATCATCTATTACTGTAGATAAAGATACTCTTTATGAAGGTGTGCTGATATGGAAATGAAATCTCGGTCCCTGGGTGATGGGGGCTGGAAGGTGAAATCCATGCACTACCTCATGATGGAACATATACTATAACACTGTAAATCACATGGTCACCCAGAACAGGGAGAAAGTCTAAAATGATATCATATCCTACCAAATATAATGAACAAAGTCACAAAAATCAAAATTTCTACTAAAACATCTGAGATAAAAGACGTGAATCTATTATGTACAGGTTTATATTTTTGTTAGTTAGGTTACTAGTTTTATGTTTTTTTTTTAATCCAACCTGATGCAAAATAATTTTTATTGAAAGAAATATCTTGATTTCCTCCCGTCTGCCCCAGCCGGTGTCTATAGAAGTATAGCAGGAACTTTGCCTCTTCACTCTGTCTCTCTCTGTCTCTCTCGCCTTCTTTCTCTCTCTCTTTCTTTCTCTCTCTCTCTCTCTCTCTCTCTATATATATATATATATATATACATATATATCACTCTCTTCTGTCTCTCCCTTCTCTTATATACTGTAGCTTGACATGGGTACTTTTAGGGGTTATTATATTATTATATATACATATATTATATATACATATATTTTTATATATTATAAAAGGGATATATATCCTTTTGCCTAGATTCAGTGCTAAGTTCTAGGCTGGTGTTACCGTTTTCAACAACCAGTAGAACACTGGCATATATTTATATCGCACAGATGAATGCAGTGTTTTTATGTCTGTCCTTTTCCTTCTGACTGAATTCATTGATTACTTGATCACTTGACATCCCATTATTCATTGATTTGCTCGAGCGGGCTCCAGTAGCATTTCTATTTGAGCCTATCACGTGCCAGTGTACCCCAATGACATCTGGTTGCTTCAGGAATACTAAATTCATTAATCATGACAATATCCATATCCATCCATTTGTAGGTAAATTTCATAACTTTGTTTTCCTGATAGCTGAACAACATTCCATTGTGTAGGTGAAACAGTGTCTTTATCCAGTCTTCTGTTCTCATACACTAAGGTTGTTTCCAGATGCTCACTACTGTGAATAGAACTGCAATGAATACAGAAGTGCAGATAGTGTTTCTGCTGTGTGTTTTTGGGTCTCTGTTGCAGGACACTTAGAGCCTCTGCATCAGCCCTGGATTGCCTCCTGTAGGTCACTTCATAGATAGGGGGTAGTTTAAATGTGGCAGTTTATCTGACCATGTATTCTGCACTGGGTGGTATAAATAGTCTCTCATGCTACCACAATCATCGTGGGACTAGCTAGATCTTACCAGTCTATTTGCCTGGCCACGTTGGATCTCTTAAGTAATTAGACCAGAGAGAAATGCTGTTTGCCTCCAAGCAAGCAAGCATGGCTCCCTGATAACTCAAAGGCAACTAAAATACAAAACAACCATGAAGTAGAGGAGACTCTTGTGAAGGCTTGGAGAAATATTTAACTGGCATTAGTATAGTCTTTGGTACAGAGACATGCCATCTCAGAAACCCCCTTCTCTACCCTATAAAGGCATTTCCAGGCAGATCTTGCCTCAAGACATTAGGTGAGGTGCTGGGAGAAATTACCTGAGAGCATTTGTCCTTTCCTGCCAGGGGAAGTTACATTTAGCTTATAGCTCCTCCCAGCTCTGCAAGGAGGCTTTGAATTAGCTCTGGGTCCTTGTAAACAGCCAGAAGACCTCCTGAAGTTGCTAAATTTCTATAGAGTTGTTTTCCTATTTTCATCTCTAGATAGTCCAGCCCTGAATGGGCCAGACTGGGATGTTTGGGCAGATTTCTAGCTATAAAATATGCTGCAAGAAGAAAGAAGCGCTCTTCTCCTCTCCCTTTTGCCATTTCAGCTTCCCTTGGCATTTTGCTTCTCAATCCTCTCCATTCTCTGTTGGGCCTCAGCACGTGGTGGCAGCCATCTCGGCATACACCTGGCTGGGGCCTAGCTGGAAACCCAGAGTCGGGAGGTTTTCCTGCTCTTGGATTGTGTATCAGATCCTGTGATAGTAAAGCCCTTTTTAAAACTGCATCGGATTCCTGAGTTTTCATCCATTCTCTGCCAGTCTCGGAAGTAGAAGGAAACTCACTTCCGGCACTGTTGGGAACCCCGGTGGCTTCCTGACAGGTCTCCAGGGTATATTTCCAGGAGTGCTATTGCTGGGTCAAATGGGATTTCAATATCTAGTTTTTGTAGGAATGACTATATTTTTTTCCAAAAAAAACTGTACCAGTTGACATTCCCACCAACAATGGATGGAAAGTCCCTTTCTCCCAGCATTCCGAGCCTTTGTGTCTGTTCTTACTCTATTGGAATGTGCCAGCAGTGAGATGATATCTCATTGTTGTTTTGATTTGCATTCCCTGATGATTAATGATGAAGAGTGCTTTTTCATATTCCTTTTGGGCATCCAAAGCTCTTCTTTGAGGAAATTTATGTCCATTTCTTTTCCCCATTTCTTAATGCAGTTGGATGACTTTTCTTGAAAAGTTCTACCAGTGTCTTGTATATCTTTGATATTAACCCCTATCAGATCCATATTAGGAAAATATTCTTTCCTATTCCGTGGGCTGTCTTTGTATCTTGGTCACTGTTTCTTTTTTTTTTTTTAAGTATTTTATTATACCACCGTGAGATATACAAAATATACAAATAAAAAGATATACAATTAAAAAGTTCATGTTTGGGTTTTGGTCATACAGTGTTCCAGCACCCGTCCCTCCACCAGTGCCCATCTCCCACCACCAACATCCCCATCCCCAGTTCCCTCCCCTTCCCCAGCCCATCTCCATGGCAGGTTCTTTATTTCTTTCCCTTTCTCTCTCTTTCTCTTTTCCTTCCCTTCCAGACTATGGATTACAGAACATACATTAAAAGTTTGTCCTGTGTATCCTTTTGCCTCTATTTAATGCTCAGTTCTAGGTTGGCATTAGTACCCTCGACAGAGGAGCAGACGCTTTTCAGTTTCATATAGTCCCATATGTTTATATTTTCGTCCATTTGCTTTGGCACTGGTGTTTTGTTTTTGAAGATGCTTTAGCTTCAACATTATGAAGGAGGGATCAGTGCTGCAGTACTGTCTAATTGAAACCGCACAATAAATAGCTTTGTAAATGTCTATCTCACTGTGTAATAATAAAAAGAAGAAAACTAACTTTTCTAAAAAGAAAGAGGAAATTTCCTTATAGTGATAGGAGGGGACAGAGAGAGAGAGAGAGAGAGAGAGAGAGAGAGAGAGAGAGACTTCCTTAGAGATGAAAAAGCAGATAAAGAATTTGGGACAAATACTATAGACAATTTTTCCAAGTTTTCATGACCAGCATTTCTCTACAAACTTGCATTGTTCTTAGGTCTAATCAATTCAGATGCTGTTATAAAATTCTGGTTGCTTTTTTTAGACTGGCTTTTAGAAATAGCTTATATCATTCAATCTAAATGAAAAATAAACATTTAAAATTTTTATTTAAAGTAGTAGTCTAACATATGTGTCTCCTTTTCCCCATATTATAATTATTCATATTTTAATTCTGCATTAAAACACTACTTGGAAATCAATGAAAAACAGGTGTTGTGGAAATATTTTTGCAAGGTCATTAAATTTTGTTTTGGGGAAGATAATATTCATGTACCATATTGTTTCTGACTCAATGTTTTTAGATAAATATCTTCTGGAAATTTCAGTGTACTTATAAAAGTATATTGACCAGTGCAATGAATTGTTTTTCTTTTTTATTTCAACCTTACTTCACTTTGAAATTATTATTCCATTGTTATTCAAAGGATATATAATCTGAAAAATCATAAGTATAAGGAATTGATTTCTCCTTACCACAGTAAGACAAGTATATAAAAAAATTTACATCTATGATAAATTTCTTGGACCACAGTGAAAGAATAATACCTCATTACCTTCTCCACAGGTATTTGAATACATTAATTGGTCCACACATTTTGAAGTGACACCTGAAATTTTCACACATGCTATAGAAAGTAAAGAGGAAGTCAGAGGTAATATGAATTTTCATTTACATAGTCTATATATAATATGGCTTTGAGATAAACTTTGAAAACTAAGAGCAGATCACAATAATTAACATCAATTTGAACACAATAATTCAGCCAAATTATTAATAGAGAAGAAACCACTTTTCCTATTATGTAGCTGATTCTACAAAAAATGTAAAAAATTCTCCCATAGCTTACTTGCTTTCAATTAATGATGTATTTTACTGTATTTGACTACTCCTATTGATGTATGCAAAGGAATAGTTATAAAAGGATAAATATGAATCAAAGATGAAAATATCACTCCACCATTCTTTATATAGTAAGAAAACATTTAATAAATTTTACTTATTTATTTATATTACTTTAATTTTTTTATAATACCACCATTAGATATACGATAATAAACATGTTTAAGTTTCGGTTTCAGTTATACAGTGTTTCAGCAACGATCCCTCCACCATTGTCCATTTCCCACTACTAATATCCCCTGATTCCCTCCCCCTCCCCTGGCCTACATCTTTGTTAAGCACTCTGCCTCTCTTCTCTCTCTCTCTCTCTCTCTCTCTCTCTCTCTCTCCATTGTGGCTTGCATTACATACATTTAGAGGTTATCATGTATTTATGTTCTTTTTGGAACATATTTGGCAGTAACCAAATGACTTACTCTTTGCTCTTTATTTAGAATTTACTCCTGTCAGTGCTCAGGGGACAATACGGGCTCCTCTGCTGGGTCCTGTCAAAGGTGGAAATTATCACAAACGTGTGGAATTCAGAGGCTATATAAGACAGAAATGGAACAGTGTGCTAACAATTGTTGAGGGTACTAATGCCAACCTAGAACTGAGCATTAAATAGAGGCAAAAAGATACACATTACAACCCTTTAATGTATGTTCTGTAATCCATAGTCTGGAGGGGAAGGAAAAGAGAAAGAGAGAGAAATGGAAAGAAATCAAGAACCTGCCATGGAGCAGGGCTGGGGGGAGGGGAGGGAACCGGGACGTTGGTGGTGGGAGATGGGCACTGGTGGCGGGATGGGTGCTGCAACACTGTTTGACCAAAACCCAAATATAAACTTTTTAATTGTATATCTTTGTAATTTTAAAAATAAAAAAATTAAAAAAAACATGCAAGGAACGTGCCTACCCACTGTACTATCAATCTGGCCTGGTATAATATTTAATTTAGACAATAATTAAATCAGAATATCAATTATACTAAAATGGAAAATTGAGTTAGAATGATTCTGCACAATTTAAGACTAAGTCTATTTCAGTAACTTCTCTAAAAAACAAATACACAGACACCAAAATAAATGAATAAACAGCTCAATGAAAGAGGGGATACTCTAAACTGGAGAAACTCTTTCCCATTTTTCTTTTTCTAAAGTGCTTCACATAACTTAAATGGCTGACTACAAATAAGGCATGGCATTTATGAAATAATAACTTAGTAAAACACATTTTCTTTCTCCAAAATTCTTATTTGTTTTGACAAGCTGGAGAAATTGATCAAGAATTTATCCTTCCTTCCTTCATTCCTTTGCCCCTTCATTCCTTCTTTCTTCCTTCCTTCTTTCCTTCATTCCTTCATTTCTTCATTTCTTCATTGCTTCCTTCATTCTTTCTTTCATTCTTTCTTCGTTCCTTTGTTTCTTTGTTCATTCATTCGTTTGTTTGTTCCTTCCTTCCTTCCTCCCATCCTTCTTTCCTTCCCTGTCTCCATCCCTTCCTACTTCCTTCATTCCTTCCTCCATTTCTTACTTATATCTGGCATCTAAAATATTATATCTCGTTAACTCACATTATGTATATAAGCTTATATGAACATAAAAGTACTTATATTGAACTGCCTGTTTTGTCACTGTTCCTTTTCCTATTAAGTTACATTCTTTACAATCTATCCAATAAGTATCTTCTACAGTTTTGTACAGCTAATATTGAAATTTGACTTTTTACCTGTTTTGGCTCCAAATCAAATGGTGTATTTAAAACAATTTCTGTAGCAGCATAAACAGGATATCTGTAATATTAGAGATACTTTAATATTATTGACAAAAAATGATAGGATGACTTCATTCATTTGTAGAAAATAAAACAAATAAGACTGTATTTGGCCTATCACTTCCTCCCAATATAAGACTTTATTATTGTTTCTATGAATAAATACAATTTAACAATATAATTTTATCGAAAATTTCTGAAGGACATACAGTACACTCATCTTGCTATGCATATGAAGTCATAATATCTATGATAAAGTAGAGCCCAATTTGAATTTTTTTCTTGAAATCTCTATTATGCTAAATTTAAAAAGCAATTACATAATTGTATTTCATATAAAAGTTCTTTATCCTTCTTTCATTATGCAAACAGCCAAGCAATTTTGGATGGTAAAAGTTACAATATCTTAAAAGTAAGCAAAAGTATTGCCTGAACCAATTGCCTAACAATAACTTCTTGTACTACAGTAGATTATATTACTTTATTTTATATATTTATGTCTTTATATATATTAAATTTCACAAATAAATTATTATTATAATTTACTGCAGTTTATGAATAAAATTTATATTACTATTCCTATTACCCTAGATAGTCTTGCGAAGTGAAAATATTTCAAAAAATTAATATTTAAGGTGAATAAGCACATATTACTAGACTTATTGTAGGTAAGTTCATTATTTGATTATTAATAATATTATATAATTATTTAGCAATGTTTTACAGCTTTATAAATTTATAGCACCACTAAAATTTCCTCCTGTTAAAACAAAATAATTTTGTACATCAGTGAATGCAATAGGATATGTAGGATATATAATTGTAGACAAATTCAGGTTAAAGTTATTATTTATACAAATTCAAATATATTTTTCCATCATCAGTGATTAGCAATGTGAAATGAAATAACAATAATGAAGTGTCGGGAGCGCCCGCGGGGTCCCCCGACAGTGTCAGGACAGAGGTTGTCTTCTACCTCCGAGGACGCCGGGAGAACAGATGAAAACTCACGAATCCGGTGCAGTTCCAAAAACGGCTTTTAATAGTACAAAAAGCTCTTCCACAGCACTCAAATATAATGAACAAACTCTAGCTCTGGTCCGAACTTAGACCATACAAAAGAGCCTAAGTATCCCACCAAAGAGAGAGGATCTCACCAGAGCTGAGTCCTACCCAGAAGAAGGAGCAAAAGGCCAAAGAGCAAAAAGCCAAAAGCCAAAAGCCGCAAGGCTGAGGAGCCAAAAAGCTGAAGGCTGAGGAACCAAAAAGCAAAAGGTTAAAAGGTGAAGGGGCCTCAAGTCAGTCCCCTTATATACACCCAAGTAATCCGATCGGGAGGTTGTCATGTCAACAAAGAACCCTAAACAGAGTGTAGTGCCACACTTTATTGCAGGTATAAACAAAGGTTATGCCAAGGACTAAGGCCAGATTATCTCTTATGTAAAACACTGGAGAGAGAGGGGCTGATATAAAGTAATACATAATTTCATGAGCTTCATGTAATCTAGATGGTACCCACAAGGTCCTTCTTTTATTATTATCTGCACCAGGGTGATTCTGAGTATCTTGTTCTCATTTACTGAAAGGGTTACACTCGCCTACTTAGAGCAAACTAGTATGATCCTTCCTATAGTCTTCCTATAGTCTCAGCGTAGCCAGGGTAGTAGTCTCCTGGTAAATTCTAACTGTCCCACGTTGGGTTCAGTGGGTATAAAGAGGAGCTGTGCCCAATCTAGAAAACATAGAAGTCTTAGTAGATGTATAAGTCAGAAGTTATTCAATCAAGGTGACTTCTGTAACTGCCACACCCTCTAGCAGTGTTTACAAAGAAGAGAAATCTCATTAGAATGAACCTTGACTTAAGAAGATTAAGCTGGGAGTGAGCTAAACAACAAAACTCCCAGAATAGCTAAATCTGTCCTCCAACAATGAAGTTTTAGCATATATATAAATATGCTTTTTTTTCAGGGCTATATGCTTAACTTTAAAGCAAATATTTGTAGCTATATGGTAAACATATGTGTATTTCAAGTAATTTATGTCTATTATTTTCTGAGATGAATCAAATGCATTAATTTAATAATTTACATTATTCTCTTCCTTTTTTTTTCAAATGAAAACCTCATTAAGCATTTTTAATACGACCCATGCATTTTATTCTATATTGTAGTAATTTTATCATGGAGAATTAGATGTAATGAAAATTAAAATCTTATAGCAATTGAAAAATTAACTATAGCTTGTGAAACTGTACATTGTTAACATGTACATTGTTACCTTGCATGTGGCCTACACCCGTTTAATCTATAAACCCTGGTACCACATAGAGGTCACCAATCACTACCCAGTGAGCACTGACAGATCAAAGTCTGAACATTTTCAAACCTCCCTAAAAATAACTAGCAAAAACAAGCTATAGAACTTTGATTAAAACTCTGAGCACAAAAGGTATAGAAGGCATTTAACTCAGTTGAGTTACGTTATAGACACACAAAATACATTAACATAGTACTTGCTGGTAGACACTGTAAGTCTTTCTTCCTAATTCATAAGATAAAGCTGTATACTAATATCACTGTTATTGAACATAATATTGAAGGTCTAGTCACGGAACTTGGCAAAACAGAAATTGCAGGGAGTTAAATTGGAGAAACAGAATTAAAACAATAAGTTTGTAGATATTATGCATAGAAAATTCTAGAGACACTATACTGAAATATATATATTTTAGAATCAATTAACTTACACTAAAAAATTACGGACTTCAAAACAAATTTAGAAAAATCAGAAACCAATCACATTTGTAATTGTAATTATTGGCCCCTGCTCGAGCAAATTGATGAATAACAGGATGTTAAGTGATCAAGTGAATGATCCTACAAATTGTTTTACTATTACTGCCTTTTCAGGGAGCTGCTGGGATCCCCAACAGTACCAGGAAAATTTTTCCCTTCTTCCTCAAAAGCCAGTGGGGAATAGATGAAAACTCAGGAATTCAGCACAGTTTTCAAGGCTTTACTCTCACAGGTTCTGATATATAATACAAGAACAGGAAAATCTCCAGACTTTGGGTTCCCTTTTGGGCCCCTGCCACGTGTAAACCAAGATGGCTACCATCACACATTAAAGCCCAACAGGGAAGAGAATAGAGAGAAGAGACAGAAAGCCAAAGGAAGCCAAATTAGCAAAAAACGGCCCTTCTCCTTTCTCTAAGCTTATTTTATAGACAGAAACCTGCCAATACCTTCTAGCTCAGCCCATTGTGGGCTGGGTTACATAGAAATGAAACCAGGTACATGAACTTTTGAAATACAGATCTTTAGGAGGGTCTTTGGCCCAAGCTTCACAAAAGCCAGAGCTGATTCCCAGAGGCAAAATCTCCCTAGCAGGGTGAGGAGGGGCTGCCTATCTGAACCCAGAAAGCAGTTCAGAATGTAATTTGTGGAAATGGCATGAATACCTTTTACCATGAATATACAGCCAACTGAGCCCAGATTCTGGATCTCTCTATGGCACACAATCCTCCAGAATAATTCACTTTGACATTACCTTTAGAATCAGAGACACATCAGTTTTCCCAGAAGTGCACTGGCTTGTCTCGTTGAACTAGGAGAATTGATTACACTATGGTTGACCCAATGTGGCCAAGTACTCTTGGAATATCTACATGTATGTCCCACAGAGGCACCCATGGGAACAGGGAAAGCATTAAACTGTGACAAGCAAGATTCATGATAAAAATATTTATGACATGTAAAATTATAAAATCAATCCAATTCTTCCCAGGCTCACATTGTGTCTGCTCCAGAGATTCCCTAAAGGCAGGGAGTAGCTCTTCATGTAAGCTAAGTGTAGCTGGAGGCTGGAGCACAGTAGGGCATGCCACCCAAAATTGCTTAATCTTGGATTCCAAATAATATGTTCAGAAACTATATTTATAGTCTCATATTATCTGTTTAATTTTTCCAAATATTGTTTATTATCTGTGTAAATTTATGTCCACAACAATTGGTAATAGAGAAATCAATGAAAGATTAACTTAAGCACTTTCAAGTTTGCAAAAGTATATTTAAGGTTTAGAATTATATCCCTTAAGATTGCTTTACATTTGGATTGTCTTGTAGATAAAGGATTCAGATATTTTCCATACCTTAGCAATGTTGCATGTGTTTATTATACAGAAAGTGTGTGTATGTGTATAGATTTATTACAGCATTTTTATTTTCAATTTCTCTTCAGGCTAAATAAACTTGAGAAACATGAATTATTCTTAGGTTCACATTAATTGATCACTTGTATCACTTGTCTTCCCATTGTTCAGCAATTTGCTCAAGTGGGTGATGGTAACGTCATTTGTTGGGAATGATGTACATTATTGTTACTCTTTTTGGCATATTGAATATACCACAGGAGGCTTGCCAGCCTCTGCCCTGTTTCTAGGTTCATGCCAGTAATCCCAGACTTTTTCTATGTCAGACCAACAACCATCCAGGGCCCGAGAGGCAGAGCCCTGGGTGGAGACAAGCCTGTCTCCTGTCTGCCATAACTAAGAAATTATATGTGCATAATATTTTAAGATTAGATTCCTATAGGTTGGTATAGAAAACTTATTGCAAACCTCTCCAATAACCCACCAGCAACATTCAGTTTCTCTGAGAATAGCAGTTGTTTTCTTTTGCAAGTTTGTTTAAATTGCTTCAGTTTTTTTACATATCAGTGATACCATCTAGTAATTGTCTTTTAATTCCTTTCATATTTGACTGAGCATGATCACCTCAAGATCAGTCCACTTTGTCCCAAGAGGCATGATTTGTCTTTTGTTGCAAAATAATATTACATAGAGTATATGTGACAAAATCTATATATATACATATATGTAAATTTGAGTTGTTTTCATGATTTGATTACTGTGAATAAAGTAAGTATAAATATAGAACTCAGTTATATTTTATTTATAATTATTTATATTTATTTATTTACTTATCCATTAATTTATTTCATATTTTATTATCTTTTATATATTTATTTTGATTAATATTTTATTATACCACTGTGAGATATATAATACAAAGCTGTTCATGTTTGGGGGTTTTGGTCATACTGTATTCCTGCACCCATCCCTTCACCAGTGCCCATTTCTCACCACCAATGTACCTGATTCCTACCCACCTACTCTAGCCTGCATCTATGGCAGGTTCTTAATCTCTTTTCTCTCTTTCTCTTTCTCTCTTTATTTCTCTATTCCTTCTCTTACATATTGTAGATTGTAGTACATACACTTAGAGGTTATCATGTTTATCGTTTTGCCTGTATTTAATGCTTTCTTTTAGGTTGGTATTAGCATTTTTGAAAATTATTAGCACACTGTTACCTCCTCTGTCTTACTAACCACTGACTCCCACACTTTGTGGTAATTTCCAGATTTGACAAGACCTCCTGATCCACACTTCACATGACTTTGATTTTGATATGATAATTTGTATGTGTGTGTGTATATGTGTGTATGTATATATATGCATATATATGTGTGCCATGCAAATAAATGAAATCATTCTATATCTGTCCTTTTCCTTCTGACTAATTTCATTCAACAAGATCCCTCCATGTCCATCCATTGATAGGCAAATTTCCTAACTTCATTTTTCCTAACAGCTGCATAGTATTTAATTGTGTAGATGTACCAAAATTTCTTCATCCAGTCATCATTTCTTGGGCATACTGGTTGTTTCCAGATTCTGGCTATTGTGAATAGTGCTGCTATGAAAATAAAAGTGCAGACGGTGTTTTTGCTGTGTGTTTTGGGTTTCCCAGGGTATATTCCCAGAAGTGGTATGGCTGGGTCAAATGGGAGCTCAATTTCTAGACTTTGGAGGAATGTCCATATTGTTTTCAAGAATGGCTATATACAGTCAACATTCCCACCAACAATGGATGAGAGTCCCCTTTTCCTTGCATCCACACCAAAACTTGTTGTTTTTTCACTTTTGGATATGTGTCAGTCTCTGTGATGTGAGATGATATATCATTGTTGTTTTAATTTGCAATTCTGAGATGATTAATTGTCGGGGAACGCCACTGGGGTCCCCGACAATTAAAATCACGGTCCAAAAATGGCTTTTAATAGTACAAAAGCTCTTCCACAGCAATCCAATATAATGAACAAACTCTAGCTCTGGTCTGAACTTAGACCATACAAAAGAGCCTAAGTCTCCCACCAAAGAGAGAGGATGTCACCCGAGCTGAGTCCTCCCCAGAAGGAGCAAAAGGCCAAAGAGCAAAAAGGCCAAACCAAGCCAAAGGCCGCAGGAGCCAAAAGCTGAAGGCTGAGGGAACCAAAAGGCAAAGGTGAAGGGGCCTCAAGTCAGCCCCCTTATATACACCAAAGTAATCCGATCAGGAGGTTGTCATGCCAACAAAGAACCCTAAACAGAGTGTAGTGCCACACCCTTTGCAGGTATAAACAAAGGTTACACCAAGGACTAATCCCAAGATTATCTCTTATGTAAAACACTGGAGAGAGGGGGGGCTGATATAAAGTAATACATCTTAACTTCATGAGCTTCATGTAATCTAGATGGTACCCACAAGGTCCTTATTATTATCTGCACCAGTGTGATTCTGAGTATCTTGTTCTCATGTACTGAAAGGGTCATACTCGCCTGCTTAGAGCAAACTAGTATAATCCTTCCTATAGTCTTCCTTTAGTCTCAAAGTAGCCAGGGTGGTAGTCTCCTGGTAAATTCTAACTGTCCCACGTTGGGTGCAGTGGGTATAAAGAGGAGCTGTGCCCAATCTAGAAAACATAGAAGTCTTAGTAGATGTATAAGTCAGAAGTTTATTCAATCAAGGTGACTTCTGTAACTGCCACACCCTCTAGCAGTGTTTACAAAGAAGAGAAATCTCATTAGAATGAACCTTGACTTAAGTAGATTAAGCTGGGAGTGAGAAAAACAACAAAACTCCCAGAATAGCTAAACCTGTCCTCCAACAATTAATGATGAACATTTTTTCATATGCTTTTTGCCATTTGAATTTCTTCCTTGTCGAAGTTTCTGTTCATTTCTTTACCACATTTTTGATGAGGTTTTCTGTTTGATTCTTGTAAACTTCTACCAGTGCCTGATATATCCTGAATATTAAACCCTTATCAGATGGGTATTGGGTGAATATTCTTTCCCGTTCTGTGGACTGTCTTTATATCTTTGTCACTATTTCTTTTGAGGTGCAGAATCTTTTTAGTTTCCTGTAGTCCCATTGTTTATCTTTGCTTCTCGTTGCTTCCTTAGTGGTGTTTCTCCTTTGAATATGTCTTTAGCTTCAATGTCTTTGAGGGTTTTTCCTATATTTTCTTCAATGTACTTTATGGATTTGGGTCTGATATTGAGATCTTTAATCCATTTTGATCTGATTTTTGTGCATGGTTTTATACAAAGGTCCAAATTCATTTTTTTACATGTAGCTGTCCAGTTTTCCCAGCATTACTTGTTGAAAGGCTTTCCCTTACTCCATTTTGGATTCTGAATTTTTTATCAAAGATTGACATATCCTGTGTTTGAGGTTGGGTGTCAGGATACTCAACTCTATTCCATAGGTTCACAGGTCTGTTTTTAATCCAATGCCATATTGTTTTATTTAATACTGCTTTGTAGTACAGTTTGAAGTTGGGAACGATGAGGCCTCTCATTTTCTTTTTTCCTACGGATTGCTTTAGCTATCCGTGGGGGTTATTATTCCGTAAGAATTTCAGGAGTGTTTGGTCAATTCATTAAAGAATGTCAATTATATCCTATAGGGAAAGCATGAATCTGTACATGGCTCTAGGGAATATTGCCATTTTGACAATGTTAATTTTACCCATCCATGAGCAGGGAATGTGTCTCCATTTCTCGTGTTCTCTTTTTTTCTTGGTGCAGTGTTTCTAGTTTTCTTTGCACACTTGGTTAAACTGATCCCTACTTATTTGATTTTCAGTGTCACAATTGTGAATAGAATCGATTTTTAATATCCCTTTTTCTTTTTGTTATTTGTATATTGGAAAGCCACCCGACTTTTTGGGTATTTCTTTTTGTACCCTGCCACTCTACTATAAATATCTACTGTTTCTAGGAGTTTTAGGGTCAAGAGTTTTGGCTTCTTTTGGTATAATAACATCAGTGAATAATGATCAGTGAATGTCATCAGTTAATAATGATAGCTTGGTTTTCCTTGCCTATCTGGATGCCCTTAATGTCCTTTTCTTCCCTGATTGCTATGGCAAGTAGTACTTTCAGTACTCTACTGAATGGAGTGGTGAGATTGGGCAAGTTTGTCTTGTTACTGTTCTTAGGGAAGACTTTCAACATTTCCCCACTGAGAATGATACTTGCTATGGGCTTCTGGTAGATGGTTTTGACTATCTTGAGGTAGTTTCCTTCAAGTCTCATTTCCTGGAGGGTTTTAATCATGAATGGCTGTTAGACTTTGTGGAACACTTTCTTTGCATCTATTGATATGATCATATGATTTGTTTATTTTTCTCTTATTGCTATGATGTACTATGTTGATTGACTTGCGGATGTTGGAAATCCTTGCATTCCCAGGATGAATCCTACTTGGTCATGATTTATAATCTTTTTGATGAGTCTTTGGATTCTATTTGCTAGTATTTTGTTGAAGATCTTAGCACCTGTATTCGTCATGGAAATTGGTCTGTAATTTTCTTTCTTTTTCTTTCCCTGTTGGGTATCCAGTTGATATATGCCACATAGAATCTGTTTGGGAGTGTTTCTGTTTCTTCTATTTCCTGGAAGAGCTTGAAAAGGATAGGCAGTAGGTCCTTCTTAAAGGTTTGGTAGAATTCATTAGTGAAGCCATCTGGACCTGGGCTTTAATGTTTGGGCAGACTTTTAATTACTGTTTCAATTTGATTGACGGTGATAGGTTTATTCAGGTATGGAAGTCTTCTTGTTTCATTCGTGGGAGGTTATAGGACTTCAGGAATTTATCCACTTTCTTCTAGGGTACTCATGTTTCATTTCATATGGTTCTGAAAGTAATATCTAATGATCTTTTGTATTTCTGTGCTTTCTGTTGTGATGTCCACATTTTCATTTCTGATTCTGTTTATTTGGATTCTCTCTTTCCCTGTCCTTACAAGTCTTGCAAGTGGCTTCTTGATCTTTTTATTTTTTCAAAGAACCAGCTCTTGGTTTCATTAGTCTTTTGGAAAGTTTTTTGGGTTTCCAGCTCGTTGATTTCCTTTCTAAGTTTTATTATTTCCCTCTTTCTGCCTGGGTTGGGCTACTTTTGTTAGTGCTTTTTTAATGTCTGTCACTGTCACTGTCTTCCCGTTCATCATCGATTTGCTCGAGCGGGCCCCAGTAACATCTCCATATGTCCTGTCTCATGCTAGTAGAGCCCAAGGCATCTGCTTGCTCCAGGAACATAAAGACCCTCAATCCATTCCAGAATGAGGTCTATAATTGTTACTGGTATTTGGCATCCCAGAGAGGCATCGAAAGAGCTATGCTTGGAATATCACGCTCACTCAAGTGAGAAGGAATCGGAGTTCTGACCTCCGCGCTATTCCAGAATCAGGGCGCTGTCTCGTTTGCCAAGGCACGAAAATCAGATGGGCTGGACATGTAATGCGATTTGGAGACAACCGCTGGACTAGAGCCGTACCGACTGGATCCCATGGGATGTCAAAAGATCACGTGGCCGCCACCACAAGATGGTCAGACTTCCTTGTTAAGACCCTGAAGGAACGGTTTGAGGCTCTTCATATTCCTGAATCAACCAGATGCCATTGGGCCATTGCGTGATAGGGTCCAATGGAAATGTTACTGCGCCCGCCGAGCAAATCGATGAGTAATGGGATTCAAGTGATCAAGTGATCAAATACAACACGGGTAGCTTGCCAGGCTCTGCCGTGCAGGTAGCATACTCTTGTAGGCATCTCTAAGTCCAGCATTTATTGATGAACCACGCTGGGCGCTTTTGCGGCGCGTGAACTGGGTGCTGATAGGCTGGTCTGCTGGGTGGAGGTCTGATGAGAGAGAAGTCCGGATGTGGAAAATGGAGGCCCTCATGGAGTGGGGGGTCGCCTGGCTTGTTGCGAGGCTTGCTGGGATGGTGGGCAAGGGCTAGAACCCACCATCCCTCCCGTGCGCCTCGTGAGTGGCTGGTCACAGGGAGAGCCAGTAGCAGCTCTGCCCCATGTCTGCGAGTCTCTGAACCAGCATACCTGAGCCGGATTTAAGAAAGACTGCTGCAGGGGTGGAACTCGATGAGCCGGGGCTGATAAGCTGGTCTGCTGGGTGGAGGTCTGAGGAGAGAAGTCCGGATGTGGAAAATGGAGGCCCTCATGGAGTGGGGGTCGTCTGGCTTGTTGCGAGGCTCTGCTGGGGTGGTGGGCCAGGGCTAGAACCCACCATCCCTCCCGTGCACCTCGTGAGTGGCTGGTCACAGGGAGAGCCAGTAGCAGCTCTGCCCCATGTCTGCGAGTCTCTGAACCAGCATACCTGAGCCGGATTTAAGAAAGACTGCTGCAGGGGTGGAACTCTATGAGCCGGGTGCTGATAGGCTGGTCTGCTGGGTGGAGGTCTGAGGAGAGAGAAGTCCGGATGTGGAAAATGGAGGCCCTCATGGAGTGGGGGGGGTCGTCTGGCTTGTTGCGAGGCTCTGCTGGGGTGGTGGGCCAGGGCTAGAACCCACCATCCCTCCCGGGCACCTCTTGAGCAGCTGGTCACAGGGAGAGCCAGTAGCAGCTCTGCCCCATGTCTGTGAGTCTCTGGACCAGCATACCTGAGCCGGATTTAAGAAAGACTGCTGCAGGGTGGAACTTGATGAGCTGGGCGCTGATAGGCTGGTCTGCTGGGTGGAGTTCTGACGAGAGAGAAGTCCGGATGTGGAAAATGGAGGCCCTCATGGAGTGGGGGGGTCGTCTGAGCTTGTTGCGAGGCTCCCAGCAGAGCCTCGCTTTTTTAATATTTAGAGCTTTTAAGTCAGGTTATTTATGTGGGCCCTTTCTTTTTCCTGATGAATGCTTGCAGAGCTATGAACTTTCCTCTTAACACTGCTTTTGCTGTGTCCCACAAGTTCTGATAACTGGAGTCTTCATTTTCATTTTTTTCCAGGAATCTTTGAATTTCCTATTTGATTTCTTTTCTTACCCATTGATTGTTCAGCGGTGAGCTGTTCAGTTTCCAGGTGTTAGGTTTGACTCCCTGTTCCTTTTGTCTTTATCCCGATTTTCTCTGTTAGTCTGTTCTTTAATTTTAAGTCTTTTCTCTATCTCTGGGTTTTGTCTTCGAGATCACTAATTCTTTCTTCAGCAGTTGTTACTCTGTTTTAGAGGCCTTCCAGTGTGTTTTTCATTTCACTTACCACATTTTTAATATTTGTCATTTCTGCTTGTATTTTGGTCTGCAGTTTGCTTATTTCTGCTCTCATGTCCTCTTATATTCTATTGACTTTTATTCCATTGCTTCTTTTAGTTCCTTATGCATTATTATCAGTTCCTTCTGAAATTACTTATCAGAGATGTTATATAGCTCATTATTATTGCATGACTCATCTGAGTTAGTGATTTCACTCACTGAGCTTGAGGGAATTCTGCGTTGCTTTACCATAATGACTATAGTAGGTTGAAAATGTGTGTTCTGAATGTTTAGACAGTAAAGTTAGTAGTTGCCTGGGTTGTTTGCAGTTTGGGATGGATGTCAAGGAATGTCCACAAAATGCTCACTAGTATCTCAGGTAAGATAAATATTTAATGGTTTGCAGCTGCGCTAGTGTCTCACAGTTTTGAATTTTGGGGTGTTGGTGGGTGGTTCCTGAGTGTTTCTGTGTGGTTTCCGGGGCACCAACACACCTGGTGGGTAGGATGGAAAGTGTCAGGCGAGCTGGCGGAAGTGGTTCAGCGGTAGAGCTGAGCTTGGTGCACCTCGGCCACATTGGTGAAAGTCCCAGCCCTTTATCCTGGATCTGAGTGTTTCCGCGTGGTGTCTAGAGTGCCAACACACCTGGTGAGGAGGATGGGAAACATCGGGGGGAGCTGGGCTCCAGTTATATTTTTTGAATTACAGTCTTACTATTTTTAGATTAATTCATAGGGAAATATTTCCTTGATCGTGTGTTAACGTACTTTAGATGGGATGACCTTTGTTCCAATGCATAGAAAATAAGTAAAGTAAGGGAAAATTCATAATATAATAATTTCAATTAAGACAATGGTTAAAAGACCAAAATCTTAAAAAATATCTGAATTCATAATATTGAGTGCATAAATGTCAATACATAAATCATTTAAGTAGAAAAAGTTAGGACAAAGTTCTATTTCTCTGATTTATTTGAATGATGCTCTCAGTAGTGCTCATGGAGTCCTCCTGTAAATATTCAGCTAATCAGTTCCGATAGGTTAATGGGACTGGTGTACCAGCAATTATTAGATCAATATTTCATTGTTTGGGAAGTATGGGTACATGGATGCAATGGAATCCTATGTGTGCAAAGCATATATCCCTGGCTTGTAGGCTATCACACTGATCTTATGAAAAAATGTTAAATTTTGTGCACTGCAATTGAAGAAACATTGCTAACATTTCACTAAAAAAGTTCCAAATTTCTGGTGAAATTCATTATAAAAAATTTGTGATTTGTCTATTAAAACGTACTGTATCTATACCATCACACTTAGACATGGGGCAGAGCGGTTCCTTGCTCCCCTGTGCCCAGCCGTTCATGAGGCAGTCGGGAGGCATGGTGGGTTCCAGCCTTGGCCCACCACCCCGGCAGAACCTCACAACCAGCCAGACGCCCCCACCCACTCCATGGGTGCCCCATTTCCACATCCGGACTTCCCTCTCTTCAGAACTCCACCCAGCTGACCAGCCCATCACAGGCCGGATCATCGACACCCACCCTGCAGCAATTTCTTCCTCAATCCAGCCCAGGTATGCTGGTCCAGAGACTCTTAGACATGGGGCGAGCGGTTCCTTGCTCTCCCTGTGCCCAGCCGTTCATGAGGCAGTCGGGAGGCATGGTGGGTTCCAGCCTTGGCCCACCACCCGGCAGAACTCACAACCAGCCGGCGACCCCCCACCCACTCCATGGGTGCCGCCATTTTCCACATCCGGACTTCCCTCTCTTCAGAACTCCACCCAGCCGACCAGCCCATCACAGCCCGGATCATCGACACCCACCCTGCAGCAATTTCTTCCTCAATCCAGCCCAGGTATGCTGGTCCAGAGACTCTTAGACATGGGGCAGAGTGGTTCCTTGCTCTCCCTGTGCCCAGCCGTTCATGAGGCAGTCGGGAGGCATGGTGGGTTCCAGCCTTGGCCCACCACCCTGGCAGAACCTCACAACCAGCCAGACGACCCCCCACCCACTCCATGGGTGCCGCCATTTTCCACATCCGACTTCCCTCTCTTCAGAACTCCACCCAGCCGACCAGCCCATCACAGCCCGGATCATCAACACCCACCCTGCAGCAATTTCTTCCTCAATCCAGCCCAGGTATGCTGGTTCAGAGACTCTTAGACATGGGGCAGAGCGGTTCCTTGCTCTCCCTGTGCCCAGCCGTTCATGAGGCAGTCGGAGGCATGGTGGGTTCCCCCCCCACCCCGGCAGAACCTCACAACCAGCCAGGCGACCCCCACCCACTCCATGGGTGCCGCCATTTTCCACATCCGGACTTCCCTCTCTTCAGAACTCCACCCAGCCGACCAGCCCATCACAGCCTGGCTCGCGCCTGCGGGCTTCATCAATAAATGCTTTATTTGGAGGTGTTTAAATAATATGCCTCCCGCACGGCAAGCCTAGCAAGCTGCTCGTGTTGTATTTGACATGCCAAATGCCAGTAACAATTATATTAGGTCATTCCCATGACCTAATATAATGGTTTGAGGCTCTTTATGTTCCTGTAGCAAGCTGATGCCCTTTGCTCTACTGGCATGAGACAGGACATATGGAGATATTACTGGTGCCCGCTCTAGCAAATAGATGATTAACGGGAAGATGGTGAGATCGTGATCGTATCTATACCATCACCAAAGGGAAAAGACCCTCCACCACTCATGATATTTTAATGTTATTTTTCATGCTATTTTTTATGATAGTACCAACATTATTACTTTTCATTTTCAACATTGCTACAATATTGCTGCCATGATTGAATATCCATTGTGCTAAAATAATTTCACCATTATGCCAAGGTCCCTTGCCAATCTATCACCTGCCTGGATAATAATTTTGATGCCCATATCACACAATAAGTCTTCATTGAATACCATCTAATACCTTGATATTTTATTATATTTCTTCCCATTTTCATTTATTCTTAAGGCAACATTAACAGCTCATGGTTCTCAGATTCTACCCCAGGCTTTGTGCTTAGTGATCACTCCTATCGGTTCTTAGGAGACAAAATACTATGTTGAGGATTGAACTGGGGTCTGACACTTGAAAGGCAAGCACTTCAACCTCTTTACTATCTCTCTGGCCTCACTACTCTATTTTATTTCATAGCTAAACACTTTTTGAAAATAGGTAGAAAAGTTTATAAAACACAAAGCCAGGTGGACTCTTCAAAACTTTTTATGAGTCAGATCTACAATTTATGCATACTGTTCATTCTATTGCCTGAAGCTTAGTCAGAAACTTACAAATAAGAGTCTCTAGGAAGTACGTTGTAGAAGAAAAAGGAATTTTAATGAGCAACTAATACTTTTATATTTATACTTTATTTTTATTATTCAATTGATTAATTTCTAGGATTTTCTCTCTATCTTATTTATTATTATCTTAGAATTTTTATTATTATGATTATTAATTTTACTAATTTAATTATTGATTTGAGAACTTTGCCTGAGTGTACCCAGGGATCAATCTGGGAGGTGTTTAGGTGACCAGACATGTGTTTCAGATTAAGCATAGGTCAGTTAGATACAAAAAAGATAGCTGAACTAGCTCTCCAGCTCAATAATTGATTTTTAAAATATTAAACACTTAGAAACCCATGAGAACATTTCATTAAATTTGTAGATGATGTTAAAGTGCATTATTTACCACATCATTACATAAAAAGGAAATTGCAAAATCTGAAGAAAGTGATAATGGAGAAAATGTCATTGAAAACATGTATGGATCTGGAGGGTATCATGTGGGGTGAATTTAATCAGAAAGAGGACAGATACATAATGATCTTCCATATAGTTTGTATATAAAAGACTAGTAAGGAAAAAGCAAATACTTAAAAGCAAAAGAAATTGACAACTAGTATATTATAAGAATGGTACTACTGTGTTTAGGGGGATAGGATGAGAAGGGAACCCTGTGACAATGGCAGAGGGAAGCTGACACTATGGGGGAACGGTGTGGTGTGGCAATGTTTATGCATGAAACCTTACCGGTATAAATATTATTAGGCATTGTTCATAAAATAAAATAACTATCAGAATATAATAAAAGAAATGTATATGAAAACCTAAATTATATCATAAATTACCTATTACTTAAGAGGTCCCCAAGGAGCTACATATCCCATTTTGTCGGGATGCCGCCAGGGTCCCCAACAGTGTCAGGACAGAGGTTGTCTTCTACCTCTGAGGATGTTGGGGGAACAGATGAAAACTCACTAGTCTGGTGCAGTTTAAAAAGGCTTTTAATAGTACAAAAGCTCTTCCACAGCACTCCAATATAATGAACAAACTCTAGCTCTGGTCCGAACTTAGACCATACAAATGAGCCTGTCTCCCACCAAAGAGAGAGGATCTCACCCGAATGAGTCCTACCCAGAAGAAGGAGCAAAAGGCCAAAGAGCAAAAAGCCTAAAGCCAAAAAGCAAAAAGCAAAAAGCCAAAAGCAGGAGCCAAAAGCCAAAAGCTAAAAGGCCAAGCAAGGGGCCTCAAGTCAGTCCCCTTATATACACCAAAGTAATCTGATTTGTGACAGGGAGGGTCATGTCAACAAAGAAACCTAAACAGAGTGTAGAATAGCACTGCCACACGCTATTGCAGATATAAAAAGATTATGCCAAGGACTAATGCCGAGATTATCTCTTATGTAAAACACTGGGGAGAGAGAGGGCTGATATAAAGTAACACATCTTAATTTCATGAGCTTCGTGTAATCTAGATGGTACCCACAAGGTCCTTCTCATTATTATCTACACCAGGGTGATTCTGAGTATCTTGTTCTCGTGTACTGAAAGGGTCACACTCGCCTGCTTAAAGCAAACTAGTATGATCCTTCCTATAGTCTTCCTATAGTCTAAGCGTAGCCAGGGTGGTAGTCTCCTGGTAAATTCTAACTGTCCAACACTGGGTGCAGTGGGTATAAAGAGGATCTGTGCCCAATCTAGAAAACATAGAAGTCTTAGTAGATGTATAAGAAGAGAGATCTCATTAGAATGAACCTTGGCTTAAGTAGATTAAGCTGGGAGTGGGCAAAACAACAAAGCTCCCAGATTAGCTAGATCTGTCATCCCACACCATTTTATAACAGTTTTTGAGAAATTACATGCATTCTTAAAAGATTAATACTTTTTTATTTCAGTATTTAAAATTCAAAATTTCTCTTGGTCAGGTCATTGAAATACTTGATAAAATTATATTCTAACTCAACCATATTTACAGTTCATAGTTAAATCAGTTGGCATGCAAAAACATGAAATCATTTTTAAACTTTTGCAGATAAAAGATAACCAGAAGTAATTAAAAAATTTGATTTTAAGTGTGCATGCTTGGTGTCAAGCTGTGTTTTCATGAGGAGTGTAGCCATGTTCACTTCTACTATGTCTATGATAAGGGAATCAAAGTTCTGCAGTTGGCTATTGTCATGTATCATTTCAAACTACAATTAATAAGCTAAGTAAAATACTAATGTTAATCATGAGTCTTCAAAAATAATTGTCAGTTATTATAAAGATAGGCACCACTTTATTAACATTCCATTTCATCAGTCTCAAACTACATTTCTGATGTCTCTTCTTGGATGATACTTCATCTCTTTTCTTTAACTGAATTTATAAAAGTAATCCATCATAAATATTAAAGTTAAATACTAATTTACTTCAGAATCAGTTACTAAACTTCAAGATTATATTTTGGGTTAAGATACTACTCATATTAGAGAGAAAAACAGTAAAATTGTAATTTTAGAAATTTCATCAATAAAACCAGAGAAACATATATTTCTGGTAGACAATGTGCTAATTCTTCATTTAACGTCAGTCATTCTCAAACAATAATTGAGACATGGCAAAAACAATCAAATATTTAGATATTTAGTCATAAATCAGAATATATCATCATTTAAGCTATATTCATATACAATAAAGTTATATAACAAGATAGAATTTGCTATTTATAGATAGTCTGGGATAGAAAAGATGGAGTTTCTCTAGAACATATGATGAATTTTTTTTTATTATTTTTCTGGTTTTTGCGTAACACCTGGGAATGCTCAGTGGTTACTCTTGACTCTGCACTCAGAAATTATTCCTGGCAGTGCTCAGGCAGACCATATGGGATACTGGGAATCAAACCTGGGTCGGCAGCATGCCGGGCAAACACCTTACTGCCAGTTCTATCTGTCTGGCCCCTGGTAAATCTTTTAAAAAAAAGGAGGTAAAATAATTTTTTAGGTACAATTAATAATTTCTAGTTTAATTCTAGTAGTTAATGGAAGGGACTCTGAAAGTTATCTACTAGGTACCTACTCTCAGATTAAGCTTCTCTGTATGGGAATGAAAGTTGAATTATTTAATATTTTCAATGTGTAGTTTCCTTATGCCAAAGAGATGGTATATAAGTATGTTATTTATCTCTCACACAACTGATCCTGGTTCCACATAGAATCTCCTCAGCATTACCAGTGGCTACTCCTGACCACAGAGGAAGCAACAGTCCCTGAGTATGTCTGTGGCCTTCAAATACCAAGGAAATACAGAAAATACAAAAACAAAAATTAAAAAAAAACAGATTATAGTTTTGCTTTGTTCAGAAATGATAAAAATAATAATTAGGTCATTGAGTCAACAGGATGTTAAGTTTTATAATTTTATTTTGTATTATAGAACGGACTTCTTAGGTTCAAGGTATGATGCAGTGAATTGTATTCCTAAAATATTAACATTGATTCTATCTTAAATCATGGGCCTAAATTGAAAAAATAAGTAAAGTTAAAGTGTTTATAATAGTTTCTAAAACATAGTAACTATAAAAAGCAACTATAAAATTATGACATGCACTTATTTGTAAAATAAGAAATATATCTAACAGAGCTTCTATTTAGGTAGATACTGAAAAATATGGGTAATAAATATAAATACATGATTAATGTCCAAAAATAATATATTTTATATTGATAGGTAAATTATATTTTATGCTAGAGTATTTTGATATTATATTGAATAAAAGATATATACACACAGGTATAACTTGAATAAATGCATTATTTTTATTCAATATCCCATATAGTACTATTCTGTAGTATACACTTAATATAGGAAAAAATACATCTAGAGTAATAAAGCTAGTTTCCCAATTAGTTTAGGTAACTATTCACAAAAACCTTGAAGAAAGATAAAATATAAAAAAGGAAAGGTATGAGAAAATGTTTTAAAGTTCAGTTCCAAGTTTAGTTTCAAAGTGGGTCATGGAATTCTTTTTTTCTGCTATGAATTAACAGGTGCTTACTAATGATCTTAGCAGAAATAGATTGAAGTGAGAAGATTGAGTGATTGCTAGATAATTTCTAAAATTTCTTCATTCAGTGAATCTAAAGAAAACAATGTTTATGAAGAATGAACTAGTTCCAGAGGCCCCATTCACTCTCAATGGAACAAACATCTCTGAATGCAGCAGTTATGTGTACCTAGGTCGAGAAATCAACATGATGAACGACCTAAAACCTGAGCTGCGCAGGAGGAAGCGAGCTGCATGGAATGCCTTCAAAGGCATCGAAGAAATAGCTAAAAGGACAAAGAACCTCCGGCTCCGGGCACATCTCTTCGACTCCACCATTCTCCCTGCATTAACATATGCCTCAGAGACCTGGGCCCTACGAAAGCAGGATGAGAATGCTATTCGGTCTCCCAGAGAGGCATCGAAAGAGCTATGCTTGGAATATCACGCCTCACTCAAGTGAGTGAAGGAATCCGGAGTTCTGACCTCCGTCGCTATTCCATAATCAGGGACGCTGTCTCGTTTGCCAAGGCATCAAAAATCAGATGGGCTGGACATGTAATGCGATTTGGAGACAACCGCTGGACTAGAGCCATTACCGACTGGATCCCACAGGATGTCAAAAGATCACGTGGTTGGGCGGCCAAGCAAATCGATGAATAACGGGATTCAAGTGATCAATTGATCTTCATTCAGTATTGGCAAGGCAGTAAAGTGATTTTGTATGTGATTTTGAAATAGAAATTGAAATATAAATAGAAAAAATGTTACAATTATTAAACAGACCATATTAAATTGGTGCATGCAAACTGACAATAACACAACATATTGAAGATACCTGTCCGAATGCAAGGTGACCTCCCAATAGAAAACCAGCAGGACATTTCTACTGTTCAAGAAGGGAGAATTCCGCAACATTGGCAACTATCACCCCATCTGCCTGTTGTCTGTCATCTACAAGCTATTCACTCAAGTCATCTTGAACAGGATTGGCAGAACATTAGATGGAGGACAGCCATGCGAGCATCCGGGCTTCTGGAAAGGATTCAGCACAATCGACCATATCCACACAGTAACCAAGCTCATGAGGTTTGTAGGGAGTTCAAAATGCTGCTCTGTCTCACTTTCATAGATTTAAAGAAAGCCTTTGATTCTTTTGAGATAAAAGCGGTCATCAAAGCCCTAGCCAAACAGGGCATTCAACCCAATACATCAAGATCCTTCATAAGCTGATTTACAGATTCACAACCAATATCTCACTGTTCTACAAAGAAGTGATCATTGATGCCAAAAATGATGATTCGGCAGGGTGATACCATTTTACGGAAACTCTTCAGGTCCATCCTCAAGAACATCATGGGGCAATTAGAATGGGAAGGAATAGGAGTGAAGATAGATGTTCGGCAACTACACCACTTCCGCTTTCCTGATGACATCGTTCTAATAGCAACAAACATTAGCAAAGCAGCACAAAAGCTAGCTGACTCTACCGAGAATATGGAAAGATAGGTCTACAGCTGAATATCAACAAAACAACATTCATAAAATATTAACTAGTTTCAGATGCTCCAATCACTCGCAGTGGAACAAACATCTCTGAATGCAGCAGTTCTGTGTACCTAGGTCGAGAAGTCAACATGATGAATGACCCATCACCTGAACTGTGCAGTAGGAAGAGAGCAACATGGAACACCTTCAAGAGCATCGAAGAAATAGCTAAAAGAGAAAGAACCTCCAGCTCTAGGCACGTCTTTTGACTCTACCATTCTCCTTGCATTAACATAAGCCTCAGACACTTGGGCGCTACGAAATCAGGATGAAAACACTATTTGTGTCTCCCAAAGAGGAATCAAAAAGCTATGCTTGGAATATCATGCCACACTCAAGTGAGCGAAGGAATCCAGAGTTCCTACCTCCATCAATAATCCAGAGTTAGGGAAGCTGTCTCGTTTGCCAAGTTATTGAAAATCATATGGGCTGGACATGTAATATAATTTGAAGATGACCACTGGACTAGAGCCTTTATCAACTGGATCCCATGGAACATCAAAGATCACGTGGCTGGCCACCTACAAGATGGTCAAACTTCTTCATCAAGACACTGAACGAATGGTTTGAGGATCTTCATATTCCTGGGGCACGCAGATGCCATTGGGTTGCACTGGCTCATGATAAGGACAAATGGAAATGCTACTGGTGCCTGCTTGAGGAAATCGATGAATAATGGGATGCCAAGTAATAAAGTGAACTTTGTAATAAACTTTACTTGTATATGAGTGCTTGATAAATATTCGGCATGATGGAAAAACTCTCTTTGGTGGGAGACTGAGGCTCTTTTGTATGGCCTAAGTTCGGACCAGAGCTTAGTTTGTCCGAACAAAGTTTGTTCTCTTTCTTAAAGTTTATAAGTTTGTTCATTATATTGGAGTGCTGTAGAAGAGACAGACATGGGCAGAGCTGCTACTGGATCTCACTGTGCCCAGCTGCTCATGAGGTGCCCGGGAGGGATGGCAGGTTCTAGCCCTGGCCCGCCACCCCAGCAGAGCCTCACAACAATCCAGACGACCCCCCCCCCACTCCATGATGACCTCCATTTTCCACTTCTGGACTTCCCCTTGTCAGAACTCCACCCAGCAGACCAGCCTATCACAGCCCGCCTCGCATAGCGGCCGCGTGGTTCATCAATAAATGCTGGATTTTGAGATGACTACAAGAGTATGTTACCCGCATGGCAGAGCCTGGCAAGCTACCCGTGTTGTATTTGATATGCCAGATACCAGTAACAATTACAGACCTCATTCCCATGACCTGATGGATTGGTTTGAGGCTCTTTATGTTCCAGGAGCAAGCAGGTGCCCTTGGGCTCTACTTGCATGAGACCGGTCATATGGAGATGTTACTGGTGCCCGCTCGAGCAAATCCATGATGAATGGGAAGATAGTGATAGTTATAGTGATAGAGATGACTACAAGAGTATGCTACCTGCATGGCAGAGCCCGGCAAGCTACCCGTGTCGTATTTGATATGCCAGATACCAGTAACAATTATAGACCTCATTCCCATGACCTGATGGAATGGTTTGAGGCTCTTTATGTTCCTGAAGCAAGCAGGTGCCCTTGGGCTCTACTTGCATGAGACAGGTCATATGGAGATGTTACTGGTGCCCGCTCGAGCAAATCGATGATAAACGGAAAGACAGTGATACAGTGATACAGTGATGGAAAAACAACAGAAACTTACTTCATTTTGCATCAATATTTATTTTGAGCAATCTATTAGTTGTCTTGGATGCTTTTATTGTTTATAACGGGAGAGAAGAGAAATTTTCCCATAAAATAAAATATTTAACAATTAATAGTTAATGAATATTGTACTTAAATAGTTATATTTCAGATTGGATTGTATCCATCCTAAAACGTGTTGAGTTCTTTAATCCATAATGCTATCTTACTTGAAAGGTCATTTTCATTATTGGGAAAATGTGGCATATAAAATTTGAGATGTATTCACTAAAATAATTGTGTTCTAAGAAGTTTTCCATGTGCAAATAGATATAGTATTAATTTATACAATGTTGCAGTATTGCAATTCTTGTAATTGTTAACCTAGAAACAATAAAAAGCAATGACTGTTAGCCTATCACGAGAAGATGGGAATTCTAAGCAATGATTCATCAACACATTTTAGATTAATAATAGGTCTCATAATATCATCTTCATTTTGACTTTTACTCTCAGAAAAGTTTGGGTATAAATTTCTGGTATTATTAACAGTCATTGCCTGTTAATTCCTTGCTATGTTCTTCAGTTTCCTTCTCCAGTTTAGAAAGTTTGGCAATTCTAAATTACTGATGTCCCCTGTTAGCAGCAAATTTCTGAGAACTGACTCACTTGTGTCTCCATGCCTGAGTAGAGTCTTGCAGTAAGGTTGCAATTCAGAGGGGAAGCTTGACAGTTGTCTGAGATAGACAGTCTGAGCAGTGAGCAGTAGGTCTCAATAAGTTGGTCCCCAAGTTTTAATTTGTTCATTTCCATATATTTCTGGTTTGGGGTCCAGGTTCTTGAATAGCTCTTTGTTTGACACCTCATCCTTAAAAGGTGAGGCCTGCAGAGAATCAATAAACTCTGGGAAGAGAGTTTGAAACACATTGTTAGTTTTTAAACCCTATTGGAGTTAGGGAAAATAGTGTTTAACAAAGGTGTTCAACAGTTCCTTTTCCACTGACCTCCATGAACTGATGGATCAAGGTAAAGAAGTTGCAGCATCAGTAGCAGTTTATTCTGAAATTTGTTTTTAAATTACATAGTTGCATTATATATACTTCAAAACCTGTGAGGTTTTGAAGGACTACTTTTGGTGTTTCTATGGATATTTTAGGGGAAGGGCTGGATAATGTCCATTTAAAATGGAATAGGACATCTATTCTGCATTAAAGCAGTGGATTCTAGTTATATGGTTGAAAGAAAAATAAGAAATATAAAATGAAATGCGTGCTATGAGAACAAATCGGAAGTTTTATGTGGAAGTTTATGTTCTGTGTTTGTGATTGTGTCTATAGTTTTTGCCATATCTCTTAATAAACCCAGTCAGTTTGAATAAACATTCTAGTGTCATGCAGTTTAATGTAAAATTCAATAATTTCAGATGAGATGCCTGTTTTAACGAGCTTTTATGAATATATATAAAAAAACAAATAAAGGCAGAACTTTCTCTAGACAAATAGATGTAATAATCGAAGCATAATGACTGAATTAGTGTTCACAAATTAAGGCTAGAGTACATATTTCTGGCAAAAATGTAATATTTATGTTTGTGCAATCAGTAACTAAACCTTAATGGAAAGCAACGTTTGTTTTTGTTTGACCTAATGTTCACAATTAAGTATATACAGCCAAGAGGTAAATCAAAATGACACTTGAAGAGAAGTTTGAGTTGCCTGTTTTCGCTCTCTCAGTAAGTTTGTTTTACTCCATGACCTGAGGATTACAAAAGTAACTGAGCAGATCATTGATTGCAAGACATTGTCATGATGTTTCTGATGTGCAGTGGCTAGGCAGGAAATTTTCATTTCATACACCATTTGAGTCTAGCTGCAGTGATTTCACAAAAGTCAGCGGACTTTGAAAAGTTAATGATAAAGAAAAGCATTTGTTTTGTTATTTTGAGAAAGTACTTGGTGTTTAAAACTAGAACCTGCAGAGGTTGGTTAGTCATGGGAAGTGCAAAATTTATTTCATATTCCATTGAATCCTTATGTTTACATAAAGCATTTAGAAGAAAAAGAACTGCTATATTAAGCCACAATGGAAATTGTATCAGTAATGCATCAATAAAATATTAACATTGTGATAAGTTTAATACAATAATATATACGTCCTACACATAGTCATTATATCTTTCCAGCTGTCTATTAATACATATATACATACATGTAACATATATGTATAAATACATATATATGGAAATCCTTTGTTTTCTTCAAATAAATATATGGAATTAATTATATAAATCAAATTTATTGATTCACTTATCTATAATACTGAATGTTGACCATATACATTGGGGGTGCCCGCTGGGTCCCCGACAGTGCCGGGAAGCGAGTTACCTTCTACCTCTCGAAGCCGGGGGGGAATGGATGAAGACTCAGGAATCCGATGCAGTTTTAAAAAGGGCTTTACTATCACAGGTTCCAATATACAATCCAAGACCAGAGAAAAACCTCCGGACTCTGGGTTCCCAGCTAGGCCCCAGCCAGGTGTAGGCCAAGATGGCTGCCACCACGTGTTGAGGCCCAACAGAGAATGGAGAGGACGGAGAAGCAAAACACCAAGGGAAGCTGAAATGGCAAAAGGGGAAAAAGAGAGAGCTGCTTTTTTTCTTGCAGCTTATTTTATACCTAGAAATCTGCCCAAACTCCCCAGCCCAGCCCACTCTGGGCTGGGCTATCTAGAGATGAAAACAGGAAAATAGCTTTATAGAAATGCTTAGCAACTTCAGGAGACCATCTGGCTGTTTACAAGGACCCAGAGCTAATTAAAAGCCTCCTAGCAGAGCTGGGAGAAGCTATAAGCTAAATGTAAGCTTCCCATGGCAGGAAGGATCAAATGCCCTCAGGTAATTTCTCCCAGCACCTCACCAATATCTTAGCCAAGATCTGCCTGGAATTGCCTTTATAGGGTAGAGAAGGGGGTTTCTGTGATGGCATGTCTCTGTACCAAAGACTAATACTAATGCCAGTTAAATATTTCTCCAAGCCTTCACAAGAGTCTTGTCTACTTCACGGTAGTTTTGTATTTTAGTTGCCTTTGAGTTATCAGGGAGCCATGCTTCCTTGCTTGGAGGCAAACAGCATTTCTCTCTGGTCTAATTACTTAGAGATCCAACGTGGCCAGGCAAATATGCTGGTAAGATCTAGCTAGTCCCACGGTGATTGTGGTAGCATGAGAGAATATTTATACCAGCCAGTACAGAATACATGGTCAGATAAGACTGCCACATTCAGACTACCCCCTATCTATGAAGTGACCTGCAGGAGGCAATCCAGGGCAGATGCAGAGGCCTAGGCTTTTAGGTGTCCTTCAACACTATACATCACATCATAAAATAGCAACAATGAAAACACATACATAGCTATAGATTTATTAAGCTATATGTCAATTGTTATTTAATATTCTTGACAATATTTTCTGTCACAATGAAGAAAAATTTTGTTATTGTTATTGTTTTTATTTTGAAGATTTGTTTGAATTGCAGTAAGAATCCCATGCAGAATAGCAGTTGTGTACTATCTTTAAAATGGATGTTACAAAATTTACCTGCTCCATCATCTTGGTCAAACACAGTTACTTTCTTCTGGGTTTTGCTATTATCTCCTAAGGATATCCCTTCTTTTATTTCCAATTTCCTTTTTCCCGTGTAATATGCTTTTTTACACAGAGTTTCCATACATAAAAAATATGCTCTTCCATTTTAGAAGTTATATTAGCACATTTGTTTTTAGATTGAGTATGCAACTCTTTACCTTTATCTGGTTTTTCATACTTTATTCAACAAAATTTCCCATCATTTATTCCTCCTTCATTCAGAATTGTAGTAATTAGATTTTTAATTACTTTCCTCAAAGGCCTCAGCTTTATAAATGAATTAAATTAATTTTACTGAAGAATATTTCTTATGAGTAAATATTTTGTACTTCTACAAAATATTTTAGCACCTGTTGGATTTTTTACTATACCTTCACCACAGTCCTTTGGAAACTTCTGCTTTTTTTAACAAAGGCTTCCTTCCTTGCCCTATATTGTTTAGCTTCTTTTTATCTATATATAAATGATACCATTATTCCTGAACACTAGTTCTCTACTTACACTTTTTTCTTCTTACTATCCCACTACTTTTTGTTAGTTTTCTTTGGAATGAGTGCTGGTAAACTGTATTACCAAGAACCAATTATGAACGCACTTTGTAACTGTATGTTTCACTGTGGTATAATTAAAAATTTTTAAAAAATAAATAAAGTTCTGTGTGAAACTCTCAAATTGCCCAATATGTGGGGGCTTTTCTTTCTTGCTTATTAAAAAGTTTTTCTTCATGTTTTATCATATGGTATGTTTTACCTTTTGTCTATTCTTCCTCTTAGTGAACATACCTTTTTTCATTTTGCATCCAAATATAGAAATAAGATAAAATCCATAACAATTTGTATTTTATCTAATTAAACATCTTCATTTTATCATTAACACATACCAAAAAAAATTAAGTTTATTCATTCTTACACATTTCTATCATCAAAACATTTTTATTAATAATTATTTATTTTAATGTATACTTACTAGTTATTTTTTCTTTAATTCGAATGCAATTATATGCAATTACACAGAATTGTTATAAAAGAGCATTAATGATTCCAAATATTAATTTGCATATTTTTTTATTTCTGGGTGCACACCAAGCAAAGCTGAGGCTCTACATTCAGGAGTTACTCCTGGTGGTGCTGGAGGACAGTACGGGATGCTGGAGATTGAGCCCTGTCTGCTATGTGCCAGGCAAGTACCCTACTGCTCTACTGTCTCTCCAAGCTAAATCTGTATTTCTAACATACCTATGGTACTAAGATATTTTCTTACTAAGGATGCTGAAAATTTTGTCAATAACCTTTTTATATGAAATATCATTATAAATTTATTATTTAAAATTATGTTAGTTATTGAAGGAGGTCATAAAAGAAAATTTAATACAAAACTGTAATATCCCAAGAATGATAACTAAGATTTTGCAAAGAATATAACTTAAAAATGGGATAGATCAAAACATCTCAAATATCTATCTTTATAATATTCACTCCTGAAAATATTTAATTTAAAACTAATAAACTAATATATATCTCTTCATGTTCAGATTGCTAAAAATAAGATATAAATTTAAAATGGTCCCTTCTTTCACCAAGTAATATTAAAACTATTTGAAATTATTTTTCAAAAAATTTATTCAACTATGACATAATATTTTATATATATTTTGTTGTCAAAGCAAAGATAAACAAATGCACATTGGAGGTAGAGAGATACTACAGCCTTAAAGACATTTGTCCTTCACATGGCTGACAGGCAATATAAGATTGACATGGGCTAATCTAATTATATTTGATAACTAAAAGAATATGATAACTAAGTTGACTTTTAAATTATTTGTAGAAAGAAAACATTGACCCTAGATAATTACCTTTCTCCAGGAATTTTTCTAAATTTCAGGAAGAACAAGTAAATTACTTATATCTTTGTGAGATTGGCATTAAATCTCTTCTTATTTTATGATTAATCTCTATAGATTTGTAATCTGAAGTTGAAGACCTTAATTTGATTACTATGTTTCTTTCACCTCACACACACATTTTCTTCTCTTATCTTTTCCATTCTAGGCATATTCATAGTCTTGCAACTTATTACCTAAATCTATACTGATAATCTATCTAAAATGCCTTGCATTGCCTCATTCTTCAAGTGATATCTTATTTATGATGTTTTACCATGAAATCTTTTTAAAAATATAGAATCTTTTTTTAAAAAGTGCATTGTCAGAATAAATCAGAATTGCTTCTCTTTGTCTACATGATTTTTTTTATTCTTCTTAGATAATTTTACACTTCCATTTTTTCCTCTTCATAGTTCAATGCTTTATGTAGCTCAAAATTGTATCCTTGGCATGACAGTTTCAGCCTTATACTGTACATCAATTTTCAGTCAAGTACTCATAGAAAATTATTCGGTCTTCCATAATAATATTTTAAGAAGTCCAAAGGTATTTCAGGGAATTTTTATTTTTTTGTTTTTTGTGTCACACCCGGTGATGCTCAGGGGTTAGTCCTGGCTTTTTGCTCAGGAATTACTCCTGGCAGTGCTCGGGAGACCATATGGGATGCTGGGGGATGGAAAACAGGTCAGCTGCAAGCAAGGTAAAAGACATACCCACTGTGCTATCGTTCCAGCCCCTGGAGGAATGTTTTTATCCAACAGGCTATGTAGTGTCAATGTTATGTTGGTCTCTTAGCAGGATGTGTGAATGAAGAGAAAGGACAAAAGGAATTACGAACATTTCTTCAAACTGTTAGGTATCCTAGAATGTTACTAGCAGAACAAACATCTCATGAGTTTGTTACAATTTATCTGCTATAACTTACTCGTAATATGAATGTGAAGCTGAAAATCCTTAATTTTGTAACATGATTTCAGACACTTCCATTAGAAACAATTTTTGTTAGGATAGACTAGAGAGTAAATATTGTAGGTATTTGAAACTACTGTCTGCCTGTACAGAAAATAATTAGAGATTAATCAATAGATTGTCACTGATTTATTTCAATAAATCAAAAAGAATAAAGACAATCATTTGTCTACAGTATTCTGAATCACAGAACTTGAAGATGAGTACAACAAAGGGGAATTGATTACAGCATGTGAATCTCAATAAATATTAAATGAAAGGCATTATATTGCATTATATGTATATATGTATAAATGTATTCATATATACATATAATGCAATATAAAATTCACAATTTAGATGATAATTATAATAAATAAGCAAAATTTTAATTTTCTATGAAATAGATAAGTTTCTTTGTTTTAGATCCAAAAGTCAATGGTTCTTTGAGGTTGCCATCTGCAGAAAACTTGAGAATAATTGTGGCAGAGTTGAGGGGACCATATAGTGCTAAAGGACCCATGCCTGTTACAGCAGGTATGTGCTTATTCAATGCACTCCATTCCAAAGAGTTGTTTCTCCTCCCGGAACTAGTTTAAAATATAAGTTTCTAGTAACTTTTCAGATTTTTACATTGCAATTGAAACTTCTTCCTTGTTCATAATTTATTGCAAATGTACTGTTTCCTTTGATTGTTTTCTTATTCTAAAGGCTAATTATATATTGAAGCATGCCTAAAACTGTAATAATTGCTTAGGTAGGAATTGTATCTAGATGGAGTTGAGAGAATTGATATTCAAGTTAATGTTGAGACTGTCACCCTGGGGTAGACAAAAGCCCTGTTGGGAGAAATCTCTTAGAGTTTACTTTCAAGTAAGTAGAGCATTTCTATATCTACATATGCTAGCATATACTTATTTTCTCCTTTTGGTTCTTTCTCCCAACTCCCACATATTATATTGTTTAATTTTTAAAAAAGGAAACAAAACTGGGGACTTAAAAAACCAAAGTTTCTCTGGAAAAATTTTCTGTCAGAATTAACTTTTAATGAATGTATATTTGGGGAATTATTCTCTCATCATACTGACAAACAATATGCTGGCATCTTTATAAAAATTTAGGAAAAATGAAAAAAATCTAATGGAAAATTCAGATTAATGGAATTCTGTGACATATATGAGAGATGTAATTGATGACAAGTGTTTCCTGAATTTACCTGGAACATTATATGCAAAATATTATATCTTTCAAAAGGATAAGTATTATCATTCTGTCATAGGATGTTCTCGAGGGTGGCGCTGAAGAGTTTTGGTGAAATGCTATCACTCTGTCAAACCCCTCTTTTGACGTCAATGATCACTTCCTCGTAGAATGGTGAGATCCTGGTGGTGAATCCGTAATACAGTTCACGAAGGTTCTTGATGTTTGAACAGGTTTGAACACCGTGTTTGGCTAGGGCTTCATGACCGCTTTCAGTCTCTACAGAATCAAAGGCTTTCTTTAAATCAATGAACATTAGACAGAGCGGCATCTTGTACTCCCTACAAACCTCAATGAGCTTGGTTACTGTGTGGATATGGTGGATTGTGCTGAATCCTTTTCGGAAGCCAGCTTGCTCGCATGGTTGTCATTCATCTAGTGTTCTGCTAATCTTGTTCAGGATGACTTGAGTAAACAGCTTGTAGATGACGGACAACAGGCAGATGGGGCGATATTACTGATGTCATGAATGTCTCCCTTCTTGAACAGTAGAACTGTCCTGCTGGTTTTCCATTGGGAGGGCACCTTGCATTCCGACAGGTAGCATGTGAAGAGACGAGCCAGTGTATTGATGAGTACTGACGACAGATTCTTCAGGTGACCAGGTCTGACTTTGTCTGGTCTGGGTGCTGTTCCCTTCATACCGATGATATTGCATGTCGGATTTCAGAAATGAGAACATTGGGAATGACATATCCATCCTGTGGAATATGGTATGTGGGCAGGTGGACGTGGCTATCAAAGAGATCTGAATAGAAGTCATGGATGATCATCATCATTGCCTTTCTGGAAGATGTAATCGATCCATCAGGAATGGAAGTGAAAATAGACAGTCAGCAATTACATCACTTCTGCTTTGCTCATGACATTCTTCTTATAACACGAAACATTAGCCAAGTGGGACAAATGCTAACTGACTTTGACAGAAAATGTGGAAAGATATGTCTACAGCTGAATCTGAACAAAACAATGTTCATGTAAAATGAACTTGTTCCAGAGACCCCATTCACTCTCAATAAAACAGACATCTCTGAACGCAGCAGTTACATGTACCTAGGTCGAAACCTCAACATGATGAATGGCCTAAAACCTGAGCTGTGCAGGAGGAAGAGAGCGGCATGGAATGCCTTCAAAGCATCGAAGAAATAGCAGAAAGGACAAAGAAACTCCGGCTCCGGGCACATCTCTTCGACTCCACCGTTCTCCCTGCACTAACATACGTCTTAGAGACCTGGGCCCTACAAAAGCAGGATGAGAATACTCTTCATCTCCCAAAGAGGAATCGAAAGAGCTATGCTTGCAATATCACGCCTCACTCAAGTGAGAGAAGGAATCCGGAGTTTCGACCTCCATCGCTATTCCAGAATCAGGGATGCTGTCTCATTTGCCAAGTCATTGAAAATCAGATGGGCTGAACATGTAATGTGATTTGGAGATGACTGCTGGACTAAAGCCATTACTGACTGGATCCCACGGAATGTCAAAAGATCATGTGGCCGCCCACCTACAGGATGGTCAATCTTCTTCATCAAGACCCTAAAGGAACGGTTTGAGGCTCTTCACATTCCTGAAGCAACCAGATGCCATTAGCCTACATGGCCACATGATTGGGTCCAATGGAAATGTTACTGGCACCCGCTGGAGTAAATCGATGAATAACAGGATTCAAGTGATCAAGTGATTAAGTATTATCATGGTGTCAATTGAAAAATCAGTAATTACTCAATAATTAGTTAAAATTATTAAAAAAATAATAAAAAATAGTTAAAAATTAGGAATGATAATCTGACTAAGTAATAGTGATAGGGACAAATGTGAATATCACCTGTATCACTTTTCTTCTCATTGTTCATCAATTTGCTTGAGCGGATACTAGTAACATCTCCAAATGTCCTGTCACGTGCTAGAGTAGTCCAATGGCATCGTCTTGCTTCAGTAACATGAAGAGCCTCAAACCATTCATTCAGGTCATAGGAATGCGGTCTATAATTGTTACTGATTTTTGGCATATCAAATAACATGGGTAGCTTGCCAGACATTGCCATGCAGGTGGGATACTCTCAGTAGCTGGCTCTTTTCTTGTGCATTTACTGATGAACAGGGACACATCGGCTTTTCTCTTGGGTGGATCTCTGATGAGCTGTGGAGTCCAGATGTTGAAAATGTCTGCCCTCATGCTCTGGGGGTTCCTCTGACTTCTTGCGAGGCTCTATTGGAATGGTGGGCCAGGGCGCCTTCCCTCCTGGATGCCTCAAATGTGAATAGGCAAGGTAAAATGAAGAACCTGAACCTAAGGACAGTTTAATCAGATAAATGAGCCCAGGACATATATATGATCTGAGAATCATTTCAGTGCCCTAACCCATGTCCACTTTCCTTAATATCAGTTAAAAATGCTCACCACCCCCTTCCTTATTAAAAAGATGTAAGAAATTGTACTTCTTTCTCTGCATAAGAAAATCCCTTTCATAGCCGCTGAGTTTACCTGACTTCTATTCTCTTCTTATTCCTTCTCTTACAATTTTTTAATTTTTTGTTATAAATTGACCATTTGATCTCTGGCCCCAACTTTCAACTTTAAGGATTTCTTTTGAGGATAAATTTGTAACCCTGAAACTATATTTCTACAAAAAAGAACATTCGAGTCAATGAAGTGTTGACAAATCCTTGTGATACAGATTCATCATATTAGCTATAATAACCTGTTTTTACAAATTAATGCAGCTACTCTTGTTTTTTTTCTTTCTTATTTGTAAATTTTTTTTATTTTTGGTCCACAATCAGTGATGTTCCTGGCTCTGCACTTCAAGAATTACTCCTGTTGGTGCTGGAGGGTCCATTTTGGAATCCAGGGATTAAACTTGGATTGACTGCTTACAAGGCCCTACCCATTGAAATCCAGCCCTTTTACTTTTTAATCCATATTTTGTATATTTTTACATTCTCTTTTACTTGGTAGTTATTGTTGCAGTATTCTAAAGTTATACAAATCAATAACTATGCAATGAATGTGGATAAATATCTAATACAAATTTTTTTCGAAGATAGCTATGGCATTCATTTAAATATATGCCAAATTAGTAATATTTTAAGTCTTTTGTTATTTCTAGATATAATATTTTTGTTAGTAGTATTAGGTTTACTTCATGTTCTATAATCTCTATATTTTATATGTGAGTTTATTGAGTATAATGATATGCTCAAATATCAGCAGAATATGTTTTGCAGTTTCATATCTCATGTTTCCCATGTAAAGTCAGTAATTATTATCACTTTTGAAATTAGTAAATATGCCAGTGTTTGAACTCTGCTTAATATTTAATTAACTTATTTCTGTTTTATATGTAAATGCTATAAAACTAAGCATCATTTTGCTTCTCTATCTAAAGCATTTTGTGTCTTTCTTATGAGTTTGGCAGACTTTTAATTAGAATTAGTAAATAACAACAGGACATTTCATAATAAATTGAACTCAAAGGCAAACACTATGCCAAATTTAACCTCGATATAAAAATGATTTAATATTTAATCCAGAGGATCAAATTGGTAAGCTGAAAACACAGGGCGGTTATTGTTGAAGCTGATAAAAATAAAGACTGCTTTAGGCACTCAATATTCAGCATGTGCATGATGACTCATTAGACAGAGAAAATGATTACTGCCCATTAAAGAATTAACTTTTCGTACAAATGGAAGTTGATTAGCGTACCACAGAGTGACTCATTTCTAAAATTATAAAATTAATGATTTTATGAAATATTTAATTTTACATAACTGTGAAGGGAAATTATTTCTTACAATAAAAATCTGAAATTTCATATTCCAGATCAAATATAGCTGAGATGATAATAAAGTTTTGGGTTCTATTTTCCATGCAAATTTTATAGTAATTTTGTACCTTGATACAATCATATGTAATAATTCTTCACTGTCACTATCTTCACTATCTTCCCGTTCATCATTGATTTGCTCGAGCGGGCCCCAGTGACATCTCCATATGTCCTGTCTCATGCTAGTAGAGCCCAAGGGAATCTGCTTGCTCCAGGAACATAAAGAGCCTCAATCCATTCCGGAATGAGGTCTATAATTGTTACTGGTATTTGGCATATCAAATACAACACGGGTAGCTTTCCAGGCTCTGCTGTGCAGGTAGCATACTCTTGTAGTCATCTCTAAGTCCAGCATTTATTGATGAACCATGCAACCACAAGCAGCCTCACAAGCCGGGCTATGATAGGCTGGTCTGCTGGGTGGAGTTCTGACGAGAGAGAAGTCCGGATATGTGGAAAATGGAGGCCCTCATGGAGTGGGTTGTCGTCTGGCTTGTTGCAAGGCTCTGCAACAATAACAATATCAATAATTCTTATGTTGGTATATTTATTTATGGTTTTGTTTTTGGGTCACAAAATCAGGAATCATGCCTGGCATTGCTAAGGGGAACATATGGAGGCAGGGAGTTTTGAACCAAGGTAGGTAACCCCCCATCAACTTGCAGAGCAACCATTTTATTTCTCCAACTCCCAGAATATTTACTTTTAAGCAATTCTACAACCAATTATATTTGTTCATAGTAGAAAGCAAGTCAGGGAGAAATAATTATTTAATTAAAATGACATAAACATTAATAGGAAAATTGTTTTCCTGCTTTTATTTTCCTCTCTCTTCCTTTCTCCTTTGTCTTATTCCTTTGCCTTCCTCCCTTTTGTTTTATATACATACATATGCATTTATATATATAGCATTATATATTGTAAATTTTTTTCATATAAATTCCTCAGTAACATTATTTATTGAATTTAGTATATGATAAATACCAGGCTAAATGAAATAAATATTCATGTTTATCACTGAATACCTTAGTTAATTTGGCTGTGAGTAGTTTATCACATAGCTAGCTTTGTTCAGGTTGCTTTTTTAATTATATTACCATATCATATACATTTACAAAGCTGTACATGGTTGGGATTAATCATATAGTGTTGCAGCACCTTCCAAACACCAATTTTCCCAAGTTCCCCCTAGTCTGCCTCGATGGCAGTCACCTTTCACCCAGTCTTTGTCTCTCTCTCTGATTCTCTCTCTCTCCCTTCTATAAAGCATTGTGCATTGCTATACATACATTTAGGGGTATCATGTATATCCCATCATGTAATTTCAATGCTCAGTTATAGACTGGCATTACCATTTCCAACATTTATTGGCATTCTGTTTGGTCTGTCCCCCATACAGTTGTGGTATATTTCAACCATTGACAAGTTCTCCTGGAGCCTGTTTTGCTTGGCCTTTGCCTGGGCTTAGGTATTAGTCTCATACTAATTTTAAATCTCACAAATTAATAGTCATTCTTTATCTGTCTTTTTACTTCTGACTAAAATTTCATGCAGCATGATACTCTCATGTCCATCCATTTATAGGCATATTTAATAACTTCATTTTTTTTCTAATAGCTACATAGTATTCCATAGTGTAGATAGACCATAGTTTCTTTATCTAGTGGTCTATTCTTAAGAACTCCATTTTTTTTCGATATTCTGGCTATTGTGAATAATTATTTAATGAACATAGAAGTACAGATTTCCCACACTCAGTAAAACACTCATATATATTTATATCACATTAATGACTGCAGTCATTCTATACCTGTCTTTTTTCCTTCTCACTAATTTCACTCAGCATGATAGTTTTCATATAGATGCATTTGAAGGTAAAATTCACAATTTCTTCTTTTCTGACAACTGCATAGTATTCCATCGTGTAGATGTACCACAGTTTCTTTTAGCCAGTCCTCTGTTCTCATGCACTTAGGTCGTTTCCATGTTGTAGCTATTGTGAATAGTGCAGCGATGAATAAAGAAGTATAGATAGTGATTCTGCTATGTGTTTTTCGGTCTCTCAGGTATATTCCCAGGAGTGCTATTGCTGGATCAAATGGAAGCTCAATGTCTAGCTCTTGGAGGAATGCTGATGTTGTTTTCCAAAGAGGGCTGGACAATCGGCACTCCCACCAACAGTGGATGAGTCCCTTTTTCCCCACATCCACACCAGCACTGGTTGTTCTTGTTGTTTTGGAAATCTGTCAGTCTCTTTGGTGTGAGATGGTACCTCATTGTTGTTTTGATTTGTATCAACCTGATGATTAAGGATGAAGAGCACTTTTCATATACCTTTTGTCCATTCGCCTTTCTTCTTTTTGGAAGCTTCTGTTCATTTCTTCTCCCCATTTTTTGATGGGGTTGGCTGTTGTTTTTCTTGTGAAGTGCTACCAGTGCCTGACATATCCTGGATATTAACCCCTTGTCAGATGGGTATAGGGTGAATATCCTTTCCCTCTCTTTGGATTGTCTTTGCATCTTGGTCACCGTTTCTTTTGAGGTGCAGAAGCTTTTCAATTTTATTTAATCCCTATTTGTTTATCTTTGCTTCCATTTGCTTGATCAGTGGTGTGTCGTCTTTAAAGGTACTTTTAGTTTCAACATTGTAGAGCGTTTTTGCTAAGCTTTCTTCGATGTACCTTATAGATTCATATCTGATGTTGAGATCGATAATCCATTTTGATCTGGCTTTTGTGCATGGCTTAGAAGGAGGTCTAAGTTCATTTTTTACACGTAGCTGCCCAGTTTTCCCAGCACAATTTGTTGAGGAGGCTTTCTCTGCGCCACTTAATATTTTTTTGCTCCTTTATTGAAGATTAGTGGTTTTATATTTGAGAGTGTGTTTCAGGATATTCAGTTCTATTCCATAGGTCTGGGTCTGTCTCTATACCAATACCACACTATCTTGATTACAACTGCTCTGTATTAGAGCTTGAGATTGGGGAAAGTGATACCTCCCATCTTCTATTTCCCAAAAAATTGTTTTATTTTTTTTGTGGGGGTTTATTATTCCATACAAATTTCAGGAGTGTTTGTTCAATTTATTTGAAGAACATCATGGGTATTGTTATAGGGACCACATTGAATCTGTATAATGCTATAGGGAGTATTACCATTATGATAATGGTAATCCTTCCAATCCATGAGCAGGGAATGTGTCTCCATTTCCTCAATTCCTCTTTTTATTTCCTGAAGTAATGTTTTATAGTTGTCTTTGTAGAGATCCTTTTCATTCTTTGTCAAACTTATTCCTAGGTATTTGATTTTCTGCGGTGCAATAGTGAATGGGATAGTTTTTTTAATGTCCCTTCTTCTCTTTCATTGTTTGCATATAGGAAGGCCATTCACTTTTGGGTATATAATCCAGGACATCTACTACAAGCCCATAGCGAGCATCATTCTCAATGGGGAAAAAGGAAAGTCTTCCTTCTTAAGATCAGGGACAAGACAAGGCTGCCCACTGTCACCACTTCTATTCAATATAGTACTGGAAGTACTAGCCTTAGCAATCAGGGAAGAAAAGAAATTAAGGGCATCTGGATAGGAAGGGAAGAAGGCAAGTTGTCATTATTTGCAGATGACATGATATTATACCTGGAAAACTCTAAACTCTCTACCAAAACTCCTAGAAATAATAGATTATTACAGCAGAGTGGCAGGGTACAAAAACCTCTTTTATATCTTGAACTAATGTTTTGTAGTTCTCTTTGTTGAGGTCCTTTATGTTCTTCATCAAACTGTATCCTAGTTATTTAATTTTCTGTGACACAATTGTGAATGGGATCATGTTTTTAACATCCCATTCCTCTCTTATGTTATTTTTTTTTCTCATGACCACTCTTTATTTTGGTCTTTTCTGGTGCTAACTCTTGTGATTTCTAATTTATTTATTTATTTATTTTTAACATTTTATTATACCACCGTGAGATATACAATTACAATGCTGTTCATGCTTGGGAGTTTCGGTCACACAGTGTTCCAGCACCCGCCCTCCACCAGTGCCCCCCAGCTACCACCCATGTCCCCAATTCCCTCCCCCTTCCACATCCTGCCTAAATGGCAGGTTCTTTATCTCCTCTCCTCTCCCTCTCTCTCTCCTCCTTCTCCCATGCATTGTGGGTTGCACTACATACACTTAGAAGCCATCATTTGCATTTTTTGTCTGTATTTAATGCTCAGTTCTATGTTAGCATCAGAACTTTAGACATTTATTCACACATGTTCCCTTCTCTATCTAAACTAACCTCTGACTCCCACACGCTTGTGGTAATTTCCACTTTCAGTAAGATCACCTAGTATATTTATGTCATGCAAATAAATGCAGTCATTCTATGTCTCTCTTTTCCTTCTGACTAATTTCACTCAACATGATTCTTTCCATATCCATCCATTTATAGCAAAATTTCATAACTTCATTTTTTCTGACAGCTGCATAATATTCCATTGTGTAGATGTACCACAGTTTCTTTATCCAGTCATCAGTTCTCGGGCATACTGGTTGTTTCCAGGTTCTGGCTATTGTGCTGCTATGAAAATAAAAGTGCGGATTGTGTTTCCGCTGTGTGTTTTGGCTTTCCAGGGTATATTCCCAAGAGCGGTATGGCTGGGTCAAAGGGGAGCTCAATTTCCAGTCTTTGGAGGAATGTCCATATTGTTTTCCAGAAAGGTTGTACAAGTCGACATTCCCACCAACAGTGTATGAGTCCCCTTTTCCCCACATCCACGCCAGCACTTGTTGTTTTTACCCTTTTGGATATGGGCCATTCTCTGTGGTGTGAGGTGATATCTCATTGTTGTTTTGATTTGCATCTCTCTGATGATTGGTGATGATGAGCATTTTTTCATATGCCTTTTGGCCATTCGGATTTCTTCCTTGTCAAAGTTTCTGTTCATCTCCTCTCCCCATTTTCTAATGGGGTTGGTTGTTTTTTCTTATGTATTTGTACCAGTGCCTGATATATCCTGGATATTAATCCCTTATCAGATGGGTATTGGGTGAATATTCTTTCCCATTCTGTCGACTGTCTTTCTATATTGGTCACTGTTTCTTTCGAGGGTGCAGAAGCTCTTCAGTTTCATGTAGTCCCATATATTTATATTTTCTTCTAGTTGCTTTGTTAATGGTGTTTCACCTTTGAAGATGTCTTTAGCATCGATGTCGTGGAGGGTTTTTCCTATATTTTCTTCAACGTACTTTATGGATTCAGGTCTGACATTGAGATCTTTAATCCATTTTGATCTGATTTGTGTGCAAGGTGTTAGACACAGGTCCAAATTCATTTTTTACATGTAGCTGTCCAGTTTTCCCAGCACCACTTGTTGAAGAGGCTTTTTCCT